>CM038680.1:221812527-222370401 GCA_021605205.1 Aegilops longissima
TACTCACACTTATCTTGAGGCTTTTAGTAGTATCCATTTACTTGTCTATGAACCGTATAGGTGACCAAGTAGTCCTTATCATGGACGCGGCTATTCAATAGTTTTATACCCTGCAGGGTGTACTTCTTCACACGCTCTCACCACTTATCGCCGCTACGACATGTACTCGGCAACCTTCAAGCGGAAGCCCAGCGAGGGTGTCGGCCACGACCGACTAAACACACGAGTCCCTAGTCCAGTTTATCGCCTATTCGGGTTCCATCCGCAGGAGTCCGCCGAGGTTTCCACTAACGGCCCCGAACGATGTGTGCAGGGTTCCCAGACACCAACCAGCGAATCGGTACACGGGCCACGTGCCTACCGCAACACAACCCACCCCTAAGGTCAGCGCTGCATGCGCCCCCAAAGATGCTACAAACACCGTAAACTACTTGCAACTCCCGGACCGAGGACAAGAGTGGTTAATAAGTCGAGAGGGTCAATTAAGGATCCCAATGCGTGGTAGTAGCTAAGTCTTAAATCACACACACGATCTCAGTTCTTAGGGACGGCTTCAATGAAACAACCCACCATGTACTCCTACATGGCCTCTCATCGATACCTTTACCAAAACGTGTTCAACACTTTCACTCTCGAACCCGACACAACCTTTCACTCCAGTTCATCATCCCGATGAGCCGGACGACACAACTCTAAGCATAGCAAGCATAGCATGGTAGGAATCACAAACATGGCTCAATCAACTCCTACACATACTAGTGGGTTTCATCTAGTTCTTGTGGCAATGACAGTCATGCAAAGGAAGTGGGTTCAGCTACCGCATGACACAACAGTTTGAATCGCGTTGTCTTAATGTAGTAAACAAGAGCGAAGCGAGAACATGGGTTTGTATCGGAATGATCAATGGGTTGCTTGCACGATGTAGTGGTGGTAGGATCGCCCTTCGACGGATATTCGGGTTATCCTCGAGGCGTAACCTATCACGAAAGACACACGAACATAAACAACAAATGACAATATGCAACAATATGATGCATGCTATGACATGGCAATATGAATGTGTGTTGGCCTAATGCAAGCTAGAACGGAAAGGGATGAACCCATTTGAATCAAAGATTCAAATGTTAGCTCATTTAACATAGCCATAAAGGTGCATTATCTTAATCTTCTTAAACAGCAAGGTTAACTTGTTCTTTCATGCATGAAACCTTTACCAATGGATAGAATGGATTTTTCTGATCATTTTTCATATATAAATCTTTGCATTTGGAGTTACAGATTAATTTCTATGAATTTTTGAAGTTTGAACTATTTTCTGGAATTTCCTATATCAGAATAATTCCAGTAATTCAATTACCGCGTCAGCAATGCATCAGGGTGATGTCAGAGGTCAACGGGGACGTCCAGGTCAAACTGACCAGTGGGTCCCGCATGTCAGCACTTAATTTAACCGATTAGAATTAGTTTAAACTAACTAAGTTAATTAGCAGGGGGGCCCACTTGCCATAGACTCAGGGGAGTCAACTTGGGCCCACCCGGTCAACGTCAATGGTCAAAGCCTGCCGGCGTTTAGTCACCGGCGAGGCCAGACGCGGCGGCGAGAGTGCGTTGGCACGTTCCGGCGTCCAAAAGGACGGCATAGGCCATCTGCGTGTAGCCGGGAACAAGCCGCGCGTTTGGTGGTGGTGGTTGAGGTCGGGTTGGCCGGAAGCGTCGCCGGCGATGAGCCAGGCGGTCGCCGGAGTCGGGTGAAGATGGTCCCGTGGCTACGGGGCACGGCGAGGCGCGTGGAGTGGGGCGTTAGGCTCTACGCGACGCGGTGATCATGTTAGACACCGTGGCGTGGACGGTGGATGGCCGGAGGCACGTTTGGGACGAGCTCGGCGGTGGTGCGTGCGGTGAAGCTTCGTGGGGTCGCTACGGTGCGCGAAAGAGCAAACGAAGAGGATGGGAGGGTTGCTGAGCTCACGGCCATCACGTTGGTGTACTCGACGCGGTCGGGGACGAGCTGGTGCGGCGACGACGGCGAAGGGGATCTCCGGCGGTGGCGGTGTAGGGCGAGGTCGGTGCAGCGGCACCGAGGCAAGCGAGCGCTCGGGGCTCGGCTTGCTCGAAGGTGAGGAGTGTGGCGAAGCGCCTGGACACGGCGGGCGCGTAGCAAGGTCGTCGGAGAGCACGGGTTTCACGGTGGCGCGCGGCACGGCGTCGGCCATGGTGCGAAAGCGAAGCGAGGAGAGGAGCTGGGAGGAGGAAAGGTGTCTGCGAGCTCGGGGGGCGTTCGCGTCGACAGCTCGGCGAGGGAAGCGGCGAGCGGCGGCGGCAGCTGCGTAGCACGCATCTTTGTGCTTTCGCTGTCGAGCACTGCCTACTGCTAGCCAAGCCAAGCAGCTCGCTCATGGCCGGCGGCTGGGCTGGCAGTGGGCCGTTGGGTGGCGCCAGTAAAAGTTTTTCATTTCATTTCTTTTTCTATTTTACGTAACTTTGTTGCATTTCTAAAAATACCTAGGCAACTCAAAATTCACCAAACTGCACTGGTCCTTAGTTGGAATATATCCAGCATGGAACATTTTAGTTTGGGATTATTTGAGCATTTGAAATATTTTATATAATTTAAATGCCCAAATTCAAATAGCTAGAGATTTAATCCAGTGACCTTAGAGTGACCTAGAAATCTGTGCATCACTTCTGACAGTGGATTAGGACCAAAGCAAAGGGTGATGAACATTTTAGAAGGGCATTTCAGGTTCATTGAAAATAATTTTGGTAAGCCCTAGTTGGATTCAAAGGGGTTCTGGGGGTTCTGTCTTCCTCATTTCAAATTTCTGATGAAAGTTAAACATGATGCAACACACTAATGCATGGACTAGCTAGGATGTGACACTCGATCACATGATAGATCTCATCCAACCCATCACCATCCAGCAAGCCTACGATGGAATTACTCACGCACGGCGGTGAGCATCATGAAATTGGTGATGGAGGATGGTTGATGATGACAATGGCGACGAATCCCCCTCTCCGGAGCCCCAAACGGACTCCAGATCAGCCCTCCCAAGAGGTTTTAGGGCTTGGCGGCGGCTCCGTATTGTAAACCGCGATGATATTTTTCTCCCCGAAAGCAAATATATAGAGTTGGAGTTGGCGTCGGCGTCGGAGGAGCTTCAGGGGGCCCACGAGGTAGGGGGCGCCCTAGGGGGGCAGGCGCGCCCCCACCTTCGTGGACAGGGTGTGGGCCCCCTGGTCTTCATCTTTTGCAATGATTTTTTATTATTTTTGAAAAGTTGTTCCGTGAAGTTTCAGGTCATTCCGAGAACTTTTGTTTCTGCACATAAAACAACATCATGGCAATTCTGTTGAAAACAGCGTCAGTCCGGATTAGTTCCATTCAAATCATGCAAGTTAGAGTCCAAAACAAGGGTAAAAGTGTTTGGAAAAGTAGATACGATGGAGACGTATCAACTCCCCCAAGCTTAAACCTTTGCTTGTCCTCAAGCAATTCAGTTGATAAACTGAAAGAGAAAAAGAAAACCTTTTACAAACTCTGTTTGCTCTTGTTGTTGTAAATATGTAAAGCCAACATTCAGGTTTTCAGCAAAGATTATAACAAACCACATTTGCAATAATTCTCAGGTCTCATATTTACTCATATCAATGGCATAATCAACTAGCGAGTCATAATAATAAATCCCGGATGACAACACTTTCTCAAAACAATCATAATATGATATAACAAGATGGTATCTCGCTAGCCCTTTCTGAGACCGCAAAACATAAATGCAGAGCACCTTTAAAGATCAAGGACTGACTAGACATCGTAATTCATGGTAAAAGAGATCCAATCATAGTCATACCCAATATGAATTAACAGTAATGGATGCGAATGACAGCTGTGCTCTCCAGCTAGTGCTTTTAATAAGAGGGTGATGACTCAACATAAAAGTAAATAGATAGGCCCTTCGCAGAGGGAAGCAGGGATTTGTAGAGGAGCCAGAGCTCGGTTTTGAAATAGAGATAAATAATATTTTGAGCGGCATACTTTCATTGTCAACATAGCAACTAAGAGATGGCGATATCTTCCATGCTACACACATTATAGGCGGTTCCCAAACAGAATGGTAAAGTTTATATTCCCCCTCCACCAACAAGCATCAATCCATGACTTGCTCGAAACAACGAGTGTCTCCAACTAGCAACAGTCCCAGGGGGAGTTTTGTTTGCAATTAATTTTGATTTAGTTTGCATAAAGCATGGGACTGGGCATCCCGGAGACCAGCCATTTTCTCGTGAATGAGGAGCGGAGTCCACTCCTCGTGAGAATAACCCGCCTAACATGGAAGATAAGGACAACCCTAGTTGATACATGAGCTATTCGAGCATACAAAACAGAATGTTTATTTGAAGGTTTAGAGTTTGGCACATACAAATTTACTTGGAACGGCAAGTAAATACCGCACATAGGAAGGTATAGTGGAATCATCTGGAATAACTTTGGGGTTTAAGGAGATTGGATGCACAAGCAGTATTCCCGCTTAGTACAAGTGAAGGCTAGCAAAAGACTGGGAAGCGACCAACTAGAGAGCGACAACAGCCATGAACATGCATTAAAGTTAATAAACATTGGATGCAAGCATGAGTAGGATATAATCCACCATGAACATAAATATCGTGAAGGCTATGTTGATTTGTTTCAACTACATGTGTGAACATGTGCCAAGTCAAGTCACTTAAATCATTCAAAGGAAGATACCACCCCATCATACCACATCACAACCATTTTAATAGCATGTTGGCACACAAGGTAAACCATTATAACTCATAGCTAATCAAGCATGACATAAGCAACTATGATCTCTAATTGTCATTGCAAACATGTTTATTCATAATAAGCTAAATCAAGAACGATGAACTCATCATATTTACAAAAACAAGAGAGGTCGAATTCATACCAGCTTCGCTTATCCCAATCAATTCATCATATATCGTCATTATTGCCTTTCACTTGCACGACCGAACGATGTGAATAATAATAAGAGTGTACGTGCATTGGACTAAGCTGCATTGGACTAAGCTGGAATCTACGAGCATTTAATAAGCAGGAGAAGACAAGGCAATATGGGCTCTCGATTAAATCAACAATAATGCATATAAGAGCCACTTCAACAATTTAATCATGGTCTTCTCCTATCGACCCCCAAAGAAAAGAAAGGAAATAAAAACTATTTACACGGGAAAGCTCCCAACAAGCAAAAGAAGAACGGGAAATATTTTTGGGTTTTCTTTTTAATTATTACTACTACAGCAGGAAGAGTAAACTAACTAGAAGCTATTACTAATTTTTTTTGTTTTTCTTAAAGTTTAACAAACACATAAGAAGAAAGCAGGAAAAAGAAAATAAACTAACATGGATATTACAGTGAAAGAGTATGAGCACCGACATCTAGTAATGAGTGTGTGTGGACATAAATGTAATGTCGGTGGGAAATACGTACTCCCCCAAGCTTAGGCTTTTGGCCTAAGTTGGTTCATTGCCAAGGATGGCCTGGCGGATACCCATAGTTGTAGCTGGGGTCGTACTGTGATGAAGAGGACTCTGACTGCCACTGACTGGCAGCCATCTCCGGATCCCAAGAATAAACAGACTGGCGTGGAGGTTCGTATTGTGGTTCCGGCTCCGGGGCTGGTGCAAGATTCCGGTAGGCTTGAACGGCCGTCCACGGAACGAGGTAAGGACCTTCAGACAAGTTAAACAAATAAGGAGCAGGCAAAGTAACAGTCTCAGGGTGATGTTTATTAAAGTACAATTTATATCTAATCTCCCCTTCCCTGCCCTTAACAATAAAATCATGCGCTAGCATACTCTTATAATCTAAATAAGCACTAGGCAGCAAGTTTTCTTCTTTCTCATAAAGCGTAATGGGTATGTTAAAATGCACAGCTAGGCGCGAAGCATAAATACCTCCAAAGATGGGGCCTTTAGTATGGTTCAAACTTAACCGTTTAGCAATAATTCCGCCCATACTAACAGTGTTATCGCGGTATAAACCATGGAACAAAATGGTAATATCAGGAACACTAAGGTTTCCACAGTTTCCGCGACCAATCAAGCAACGACTAGTAAATAAGGCAAAGTAGCATAGAACAGGAAAATGTATGCTAGTGATTCTTGCATCGGAAACCTTCCTGGTTTCCCCCACAGTGATAGTGTTAATAAATTCTTCCACATCCTTACGATGTAGTTCATCTAAGGTACCCTCGAAGGGTATTTTGCAAACCTCGCAAAATTCATCTAGTGGCATCTTCTTAACAACATCATATAAATGAAACTCTACTGAAGGAGGTGATTCCTTAGGATAATAGTAGAAGTTTTGCACAAAAGTATTAGTGAGTAAGAGATACTGATGACGTTGGTCGCGGAGGAAGTCGGTGAGGCCAGCATTCTCAGTCAATGAATAAAAATCCTCATAAATCCCGGTTTGTCTCAAGAAGTCATCGGAAGGCCATTCACACGGCCGGACCTCCGCGGTACGAGGCAAATTATATTTGGGCCTCTGTGCTTCTTCATTTTGCTTTTCCTTCGAACTTCGGCTCAATGAACCCCTCAAAAGTCTCTTCATCATTTTTTGAAATATTCTGAAATTTTTAGTAACTTAAAACAAAAGTGAGCCAAGCTCAATAACATTGATAGCAACTACTCCTACAAGTGCCTAGAGGATATATCATGCATTAGAACTACTTGGAACCATATAAGTTTGTCATGCAAGCTCAAGAACATGGTCACCTAGGCAGCACAAATTTGCAATGAATAAAGCACTAGAGCAAAAACTAATTGGACCAATGGAGGAGTCACATACCAAGGAACAATCTCCCCAAGCAGTTTTGTCAGAGGTGCTTTGAGCAAGGAGATCGAAAATCACAGCAAAGTGGGCTAGAACTCGTGCTTGAACCAAATATTCGTGTTTGTGGGAGGAAGAAGAAAAGGGTGGGTGCAGGAATAAGTGGAGGAGGGCCACCATGGGCCCACGAGGTAGGGGGGCGTGCCCTGGGGGGGGGGGGGGGGGTAGGCGCGCCCTCCACCCTCGTGGCCAGGTGGCAGCTCCCCATGCAGTGTTTTCAGTACCATAAATCCTCAAATATTCCAGAAAAATCATATTAAATTGGCATGGCAATTGGAGGACTTTTATTTTCGGGGTATTTTTATATTGCACAGATAAATCAGGAAACAGACAGACAAATACTATTTTTACTCTATTTCAACTAAGTAACAGAAAGTATAAAGAGGGTACAGAGGGTTGTGCTTCTAGATTCCTCCATCTCATGCTGATCAAAAGGAATCTACTAACAAGGTTGATCTGGTCTTGTTAACAAACTCATTCCGACTAACATGGAACCGGAGAAATTTCGAATAACACTATGTTACCTCAACGGGGATATGCACATCCCCAATAATAAGTATATCATATTTCTTCTTGATAGTAGGAAGAGGAAATTCAAAACCTCCAAATATAATTGATGGAACTTTTCCAATAGAGTTGATACTATGAACTTGAGGTTGTTTCCTCGAAAAGTGTACTGTATGCTCATTACCATTAACATGAAAAGTGACATTGGCTTTGTTGCAATCAATAACAGCCCCTGCAGTATTAAAAAAGGGTCTTCCAAGAATAATAGACATACTATCGTCCACGGGAATATCAAGAATAACAAAGTCCGTTAAAATAGTAACGTTCGCAACCACAACAGGCAAATCCTCACAAATACCGACAGGTATAGCAGTTGATTTATCATCCATTTGCAAAGATATTTCAGTAGGTGTCAACTTATTCAAGTCAAGTCTACGATATAAAGAGAGAGGCATAACACTAACACCGGCTCCAAGATCACATAAAGCAGTTTTAACATAATTTCTTTTAATGGAGCATGGTATAGTAGGTACTCCTGGATCTCCAAGTTTCTTTGGTATTCCACCCTTAAAAGTATAATTAGCAAGCATGGTGGAAATTTCAGCTTCCGGTATCTTTCTCTTATTTGTAACAATATCTTTCATATACTTAGCATAAGGATTCATTTTGAGCATATCGATTAATCGCATACATAAAAGATAGGTCTAATCATTTCAGCAAAGCGCTCAAAATCCTCATCATCCTTTTCTTGGATGGTTTGGGAGGAAAAGGCATGGGTTTCTGAACCCATGGTTCTCTTTCTTTACCATGTTTCCTCGCAACAAAGTCTCTCTTATCATAACGTTGATTCTTTGATTGTGGGTTATCAAGATCAACAACAAGTTCAATTTCTACATCGTTATCATTACTAGGTTGAGCATCATCATGAACATCATCATTAATATTTTCACTAGGTTCATGTTCATTACCAGATTGTGTTTCAGCATCAGAAATAGATATATCATTTGGATTCTCAGGTGGTTCAGCAATGGGTTCACTAGAAGTTTGCAAAGTCCTATCATTTTTCTTTTTCTTCCTTTTAGAAGAACTAGGAGCATCAATATTATTTCTCTGAGAATCTTGCTCAATCCTCTTAGGGTGGCCTTCAAGATAGAAAGGTTCCTGAGTCATTCTACTAGTTATAGTAGCCACTCTGACAGCATAATCATTTTTCTTACTATTCATTTCATTGAGCAAATCATTTTGAGCCTTAAGTACTTGTTCTACTTGAGTGATAACCATAGAAGCATGTTTAGTAATGAGTTTAAGTTCACCTTTAACTCCATACATGTAATCACCCAAGTGTTTAATCATATCGGAATTGTATTTCAATTGTCTACCAAAATAAGCATTGAAGTTTTCTTGTTTGACAATAAAATTATCAAATTCTTCTAAGCATTGTCTAGCAGACTTATAGTGAGGTATATCACCTTCATCAAATCTATAGAGAGAATTTACCTTTACTACCTGTGTCGGGTTATCAAGACCTGGAGGTTCTTCAATAGGTAATGGATTAAGATCATGTGTTTCTTCAATAGGCGGTAAATTAAGACAATGTATTTCTTCAATAGGAGGTAAATTCTTAACACCTTCAACTTTAATACCTTTTTCTTTCATAGATTTCTTTGCCTCTTGCATATCTTCAGGACTGAGAAATAGAACACCTCTCTTCTTCGGAGTTGGTTTAGGAATAGGCTCAGTAATTGGAACAGGAGCTGGCTTAGGAGGTGCCCAATTATTTTCATTTGTCAACATATTATTCAATAGAATTTCAGCTTCATCCGGTGTTCTTTCCCTGAAAACAGAACCAGCACAACTATCCAGGTAATCTCTGGAAGCATCGGTTAGTCCATTATAAAAGATATCAAGTATTTCATTTTTCTTAAGAGGATGATCATGCAAAGCATTAAGTAACTTGAGAAGCCAACCCCAAGCTTGTGGGAGACTCTCTTCTTTAATTTGCACAAAGTTGTATATTTCCCTCAAGGCAGCTTGTTTCTTATGAGCATGGAAATATTTAGCAGAGAAGTAATAAATCATATCCCGGGGAATGCGCACACAACCAGGATCAAGAGAATTAAACCATATCTTACATCACCCTTTAATGAGAACGGAAATATTTTAAGGATATAAAAGTAACGAGATCTCTCATCATTAGTGAATAGGGTGGCTATATCATTTAATTTAGTAAGATGTGCCACAACAGTTTCAGATTCATAGCCGTGAAAGGGATCAAATTCAACCAAAGTAATTATATCAGGATCAACAGAGAATTCATAATCCTTATTGGCAACACAAATAGGTGAAGTAGCAAAAGCATGGTCGGGCCTCATTCTATCATTAAGAGATTGCTTATTCCATTTAGCCAATAACCTTCTAACCTCATCGTTATCTTTGCAAGCGAAAATAGCAGCAGAAGCTTCTTTATCAAAATTATAACCCTCAGGAATAACAGGCATGTTTTCATCATCGATTTCATCAACATGATCAGTTTCAATAATTTCTTTCTCTCTAGCCCTAGCAATTTGTGCATTAAGAAAATTACTAAGGGGCACAGTAGTATCAAGCATAGAAGTAGTTTCATCATAATTATCATGCATAGCAGAAGTGGCATCATCAATAACATGCGACATATCAGAACAAATAGCAGGAGCAGGTTTAGGTGTCGCAAGCTTACTCAAAATAGAAGGTGAATCAAGTGCAGAGCTAGATGGCAGTTCCTTACCTCCCCTCGTAGTTGAGGGATAAATTGTTGTCTTAGCGTCTTTCAAGTTCTTCATAGTGACCAGCAGATATAAATCCCAAGTAACTCAAAGAATAGAGCTATGCTCCCCGGCAACGGCGCCAGAAATTAGTCTTGATAACCCACAAGTGTAGGGGATCGCAACAGCTTTCGAGGGTAGAGTATTCAACCCAAATTTATTGGTTCGACACAAGGGGAGCCAAAGAATATTCTCAAGTATTAGCAGTGGAGTTGTCAATTCAAGCACACCTGGATAACTTAATATCTGCAGCAAAGTATTTAGTAGCAAAGTAATATGATAGTAGTGGTAACGGTAACAAAAGAGTAATGAAAGCAAAAGTAATATTTTTGGTGTTTTGTAGTGATTGTAACAATAGCAACGGGAAAGTAAATAAGCGTAAACCAGTATATGGAAAGCTCGTAGGCATTGGATCGGTGATGGATAATTATGCCGGATGCGGTTCATCATGTAACAGTCATAACATAGGGTGACATAGAACTAGCTCCAATTCATCAATGTAATGTAGGCATGTATTCCGAATATAGTCATACGTGCTTATGGAAAAGAACTTGCATGACATCTTTTGTCCTACCCTCCCGTGGCAGCGGGGTCCTAACGGAAACTAAGGGATATTAAGGCCTCCTTTTAATATAGAACCGAACAAAGCATTAGCACATAGTGAATGCATGAACTCCTCAAACTATGGTCATCACCGGAGTGGTCCCGATTATTGTCACTTGGGTTGCGGATCATAACACATAGTAGGTGACTATAGACTTGCAAGATAGGATCAAGAACTCACATATATTCATGAAAACATAATAGGTTCAGATCTGAAATCATGGCACTCGGGCCCTAGTGACAAGCATTAAGCATAGCAAAGTCATAGCAACATCAATCTCAGAACATAGTGGATACTAGGGATCAAACCCTAACAAAACTAACTCGATTACATGATAGATCTCATCCAACCCATCACCGTCCAGCAAGCCTACGATGGAATTACTCACGCACGGCGGTGAGCATCATGAAATTGGTGATGGAGGTTGGTTGATGATGACGACGGCGACGAATCCCCCTCTCTGGAGCCCCGAACGGACTCCAGATCAACCCTCCCAAGAGGTTTTAGGGCTTGGCGGCGGCTTCGTATCGTAAAACGCGATGATTTCTTATCCTTGATTTTTTCTCCCCGATAGCAAATATATAGAGTTGGAGTTGGCGTCGGAGGAGCTCCAGGGGGCCCACAAGGTCGGGGGCGCGCCCCCCACACTCGTGACAGGGTGTGGGCCCCCTGGTCTTCATATTTTGCAACTATTTTTATTATTTCCGAAAAGTTGTTCCGTGAAGTTTCAGGTCATTCCGAGAACTTTTGTTTCTGTACATAAAACAACATCATGGCAATTCTGCTGAAAACAGCGTCAGTCTGGGTTAGTTGCATTCAAATCATGCAAGTTAGAGTCCAAAACAAGGGCAAAAGTATTTGGAAAAGTAGACGACAGAGACGTATCAGTAGCCAGGGTTGAGAAAAGAAAATAAATACTAGAATACAATAGAAGTATCTAGAAGTAGCCAAACAGTTTTGACATATGATTATATTTTTATTTTCCTGATCTATTGTTCCTCATCATTCTCCCCTGGTTGTTTGGAACTCGCCCTCGAGTTATCTTCATAGAGCGCTTTTTCTAGATGGCAGAGGGTCAAGTCTGCAACATTGAAAGTGTCGGATATACCCATGTCGCTTGGAAAATCTATCACATAATCATTATCATTTATCTTCCTCATGATAGAGAAAGGCCCATACTTTCGCTGCCTAAGCTTCCCTTTAACACCTAAAGGCAGTCTCTCTTTTCGGAGGTAGACCATCACCTTATCACCAACTTGGAATGATTTCGACCTCCTTTTGCAGTCAACAAGTTGTTTATATTTCTGATTTTGTGCTTCCAAAACACCACGAATCTCTTCAAATAACTCAATGTAATTATTTCTAAGGACAATGCTGATTTTGGGTTTCCCTTTGATGGTAGCTTCATCAGGTCCACCACATGTGTTGGAACTTTAGTGTAGACAATGGAAAAGGACTACTTCATGTGGATCTATGCTTGGAGTTATTGTAGGAGAACTTTGCAAGAGATAAAGCCAAATCCCATCGCCCCTTTCTTTCTCCACATATGCAACAGATTAGAATACTGATGTCCACTACATAACTTATTCTTGTACACTCGTGTTGGGCCTCCAAGCGCAGAGTTTTTTAGGATAGTAGAAATTTTCCCTCAAGTGGATGACCTAAGGTTTATCAATTTGTGAGAGGCGTAGGATGAAGATGGTCTCTTTGAAACAACCCTGTAATCAAATACAAGAAATCTCTTGTGTCCTCAGCACACCAAATACAATGGTAAATTGTATAGGGGCACTAGTTCGGTGAAGAGATGGTGATACAAGTGTAGTATGGATAGTACATATAGGTTTTTGGAATCTAAAAATAAAAAACAACAAGGTAGCAAGTGATAAAACGGAGCACAAACGATATTGCAATGCTTGAAAACAAGGCCTAGGGTTCATACAGTCACTAGTGTAATCTCCAACAGTGCTAACATAATTG
This sequence comes from Aegilops longissima, assembly GCA_021605205.1. Classification (NCBI taxonomy): domain Eukaryota; kingdom Viridiplantae; phylum Streptophyta; class Magnoliopsida; order Poales; family Poaceae; genus Aegilops; species Aegilops longissima. The sequence goes on from CM038680.1 coordinate 221,825,310, forward strand.
AACCATATAACAATCCCTCAACGTGCGACAAAGAACCACTCCAAAGTTCTTATTAGCGGAGAAGATAAGACGAAATTTTTTGTAGGGTACGAAACCACCTCAAAGTTATCCTTTCCGCTCAATCTATTGAGCTATTCCTATAAGCACAGAAGGCAGGGTGCAACCGCCTTATTGTTAACTCTGATAATACGGAAGTGATTGACACGATGAAGAATGGAGGACAATCGGCGGGAGAGGCAACGACAGTGTTCGATGATTGCTATTTTATGGCCTGCGAATTTACTATCACTAGATTTGAACATTGTAATAGGGAAGCAAATAAAGTTGCTCATGAAATTGCTAGGCTAGCGAAATTCTCTGTGACTAGGGATTGGTTTGAGGAGCCCATGGTTGATATTGTATCTCTCCTTATTGATGATGTAACTGTTATTTCTAATTAATAAAGCTTAATGTTTAAAAAAAACCTAGAGTTCGTACTAAAATAACACCATACGATACACATCAACCAACTCTAATGTCACCTAGATACTCCAATGTCACCACAAGTATTCCTGAGTTGATTATTCGATATGCATCAAACAACTTGATTCATAATATTCAATCCAACATAAAGAACTTCAAAGAGTGCCCCAAGATTTCTATCGGAGAAAGTAGGACGAAAACGTGCATCAACCCCTATGCATAGATTACCCCAATGTCACCTTGGGAAACCGCGAGTTGAGTGCCAAAACATACATCAAGTGAATCAATAGAATACCCCATTGTCACAACGAGTATCCACATGCAAGACATATATCAAGTGTTCTCAAATCCAAAATATTCAATCCGATAATAGTGAAACCTCAAAGGTAAAAACTCTTCATCGCAACAAGATAGAGAGGGAGAAACACCATATGATCCAACTATATTAACAAAGCTTGCGGTATATCAAGATCGTGCCAAATCAAGAACACGAGAGAGAGAGAGAGAGAGAGAGAGAGAGAGAGAGAGAGAGAGAGAGAGAGAGAGAGAGATCAAACACATAGCTATTGGTATATACCCTCAACACTGAGTGTGAACTACTCCCTCCTCATCATGGAGACCACCGGGATGATGAAGATGGCCTCCGGTGATGATTTCCCCCTCCGACAGGATGCCGGAATAGGGCTCCAAATGGGATATCTTTGGTACGGAGGCTTGCGGCGGTGGAGTCGAAGTTCTAGGGTTATTTCTGGGGGTTTCCCAATTTATAAGAATTTTCAGAGTTGGAATCATGCAAAAAGGAGCTGAGATGGGCCCACAAGCCACCAGGCCACGACCACCCCCTCGGGCGCACCCTAGTGGCTTGTGGGGGCCTCGTGGCTCTTCTGGTCCTCCCACGATGCTTCGGGGGTCTCTTTTGTTCCAAACAATCATCAAAAAGTTTCGCTGCATTTGGACTTCATTTGATATGGATTTTCTGGAAAACCAAAAACAAGCATAAAACATCAATTGGCATTGGGCACTAGGTCAATATGTTAGTCCATGAAAATCATATAAAAGCCATATAAAAGTGTACCAAAATCATACAAAATTGTAATAAACATGGCATGAATACTTCATAAATTATAGATACGTTGGAGACGTATCAAATACCCAAAAACTTGTTCACCACTTTCATTTGTCCATCTGTTTGTGGATGAACAGTGCTAGAAAATTTTAATTTAGTGTTGAATTGGTCCCACAAAGTCAGCCAAAATGCAGCAAGAAACTTTCTATCATAGTCTGAGACAATGGACCTTGGAACTCCATGCAGTCATACTAAAAGTTCTAGTTATTGACTAGAGGCGGGGTGAATAGGCGATTTTTATGGTTGTCTTCGATACAGGCAATGTCTTCGAGGACACGAAATAAAAATAGTAACTGAACATGATAGACCGAAAGATAAACTACACTAGACATGTTGTCATATCAACACAGATGAAATGAGAAGTGAAGATAGACAAAAATCAAGGTAGCGCAGACCGGATTAAGTAGTGTGATGACAAAGATGAAGATAGTCTCCACACAATGTCTTCACACCTAATGATCAGGTAAAGGATCCACGAAACTAAACAGTAAGTAAAGGAGTGATGTGATAGAACTAGTTGCTCGGAGAAGACACGTGATTTGTTTGACCAGTTCCAGCTGTTGTGACAGCTGTATGATTGTTTAGGGAGGTGAAAGACAAGTGCTCCCTGGGTGATTTTGGTAATTATTATCAACATATCTTTTGTTGGACTAATGTTGGGGAACATAGTAATTCGAAAAAATTCCTACGGTCACGCAAGATCTATCTAGGAGAAGCATATCAACGATACGGGAGAGTGTGTCCACGTACCCTCGTAGACCGAAAGCGGAAGCGTTATGTTAACGCGGTTGATGTAGTCGAATGTCTTCACGATCCAACCGATCCAAGTACCAAACGTACGACACCTCCGTGTTCAGCACACGTTCAGCTCGATGACGTCCCTCGAGCTCTTGATACAGTAGAGGGTCGAGGGAGAGTTCCGTCAGCACGACGGCGTGGCGACGGTGTTGGTGATGTCATCCGCGCAGGGCTTCGCCTAAGCACTACGTCACTATGATCGGAGGAGTAAACTGTGGAGGGGGGCACCGCACACGGCTAAGAAATAACTATTGTGCCTTTGGGGTGCCCCCTGCCCACGTATATAAAGGAGGGGGGAGGAGGAGGCCGGCCCAAGGGGGTGCGCCAAAGGGGGGGGAGTCCTACTAGGACTCCATTCCTAGTAGGATTCGGCCCCCCTTTCCTTCCAACGGAGAGGGGAAAAGGAGAAAGGAGAGAGAGGAAGAAGGAAAGAGGGGTGCTGAGGGAGTCCTGGATTAGGGGGTGTCCGGATAGCCGAACTATCACCATTGGCCGGACTCCTGGACTATGAAGATACAAGATTGAAGACTTCGTCCCTTGTCCGGATAGGACATTCCTTGGCGTGGAAGGCAAGCTTGGCGATACGGATATGTAGATTTCCTACCATTGTAACCGAATCTGTGTAACCCTAACCCTATTCGGTGTCTATATAAACCGAAGGGTTTTAGTCCGTAGGACGAACAATAATCATACCATAGGCTAGCTTCTAGGGTTTAGCCTCTCTGAACTCGTGGTAGATCTACTCTTGTACTACCCATATCATCAATATTAATCAAGCAGGGTAGGGTATTACCTCCATCGAGAGGGCGAAACAGGGTAAAACATCGTGTCCCTTGTCTCCTGTTACCATCCGCCTAGACGCACGATTCGGGACCCCCTACCCGAGATCCGCCGGTTTTGACACCGACATTGGTGCTTTCATTGAGAGTTCCTCTGTGTCGTCACCTATAGGCCCGATGGCTCCTTCAATCATCAACAACAACGCAGTCCAGGATGAGACTTTTCTCCCCGGACAGATCTTCGTATTCAGGGGCTTTACGCTGCGGGCCAATTCGCTAGGCCATCTGGAGCAGATTGAAAGCTACACCCCTGGCCATCAGGTCAGATTTGGAAGCCTGAACTATACGACCGATGTCCGCAGAGATTTGATCTTTGACGGATTCGAACCATAGCCGAGCGCGCCGCACTATCTCGATGGGTACGATCTAGCTTTGCCGCGAACAGCGCCACGGAGGCATCAAGATCCGCCGACCCTTAATCCGGGCCGTTTCGCGATCGAGGACGGTTGGTTGGACACCACCTCGGGGGCTGAAATCTCCACGGTGATTGAGCCGAATACCATCCCTGTCCTTTGCGAAGCTCGTGACTCCCAGGTGCCGGACTCCTTTCTAGACTCCGAACCTCCCGCGCCTCTACCAGTCGAATCCGACTGGGCGCCGGTTATGGAGTTCACCGCCATGGACATCTTTTAGCACTCGACCTTTGGCGATATCCTGAACTCATTAAAGTCTCTTTATTTGTCAGGGGAGCCCTGGCCGAACTATGGTCAGGAAGGTTGGGATTCGGACGACGAAGAAATTCAACGCCCACCCACCACCCACTTAGTAGCCACTGTCGATGATTTAACCGACATGCTCGACTTCCACTCTGAAGACATCGACGGTATGGACGACGGTGCCGGAGACGATCAAGAGCCAGCGCCCACGGGGCACTGGAAGGCCACCTCGTCATATGACATATACATGGTGGACATCCCAAAAGAAGGAATGGCGATGGAATGGCGGAGGATGACCCTCAAAGAAACAACCCAAGCGCCCGGCGTCGGTGGCGCCGCTCTAAATCCCGCCACAGTAAAAACGGCGATTACGGCACGGGAGACAATAATACCCCGGACAGTGCCGAAGATGACCCCCTCGAGCATGACTCAGTGTAGGAGGAGGGAGAAGCAAGTCCACAGGACGGTCTGGCGAAAAGAGAGGTAGAGGGGCGATAATTATCGCCCCCCAAGACGAGGCAAGCCTTGGCGACGACAATTAATTCGTCGTGCGAGAGGACCCGTCGAACAAGAGCGTTTTAACGCAGGCTCATAGCCATGGCAAGCAGCCTCAAGAAAAAGCAGCAACAGCTTAGAGCTGACCAAGACCTGCTAGGCGACGGATGGACTGAAGTCCTTGCAGCCAAGAGTATGAACTCGAGCGCCCTCAAAAGCTACCCCAAACGCAGGCCATTTCCTCGATCGGAGGAGGAAGCACCCACGTCACCAGCGCACAATATGGCAGATCGCCACCCGTGGCATGACGGAAAGCCTCTCGGCCCTCCGCTCAAGCCACGCCCGACGCTCAAAAGTACCAAGGCACGGGAAAACGTGCGGACTTATAGATATATTGGAGGATAAGGCAAAGCATACAAGATCGATCTACAGATCGGCGTGGGTGTAACGACTCGGGATGATTACCGTCACACCGGATACAGCAAACCCGGCGGGCGAACACAAGATGAACAAAGCTCATATGAGCTACGTCGTGATATAGCCCAATCTGAGGCGCCAAGACACCCACTATGCTTCACGATGAAGTAATGGATCATGAAATCACGAGGGCTTCAAACCCGTAAACATCGAATCATTCGATGGTACCACAGATCCTGCGGTGCGGATCGAGGACTATCTCCTCCATATCCACATGGCCCGCGGTGATGATCTACATGCCATCAAATACCTCCCACTCAAGCTTAAAGGACCAGCTCGGCATTGGCTCAACAGCTTGCCAGAGTCAATTGGTTGTTGGGAGGACCCGAAGCTGCATTCCTTGATAACTTCCGGGGCACATATGTGCGACCACCAGACGCCGATGACCTTAGCCATATAATTCAGCAGCGGAAGAATCGGCGGACAATTACGGGCGCGGTTCCTAACAAAGAAAAATCAGATCGCCGACCGTCAGATGCAGAGGCGCTAGCAGCCTTCAAACACAACATCCGCGACGAGTGGCTAGCCCGCACCTAGGACAGGAAAAGCGAAATCCATGGCAGCCCTCACCACACTCATGACCCGCTTTGCGGGAGAGGACAGCTGGCTAGCTCGAAGCAACAACTTGGCCAAACACCACAGTAGTTGAATACCAAGGACAGCAATGGCAGGTCACATCGCAACAAGCATAAGCGCCGCGTGCGGTGATAATGCTGAAGATATGATAGTAAATGCGGATTGAGGGCTCTAAACCCGGTCAGCGGAAGAAGCCATTCAAAAGAAATACCCAGGGCCCGTCAACTTGGACCGAATACTCGATCGCTTGTGCGGATACATGGCACCCCGAAAAACTAGCCAACCACACCAACAGGGATTGTTGGGTGTTCAAACAAGCGAGCAAGCTAAGCGCCAAAACAACGACAAGGGGCTGCATAGCGATGACGAGGAAGAGCCCCGCCGCCGAACAATAGAGTACTGAAGGGCTTTCCCACACAAGTGCGGACGGTGAACATGATATCGCAACCCACATACCCAAAAGAGGCGGAGCGCACACTAAGGGGCGTATACGATGGAGCCAGTCGCCCAAGTTCAACCCATGGTCTTCCTGCCCGATCACCTTCGATCGAAGGACCACCCACTAGCATCCGTCACGGCGGTTTCGCGCATTGGTTCTTGACCCAATTATTGACGAATTTCACCTCACGAGTCGATGGGCGGTGACAAGCTGAACCTGATTTATCGGATACAGCAGCAAAATGGGCATAGAACCGTCAAGGATCAAACCCACAAAGACGACCTTTAAAGCGTCATTCCGTGTAGAGGCCAACTGCACGGGTCCGTTACACTTGAAGTGGTCTTCGGATCCCGGATAACTTCCGGAGTGAGGAGTTAATCTTGACATAACCCGTTCCGCAGCGGCTATCACGCCTTTGCTTTCGGACGAACCGCATTTGCAAAATTCAATGCGGTGCCGCTTTCGCGCACCTCAAACTCAAGATGCCAGGCCCTCGGGCGTAATCACGGTCAATGGAAACACCGAGCGCTCCTCCGAGCGGAGGAGCATACGGCTGCCCTTGCGGCGAAGTGCGAACAGCCTCTTAAGGCAATTCTCGATCCGCCAATAAACAATCGGACACCGCAAGCGCGCCGGAGTAACCTACAGCAAGAGCGCTGGCACGTTCGAACAAGCGTAGTAATGCAGCCCCAACCCCAGCCCTCGCGAACTTCATGAAGCCGATTACTACGCACGTATTTGCGCTCAAGCACCATGGGCATAGGGAAGGGCCACGACCACGGCACGCCTGCAATGCGGCTAGACCGAACTAGGGGCTCCCATTTGTGTCATTCCTTTTTCTTCCTTTTACTTTCGGGACTCTGTTCTCCGAAGCCACTGTCCGCATTCGCGCCAATACGATGCAACAGCCGGGGAAGCGAGAAAACTGCGTCGAGTGTCGGTGATCTCTATTACGAGCGGTATACCTGTTTTACATACCACACCGCAAACTTACCCCTGGAAGGGGGACATGTCAAAAGTCCCGTACTTTACTTATCGCACAATTTGTATCGTTATGCTTTTATTTGCAGTTTCTTTTGAATAACCAATATATAGCCCTTGCCTATTATTGCATTCTTTCCCATTATATATGTTCATTTATGACATTGCGCAACCGTACAATTTGGTACGGCCAATACACCAGGGGCTTATGTACCCCAAAAACATGGTGTGACAAGTCCGAACACTTTCACAAGTGCGGCACCCCGAACTTATAGCATTATATGCATCGGCTATGAATCATGTCTTGAGTCAATAGTTGTGTTTTCCCGGCTCCCATGTGTTGGTACCTTACGTTCCGCTATATCGGCTAAGGTAGCGCTGGGAGAACCACTGCGATTGTGCCCCGGTTGAGCTGGGTTGAGCACCTCAGTGGAGAAAGCTAAAACTGACCGTCATGATAAGGCGAGAGCCGATCGCTGTTCGAGAGGTTTTTGGGTCCCTAAAGACTTATGCCGCTTAGAGCGAGGAGTCGGCATTGTCCGCCAAGGCGTGGATAGCGCCCGAACTCGGTCTTCGAATACTAGGGGCTTCACGAAATTTAAAATTATAGAATTCTATGGCTAAGTGAGAGTGTTCAAGCACTATAAGTCCGGTTGCCTTGTTCGTTGCGTTGGCGCCTCCCTCGAAGGACCCAAGAATGGGAACAAGAGCGCTCAAGTTTATCCCTAACACCCGGCACTTTCGTGGCATGGGGGCTGAAGCCAACGACTTGCCATCTCTCAAATTTGATAAGCGGCCGCCTGAAGGTAATATTTTAAATTCTGGCGTTGCTTAGCGATATGAACAAGTTTTCAGCGTACATGATAACAAATGCGAGTCTATTAAAAATTACATCTTTGGAGCATTCACCCACTATCTGGCGGGCACCCTTCATGGCGCCCTCATAGTACATTTCGGGCTTGCGATGCTCCTTGCCCTTGGTGGCCGTCCGTCACAAGCTTCTCCGCATCCAGCTTGCCCCAATGCACTTTAGCACGGGCAAGGGCCCCGAGGCACCTTCAATGCAGACGGAGCGCTTGATGACTTCAATCCATGGACAAAGCGTCCACCAGCCGCCGCACTAGCCCGAAGTAGCTCCGTGAATGGCTTCCAATGGCCACGGCCGAACTATGAGGCCCTTCATGGCCTGTTCGGCGACCTTGTGGAGCTCGACCAGCTGCTTCACTGGTCGCTCGAGGCACACGGATGTTCGGTCTCGACATCTTGAGACCGAACACCTTCTCCGTCGAGCTCCCCTCCTTGGCGCGGTAGAACGCGGCAGTATCAGATACACTACGGGGCAGATCTGCGAATGCTCCTGGAGAGCTCCAGATTCGGGTAAGTAATAGGTAATTCACTTTCACATGCTTGCTTTGCATAAAGAATGCCTTACCCATCGCTATCTTCTTTAATGATTCAATTTCTTGGAGGGCCTTTTGGGCTTCGGCCTTAGCGGCTTTGGCACTCTCAAGAGCCGAGGCAAGCTCGGACTCTCGAGTCTTCGAGTCACGCTCCAAACTCTCGTGTTTTTCCACGAGAGCCTGGAGCTCTTGCCGCACCTCCGCCACCCGCGCCTCCTGCTTCTTTCGCTCGGTGCGCTCCGCGGCCGCTTTGCTTTCGGCTGCGGACACCGCTTCCTTCAGGGTCGCCACCTCGTTCGTGGCCCCTACAATGCCCACGTTATTCCTATCATTTTTTGCAACCAATTCCTTTCTATAAGGTATTGCTTACCTTCCCTGTCCTCGAGCTGCTTCTTGGCAAGGCCGAGCTCGTTCTCGAACCACTCGAGGCTCGCTTCAATGCATTGACCTCCATGCATCGGTCTTTGCAGAGGTCGGAGCGCCTTTGCATTCGCATATTGACATACTTATGTTAGACTCCTGCGTATATCTTTTAGATCCTTAGTCCGCTTTTCTTTCCGAACACGAACTAAGCATCGAGACTACTGTCTATGCGGTAATATTTTGCATACTCTAAACTTACCTCAAAGCTGTTAGAAGGCTGGCACAGGCTTCAGATCAGCCCGCTCTTGGCGGATGAACTTCTGGATCACCACACTCATAACAAAGGCGGTGCTCCTCATCGATGGGCGCCGTTAAGCGCCTCCGGCAAGCTATCCGGTGCCTCCGGATGGGCCGAGGTCACCGGCGTCAGCGTCTTACCCTTCTTACGAAGGGGCGCTTGCCGGACTGGGAACCACCGAAGGTTCGATGCGGAGTCGGCACAGGCGGACTTAGAGCCCTCGGGGTTTCGCCCCCTTTGCGCCGGAGTCCGGGAGGTCGCCTTGGCGCCTCGGGACCACCTCCTCCTGGCTAGGCCCTTTTGGGACTCTACAGCGGTGTCGTCGGCGACACGAGGAGAGGAGGCGGTCGGAAGTGAAGTGCTATTCACATCCGACGAACCCAGGAGCCGCTTCGGCGAAGCGGCGAGCTGCGTCCTTAGGCGGGCTGCATGGTCATATTCGGCGTTAGAAGACACTGTCGACAAATAAAAAGTCATGAACTCGGTCCGGACACTTACGATCTCGCCAGGCTTGGCCCTTGTTGGCCACTCCTCCTCGTCATTGTCGGCATTGGTGGAGAAGTCGGAGGAAGAGTCCTTCCTTTCTTGGACCCTCCGGCCTCCCCAGTTGGGGCGGCCTTCCTTTTCTTCTCTCCCCCCGCTGGGGGAGAAGCTTCTTTCTTCCTCCTCTTCCTCGGAGGAGGATTCCGCCTCAGTCGTCGGGGCGATGAGTCCGACAACACCTGCATCGGGCTCCTTGAGTCCCGTGGCCTCCTTCTTAGCCTTCTTCTCCGACACCACGTGAGGTGCGGAGCCAGCAGCCCCGTCAAAAACGGGCGTCCGCTGGGTTTTACGGCAAGGGGCGGACGGTTAATCTGTCGGGGCGTCTTCACCGATCTGTCAAAGGTTAGGGAGTTTTAGATCCGCATAGAGTCCAACTATGAAAAAGAGTCCCATAAATGGTAAAATAACACCTCGCTGGCTTGACGCTGCGAGCTGAATCCGCGATCTTGATGGCGGATGTAGAACCTCGGCGCCCTTGAACAGCACCTTCCGGGCATCTTCGTGCGTAGTGTCGAAGAGCCTTTTCAGAGTTTGGTCTTTGTGCGGATCGAACTCCACAATTTAAAGGCCCGTTCTTGGCATGGGAGAATCCGGCGGATGAGCATCACCTGGATTACATTGACAAGCTTGAGATTCTTGTCCACCAGGTTCCGGACGCAGGTTTGGGTTCCGGATAGCTCTTTCGGATCACCCCACATCAGGCCTGTCTCTTTCCATGAAGTGAGCCGTGTGGGGGAGCCAGATCGGAATTCGGGGGCCGCCGCCCATTGAGAGTCGCGCGGCTCGGTGATGTAGAACCACCTCGATTGCCACCCCTTTATGGTCTCCACAAAGGAGCCCTCGAGCCATAGGACTTTGGCCATCTTGCCAACCATGGCATCTCCGCACTCTGCTTGGTGGCCGCCCACTACCTTCGGCTTGACATTGAAGGTCTTCAGCCATAAGCCAAAGTGGGGCTGGATGCAGAGGAATGCCTCGCACACGACGATAAACGCCGAGATGTTGAGGATGAAGTTCGGGGCCAGATCGTGGAAATCTAGGCCGTAGTAGAACATGAGCCCTCGGACAAATGGGTAAAGTGGAAAACCTAGTCCGCGGAGGAAGTGGGTGAGGAACACCACCCTCTCATGGGGCCTGGGGGTGGGAATGAGCTGCTCCTCGTTGGGGAGCCGATGCGCGATGTTGTCGGACAAGTATCTGGCCTTCCGCAGCTTTTTGATGTGCCCCTCCGTGACGGAGGAGGCCACCCACTTGCCTCCCGCTCCGGACATAGTTGGAGAAGGTTGAGGTGGGATGTGCGGACTTGGGCCCTGGAGCTCGAGTGCACGGAAATGGATGAGCAAAGGAGGAAGAAGGCGTAGGTGAAAAGGTGGATCCTTATCCCCTTATATGGACGGACGAAGCTATCGTCCCCGCCACCTGGTAAAACTAAGCTTATCTCCCAAGCGCCATAATCAATGGCGCGGTTGGAGTACCCATGTTCGTATTGATGGGAATGTTGGAATAAGGGGCACGATCTCGGTCGATAAGGCGTGCCAAGGAAACCGCCTCGCTAAGCGCGCTGAGGTGGAGCAGTAAAAACGATTCGTATAAAGGCCTGGCCGTGGTGTGATGTCAAGCCGCGGAATCGTCGGCAGATCGTGCAAAAGTTATTCTCTCTACGGTGGTATGTGGAACTTGTTTTGCGAGCGGACACTATCCTTGTGTTCAACATCTTCTATGAAGTATTCGAAGAGGAACCCGCCTTGCAATGCGAAGACAATATGCGCGCCGACTCGTCGTCATTGAAGCCTGGTTCGAGGCTCTTGAGGAGTCTGGATTAGGGGTGTCCGGATAGCGAACTATCACCGTTGGCGGACTCTGGACTATGAAGATACAAGATTGAAGACTTAGTCCCTTGTCCGGATAGGACTTTCCTTGGCGTGGAAGGCAAGCTTGGCGATCTGGATATGTAGATTTCCTACCATTGTAACCGACTCTGTGTAACCCTAACCCTATTCGGTGTCTATATAAACCAAAGGGTTTTAGTCCGTGGGGACGAACAACAATCATACCATAGGCTAGCTTCTAGGGTTTACCCTCTACGATCTCATGGTAGATCTACTCTTGTACTACCCATATCATCAATATTAATCAAGCAAGAGTAGGGTATTACCTCCATCGAGAGGGCCCGAACCTGGGTAAAAACATCGTGTCCCTTGTCTCCTGTTACCATCCGCCTAGACGCACAGTTCGGGACCCCTACCCGAGATCCGCCGGTTTGACACCGGCAGGGCCGCCCCCTCCCTTGTCCAATTCGGATTGGGCAAGGGAAATGTGAACCACCTCCGTGGCCTGCCTCCTCTCCTCCACTATGGCCCAATAGACCCATTAACTTTCTCGAAGGTTCCGGTAGCCTCCCAGTACTCCGATAAATCCCTGAACCTTATCGGAACCATTCCGGCGTCCGCATAGAACCTTCCAATATATGAATCTTTACCTCTCGACCATTTCGAGACTCCTCGTCATATCCGTGATCTCATCCGGGACTCCGTAAAAACTTCGGTCATAAAAACACATAACTCATAATACAAATCGTCATCGAACATTAAGCGTGCGGACCCTACGGGTTCAGAACTATGTAGACATGACCGAGACACATCTCTGGTCAATAACCAATAGCGGAACCTGGATGCTCATATTGGCTCCTACATATTCTACGAAGATCTTTTTCAGTCAAACCGCATAATAACATACGTTATTCCCTTTGTCATCGGTATGTTACTTGCCCGATATTCGATCGTCGGTATTCTCATACCTAGTTCAATCTCGTTACGGGCAAGTCTCCTTACTCGTTCCGTAATGCATCATCCCGTAACTAACTCATTAGTTACATTGCTTGCAAGGATTATAGTGATGTGCATTACCGAGAGGGCCCAGAGATACCTCTCCGATGCACGGAGTGACAAATCCTAATCTCGATCTATGCCAACTCAACAAACACCTTCGGAGACACCTGTAGAGCATCTTTATAATCACCCAGTTACGTTGTGACGTTTGATAGCACACAGAGTGTTCCTCGGTATTCGGGAGTTGCATAATTTCATAGTCAGAGGAATATGTATAAGTCACGAAGAAAGCAATAGCAATAAAATTAAATGATCATTATGCTAAGCTAACGGATGGGTCTTGGCCATCACATCATTCTCTAATGATGTGATCCCGTTGATCAAATGATAACACATGTCTATGGTCAGGAAACTTAACCATCTTTGATTAACGAGCTAGTCAAGTAGAGGCATACTAGGGACACACTCTGTTTGTCTATGTATTCACACATGTACTTTCGGTTAATACAATTCTAGTATGAATAATAAACATTTATCATGATATAAGGAAATATAAATAACAACTTTATTACTGCCTCTAGGGCATATTTCCTTCAGTCTCCCACTTGCACTAGAGTTAATAATCTAGATTATATAGTAATAATTCTAACACCCATGGAGTCTTGGTGCTGATCATGTTTTCCTTGTGGAAGAGGCTTAGTCAACAGGTCTGCACCATTCAGATCCGTATGTATTTTGCAAATCTCTATGTCTCCGTCCTTGACTTGATCGCGGATGGAACTGAAGCATCTCTTGATGTGTTTGGTTCTCTTTTGAAATCTGGATTCCTTCGCCAAGGCTATTGCTCCAGTATTGTCACAAAATATTTTCATTGGACCCGATGCACTTGGTATTACACCTAGATCGGATATGAACTCCTTCATCCAGACTCCTTCATTTGTTGCTTCCGAAGTAGCTATGTACTCCGCTTCACACGTAGATCCCGCCACGACACTCTGTTTGGAACTGCACCAACTTACAGCTCCACCATTCAATATAAATATGTATCTGGTTTGCGACTTAGAGTCATCCAGATCAGTGTCAAAGCTTGCATCGACGTAACCATTTACGACAAGCTCTTTGTCACCTCCATAAATGAGAAACATATCCTTAGTCCTTTTCAGGTATTTCAGGATGTTCTTGACCGCTGTCCAGTGATCCACTCCTGGATTACTTTGGTACCTCCCTGCTAAACTTATAGCAAGGCACACATCAGGTCTGGTACTAGCATTGCATACATGATAGAACCTATGGCTGAAGCATAGGGAATGACTTTCATTTTCTCTCTAACTTCTGAAGTGGTCGGGCATTGAGTCTGACTCAACTTCACACCTTGTAACACATGCAAGAACCCTTTCTTTTACTGATCCATTTTGAACTTCTTCAAAACTTTATCATGGTATGTGCTTTGTGATAATCCAATTAAGCGTCCTGATCTATCTCTATAGATCTTCACGCCCAATATATAAGCAGCTTCACCGAGGTCTTTCATTGAAAAATTCTTATTCAAGTATCCTTTTATGCTATCCAGAAATTCTGTATTATTTCCAATCAACAATATGTCATCCACATTTAATATTAGAAATGATCTTGAGCTCCCACTCACTTTCTTGTAAATACATGCTTCTCCAAAAGTATGTATAAAACCATATCTTTGATCACACTATCAAAGCGTATATTCCAACTCGAGAGGCTTGCACCAGTCCATAAATGGATCATTGGAGCTTGCACACTTTGTTAGCACCTTTAGGATCGACAAAACCTTCCTGGTTGCATCATATACAACTCTTCTTTAAGATATCCATTAAGAAATGCAGTTTTGACATCCATTTGCCAAATTTCATAATCATAAAATGCGGCAATTGGTAACATGATTCGGACAGACTTAAGCATCGCTATGGGCGAGAAGGTCTCATCGTAGTCAACTCCTTGAACTTGTCAAAAACCTTTCGCAACTAGTCAAGCTTTGTAGACAGTAACATTACCGTCAGCGTCAGTCTTCTTCTTGAGGATCCATTTATTCTCTATGGATTGCCGATCATCTGGCAACTCAACCAAAGTCCACACTTTGTTCTCATACATGGATCCCATCTCAGATTTCATGGTCTCAAGCCATTTCACGGAATCTGGGCTCATCATCGCTTCCTCATAGTTCGTAAGTTCATCATGGTCAAGTAGCAGGACCTCCAGAACAGGATTACCATACCACTGTGGCGCGGATCGTACTCTGGCTGACCTATGAGGTTCGGTAGTAACTTGATCTGAAGTTTCATGATCATCATCATTAACTTCCTCACTAATTGTTGTAGGCAACTGGAACTAATTTCTGTGATGAACTACTTTCCAATTCAGGAGAAGGTACAATTACCTCATCAAGTTCTACTTTCCTCCCACTCACTTCTTTCGGGAGAAACTCCTTCTCTAGAAAGGATCCATTCTTAGCAACGAATATCTTGCCTTCGGATCTATGATAGAAGGTGTACCCAATAGTCTACTTTGGGTATCCTATGAAGACATTTTTCTTTGATTTGGGTTCGAGCTTATCAGGTTGAAGCTTTTTCACATAAGCATCGCAACCCCAAACTTTAAGAAACGACAGCTTAGGTTTCTTGCTAAACCACAGTTCATATGGTGTCGTCTCAATGGATTTAGATGGTGCCCTATTTAACGTGAATGTAGCCGTCTCTAAAGCATAACCCCAAAACGATAGCGGTAAATTGGTAAGAGACATCATAGGTCGCACCATATCTAATAAAGTACGGTTACGACGTTCGGACACACCATTACGCTGTGGTGTTCCAGGTGGCGTGAGTTGTGAAACTATTCCACATTGTTTCAAATGAAGACCAAACTCATTACTCAAATATTCACCTCCACGATGAGATCATAGAAACTTTATTTTCTTGTTACGATGATTTTCTACTTGACTATGAAATTCTTTGAACTTTTCAAATGTTTCAGACTTATGTTTCATTAAGTAGATATACCCATATCTGCTCAAATCATCTGTGAAGGTCAGAAAATAACGATACCCATCGTGAGCCTCAATAGTCATCGGACCACATACATCAGTATGTATTATTTCCAATAAGTTAGTTGCTCGCTCCATTGTTCTGAAGAACGGAGTCTTAGTCATCTTGCCCATAAGGCATGGTTCACAAGCATCAAGTGATTCATAATCAAGTGATTCCAAAAGCCCATCAACATGGAGTTTCTTCATGCGCTTTACACCAATATGACCCAAACGGCAGTGCCACAAATAAGTTGCACTGTCATTATTAACTTTGCATTTTTTGGCTTCAATATTATGAATATGTGTATCACTACAATCAAGATTCAACAAAAATAGACCACTCTTCAAGGGTGCATGACCATAAAAGATATTACTCATATAAATAGAACAACCATTATTCTCTGATTTAAATGAACAACCATCTCGCATAAAATACGATCCAGATATAATGTTCATGCTCAACGCTGGCACCAAATAACAATTATTCAGGTCTAAAACTAATCCCGACGGTAGATGTAGAGGTAGCGTGCTGACGGCGATCACATTGACTTTGGAACCATTTCCCACGCGCATCGTCACCTCATCCTTAGCCAATCTTCATTTAATCTGTAGCCCCTGTTTCAAGTTGCAAATATGAGCAACAGAGCCAGTATCAAATACCCAGGCGCTACTACGAGCATTAGTAAGGTACACATCAATAACATGTATATCAAATATACCTTTCACTTTGTCATCCTTCTTATCCGTCGAATACTTGGGGCAGTTCCGCTTCCAGTGACTAGTCTCTTTGCAGTAGAAGCACTCAGTTTCAGGCTTATGTCCAGACTTGGGCTTCTTCCCTTGAGCAGTAATTTGCTTGCCGTTCTTCTTGAAGTTCCCTTCTTCCCTTTGTCCTTTTTCTTGAAACTAGTGGTCTTGTTAACCATCAACACTTGATGCTCCTTCTTGATTTCTACTTCCGCAGCCTTTTAGCATTGTGAAGAGCTCGAGAATTGTCTTTTCCGTCCCTTGCATATTATAGTTTATCACGAAGCCTTTATTGCTTGGTGGCAGTGATTGAAGAACTCTGTCAATGACACTATCATCAGGAAGATTAACTCCCACTGAGTCAAGTGATTATGATACCCAGAAATTTTGAGTATATGTTCACTGACAGAACTATTCTCCTCCATTTTGCAGCTATGAACTTGTTGGAGACTTCATATCTCTCAACTCGGGCATTTGCTTGAAATATTAACTTCAACTCCTATAACATCTCGTATGCTCCATGACGTTCAAAACGTCTTTGAAGTCCCGATTCTAAGCCGTAAAGCATGGCACGCTGAACTATCGAGTAGTCATCAGCTTTGCTCTGCCAGACGTTCATAACGTCCGGAGTTGCTCCTGCAGCAGGTCTTGCACCTAGCGGTGCTTCTACGACGTAATTCTTCTGTGCAGCAATGAGGATAATCCTCAATTTATGGACCCAGTCCGTGTAGTTGCTACCATCATCTTTCAACTTAGCTTTCTCTAGGAACACATTAAAATTCAAGGGAACGGTAGCACGAGCCATTGATGTACAACAACATAGACATGCAAAAACTATCAGGTACTAAGTTCATGATAAATTAAAGTTCAATTAATCATATTAATTAAGAACTCCCACTTAGATAGACATCCCTGAAGTCATCTAAATGATCACGGGATCCATATCAACTAAACCATGTCCGATCATCACATGAGATGGAGTAGTTTTCAATGGTGAACATCTCTATGTTGATCATATCTACTATATGATTCATGTTCGACCTTTCGGTCTCAGTGTTCCGAGGCCATATCTGCATATGCTAGGATCGCAAATTTAACCCGAGTATTCTGCACGTGCAAAACTGGCTTGCACTCGTTGTATGTGAACGTAGAGCTTATCACACCCGACCATCACGTGGTGTCTCGGCACGACGAACTGTAGCAACGGTGCATACTCAGGGAGAACACTTATACCTTGAAATTTAGTGAGGGATCATCTTATACTACTACCGCCGTACTAAGCAAAATAAGATGCATAAAGGATAAACATCACATGCAATCAAAATATGAGACATGATATGGCCATCATCATCTTGTGCCTTTGATCTCCATCTCCAAAGCACCGTCATGATATCCATCGTCACCGGCTTGACACCTTGATCTCCATCGTAGCGGCGTTGTTGTCTCGTCAACTATTGCTTCTACGACTATCGCTACCGCTTAGTGATAAAGTAAATCAATTACATGGCGATTGCGTTTCATACAGTAAAGCGACAACCATAAGGCTCCTGCCAGTTGCCGATAACTTCTACAAAACATGATCATCTCATACAATAATTTATATCTCATCACGTCTTGACCATATCACATCACAACATGCCTTGCAAAAACAAGTTAGACGTCCTCTACTTTGTTGTTGCAAGTTTTACGTGGCTGCTACGGGCTTATAGCAAGAACCGTTCTTAGCTAGGCATCAAAACCGCAATGATTTTTCGTCAAGTGTGCTGTTTTAACCTTCAACAAGGACCGGCCGTAGTCAAACTCGATTCAACTAAAGTTGGAGAAGAAGACACCCGCCAGCCACCTATGTGCGAAGCACGTAGGTAGAACCAGTCTCATGAACGCGGTCATGTAATGTCGGTCCGGGCCACTTCATCCAACAATACCACCGAATCAAAGTAAGACGTTGGTGGTAAGAAGTATGACTATTATCACCCACAACTCTTTTGTGTTCTACTCATGCATATCATCTACGCATAGACTTGGCTCGGATGCCACTGTTGGGGAATGTAGTAATTCAAAAAAATTCCTATGATCACACAAGATCTATCTAGGAGAAGCATAGCAACGAGACGGGAGAGTGTGTCCACGTACCCTCATAGACCGAAAGAGGAAGCGTTATGTGAACGCGGTTGATGTAGTCGAATGTCTTCACGATCCAACCGATCCAAGTACCGAACGTACGGCACCTCCGTGTTTAGCACACGTTCAGCTCGATGACGTCCCTCAAGCTCTTGATCCAGTAGAGGGTCGAGGGAGAGTTCCGTCAGCACGATGGCGTGGCGAGAGTGTTGTTGGTGTGATCCACGCAGGGCTTCGCCTAAGCACTACGACACTATGACCGGAGGAGTAAACTATGGAGGGGGCATCGCACACGGCTAAGAAACAACTATTGTGCCTTTGGGGTGCCCCCCTACCCACGTATATAAAGGAGGGGGAGGAGGCCGGCCCAAGGGGGCGCGCCAAAGGGGGGAGTCCTACTAGGACTCCGTTCCTAGTAGGATTCGGCCCCCCTTTCCTTCCAACGGAGAGGGGAAAAAGGGAAAGGAGAGAGGGAGAAGGAAAGAGGGGGGCCGTGCCCCTACCCTTGTCCAATTCGGATTGGGCAAGGAGGGGAGGGGCGCCACCTCTCGTGGCCTACCTCCTCTCCTCCACTATGGCCCAATAGGCCCATTAACTTTCCCGGGGGTTCCGATAGCCTCCGGTACTCCGATAAATCCCCGAAACTTATCAGAACCATTCCGGTGTCCATATACAACCTTCCAATATATGAATATTTACCTCTCGACCATTTCGAGACTCCTCGTCATGTCCATGATCTCATCTGGGACTCCTAACAAACTTTGGTCACCAAAACACATAACTCGTAATACAACTCGTCATCGAACGTTAAGCGTGCGGACCCTACGGGTTCGAGAACTATGTAGACATGACCGAGACACATCTCCGGTCAATAACCAATAGTGGGCCCTGGATGCTCATATTGGCTCCTACATATTCTACGAAGATCTTTATCGGTCAAACCTCATAACAACATATGTTATTCCCTTTGTCATCGGTATGTTACTTGCCCGAGAATCGATCGTCGGTATCTTCATACCTAGTTCAATCTCGTTACCGGCAAGTCTCTTTACTCATTCCGTAATGTATCATCCCTTAACTAAATCATTAGTCACATTGCTTGCAAGGCTTATAGTGATGTGCATTACCGAGAGGGCCCAGAGATACCTCTCCGGTACACGGAGTGACAAATCCTAATCTCAATCTATGCCAACTCAACAAACACCTTCGGAGACACCTGTAGAGCATCTTTATAATCACCCAGTTACGTTGTGATGTTTGATAGCACACAAAGTGTTCCTTCGGTATTCGGGAGTTGCATAATCTCGTCAGAGGAATATGTATAAGTCATGAAGAAAGCAATAGTAATAAAATTAAACGATCATTATGCTAAGCTAACATATGGGTCTTGTCCATCACATCATTCTCTATTGTTGTGACCCCGTTGATCAAATGATAACACATGTCTATGGTCAGGAAAATTAACCATGTTTGATTAACGAGCTAGTCAAGTAGAGGCATACTAGGGACACTCTGTTTGTCTATGTATTCACACATGTACTAAGTTTCCAGTTAATACAATTCTAGCATGAATAATAAACATTCATCATGTTATAAGGAAATATAAATAACAAATTTATTATTGCCTCTAGGGCATATTTCCTTCAATACTTTTATCTAGTGTACTTTAGACAAGTTCAACAATGGCGTGGAAAGGACAAGAGGATGTGGAACCCCTTCAAGGTGTCTAGGACACATATTGGCAAAAGCTCAAGACTCTTCATTTATATTTTAGTGATCCAATATCACACTGAGTCCATAGGAAAGCCAATACTATTAAAAGGGGATGAGGTGTTTCTTAATGGTCTACTTGCTAAAAATGCTTAGTGATATTATTGCTCCAAAGCCCTCAACCACTTTCTCATTCCAAATATGTCCAAAACATAAACTCAAACTTGGACCCACCGATATTTCCTATTCGGCACCACCGAGTTCATATGACATAGCCACAACAAGAAATCCTAAAAATTCGGCCATACCGATACGGATCTCGGTCTCACCGAGATGGCCTTGCAAACTCTCTGTTTCCTGTTGCAATTGGTTTGGTTGCATCGGAATTGCGGTCGGTCACACCGAGTTGGCTTGACATCTTCTCTGTTGCCTTATTGCTTCACTTCGGTCTCACCGAGTTGATCTGTCGGTGCCACCGAGTTGATGTTCGCCCTAAGCCCTAGCACATCGGTCGCACCGAGTTGTTCTAGTCGGGCCCACCAAGTTGTTCCAGTCGGTCCCACTGAGATTCCTAACATTCACATTTTGAATTGAATTGGTCTCATCGAGTTCTTCTATTCGGTCTGACTGAGTTGGGTCAAATGTGTGTAACGGTTGGATTTTGTGTGGAGGCTATATATACCCCTCCACCCCTTCTCCATATGTGAGAGAGCCATCAGAATGTGCCTACATTTCCAGCATACATTTTCTGAGAGAGAACCACCCACTCATGTGTTGAGATCAAGATATTCCAATCCTACCACAAGATTCTTGATTTCTATCCTTCCCCAAGTTGCGTTTCCACTCAAATCATCTTTGCACCATAGCCAAATGTGTGTGTGTGAGAGAGAGAGAGAGAGAGAGAGTTGAGTTTGGGAAGACTATCATTTGAAGCACAAGAGCAAGGGGTTCATCATCAACACAACATCTATTACCTTTTGGAGAGTGGTGTCTCCTAGATTGGTTAGGTGTCTCTTGGGAGCCTCCGACAAGATTGTGGAGTTGAACCAAGAAGTTTGTAAGGGCAAGGAGATCGCCTACTTTGTGAAGATCTACCCAAGTGAGGAAAGTCCTTCATGGGCGATGGCCATGGTGGGATAGACAAGGTTGCTTCTTCGTGGACCCTTCGTGGGTGGAGCCCTCCGTGGACTTGCGCAACCGTTACCCTTCGTGGGTTGAAGTATCCATCAACGTGGGTGTACGATAGCACCACCTATTGGAACCGCGCCAAATATCTCCGTGTCTTCATTGTGTTTGCACAATCCAATCCCATCCCTTTACTTTCTTGCAATTAACATGCTTTACTCTTTCCGCTACTCATACTCCTGTCATGCTTGCTTGAAATGTATTGTGAATGCTTAAACTTCTGCTAAAACTCCACCTCAACTTGAAGAACCTAAAAATTGCCACTTTTACTTGTTGTGGGTCTAATCACCCCCTCTAGACCCCTCTTCTCGATCCTTTCAATTGGTATCAGAGCATTGGTCTCCATTGCTTTGGTTTAATCGCCATTGGAGGAAGATGGATGAGTCTATGATCGGAGTATTAGACGTAGAGTGCATATGCTTGACGAAGAGTTCTATAGTTCTTGGAAGAATGAGATGCTTGAGATTTTCAATGAATATAATTTGAACAAGTATATTATCACCCCTTATGTGCCCCCATTGATCATTTGCATCCTAACTTGATGAGTATCTGACATGTGTAAGTGCATCTAGTGCCCCTTAGTGATTTTGGTGTATTGAAGACTTATAGGTTAAGGGACTAATGTGTTTATGAGTGTACACAGGTCTATAAGTCTATAAGGAGTTTGATATTTACAGAGAAAGTCGACCCCTAAAAATGAAGTTCTTCGACTGAAGACTTTGATATTCGAAGACTTTACGAAGACTTTGAAAGTGAAGAAATTGGTGTGACCTTGAAGACTTGGTATTCATTTGAGGAACATGAAGCATGAAGACTTTTGTTTTCGTAGTTTCGTTTTCTCTTTCTTGAGTCATAGGAAACACCGTCTTTGTTAAAGGGGTCGAGGAAATACTAAGGAAAAATTTCCATGTGATGCTCAACTCAAAATCCTACACCTACCAATCCCTTGAGTGAAGCCTTTGGAAATCTCATACAGATTCATCAATTTCTTGATGTGAGAGACGAAGTTCTTACAGTCATTGAGAATTTGTTCGGCCGAGGAGTTAGGAATTCGCCAAAGTCAGATTGCCTACATAGTGAGGAACATGATAGCCCTAAGGAATTTGAGAGTCAAATTTCCGACCGTTCTTTGTCTTCTTGCTTGTGTCTGTCCCAAAATATCTTATCCACCTAACGGTCATATCATTAAAGGGCATTTATGTATTATCATGTCGGGCTGCTCCTAGGCTATAAATAGCCGCCCCTACAACCACTAGCTGGTTGGCTGCTCGAGAGAACTTGACACTTGTCATTTGGGAGCAAGCCATCCTCAGAGGACTTTGGCGAAAATCATCGAGTGAGGAAAAACTCAAAACCAAACCCCTACAAACCCAAAGTGATTGAGCATCACTGAAGAGATTGATCCTGCGTGGATCCGGCGCTTGTTACCTTTGAAGACTGTGCTTCTTCCAGACGGTTAGGCGTCATGGTCTAGAAACATCCAAGAGGAATTGTGGATCGCCGAGTGACCAAGTCTGTGAAGGTTTGGAAGTCGCCTGAAGACTTACCACGACTGATTGGACAAGGTCTATGTGACCTTAGTTCAAGGAGAATCTGGTGAGGACTTGGTGTCTGAGCTGCGTGCTCGGCGATTGGGTGTCCGGGGCTGTGTGTCCTCGAGTTTAAATACTCAGCCGCTCCAACCAGACGCATACAAGCGAGAGGCAGCAGTTGGAACTGGTCTACCAAATCATTGTGTTCACCAACCTAACTGGTTCTATTTCCTCAACCCTTTCATTTCCTCATTACTGTGTTGAGTGTTCATTCATATCTGTGTCTGAAGACTTGACTGAAGACTTTCTCAATTTCCTCAGTTCAATTTCTTCAGTCTGTTTGTCTTCATCTTGTGCTATCCTGTGTTTACGCTTTCTGTACTCTTTGATTATCTTCACTTCATCATGATGACCATGTCCGCATTCTCTTATGCTTACTTCTGAGTACTTATTCCACTGCAAGTAGTTCTTCACTTAGGAATTTCCTCACCGGCAAATTCCTCATTGAAGAATTCATAAAAATCGCCTATTCACCCCCCTCTAGTCGATATAACGCACTTTCAATTGGTATCAGAGCAAGGTACTCCCTTGTTATGTGTGATTTAGTTTAACCACAGGAGTTTTAGTTATGTCGATGGCGCAGTATGATCAAGGTCTCAGCTGGGTGTCCTACCTTTGATGGGACGGACTACCCCTACTGGAAGAACAAGATGCGAATGCATCTTGAGGCAATTGACAACGGTCTCTGGTATGTTGTGGAAAATGGTGTTCCCTCAGTCACACCTTCTCTGAATGCTGCCAATGTGAAGAGATTCAAGCAACTCGATTCTCAAGCGAAGAATATCATATGTGGCCATCTGAGCAAAGGACAATATGGAAGAGTGAGTGCTTTGGAAACTGCTAAGCTCATCTGGGACAGGCTGTCCAAAGTAAATGAAGGAGTCTGAACTTGTAAGTGCATCTAGTGCCCCTTAGTGATTTTGGTGTATTGAAGACTTATAGGTTAAGTAACTAATTCGTTTGTAAGTGTACACAGGTCTATAAGTCTATGAGGAGTTTGATCTTTACTGAGGAAAGTCGACCCTAAAATGAAGTTCTTCAATGAAGACTTTGATATTCGAAGACTTTAGAAGACTTTGAAAGTGAAGAAATTGGTGTGATCCTTGAAGACTTGGTATTCATTTGAGGAACATGAAGCGTGAAGACTTTTGTTTTCGTAGTTTCATTTTCTCTTTCTTGAGTCATAGGAAACACCGTCTTTGTTAAAGGGGGTTAGAGGAAATACTAAGGAAAATTTCCATTTGATGCTCAACTCAAAATCCTACACCTACCAAACCCTTGAGTGAAGCCTTTGGAAATCTCATACTGATTCAGTCAATTTCTTCGATGTGAGAGCGAAGCTCTTACAGTCATTGAGAATTTATTCGGCGAGGAGTTAGGAATTCGCCGGTCTGAATTGCCTACGATGAGGAACATGATAGCCACGAGGAATTTGATATTCAAATTTCCGACCGTTCTTTGTCTCTGGCACCGACTGTCCCAAAATATCTTATCCACCTAACGGTCATATCATTGAAGGGCATTTATGTCTTATCATGTCGGGCTGCTCCTAGGCTATAAATAGCCGCCCCCTACAACCACTAGTTGGTTGGCTGCTCGAAGAACTTGACACTTGTCATTTGAGAGCAACCCATCCTCTGAGGAATTTGGCGAAAATCATCAAGTGAGGAAAACCCAAACACCAAACCCTACAAACCCAAAGTGATTGAGCATCATCAAGAAATTGATCCTGCGTGGATCCGGCGCTTTTACCTTTGAAGACTGTGCTTCTTCCAGACGGTTAGGCGTCAAGGTCTAGAAACATCCAAGAGGAATTGTGGATCGCTGGTGACCAAGTATGTGAAGGTTTGGAAGTCGCTGAAGACTTACCACGAGTGATTGGGCGAGTCTGCGTGACCTTAGTTCAAGGAGAATCTGGTGAGGACTTGGTGTCTGAGCTGTGTGCTCGGTGGTTGGGTGTCGGGACTGCGTGTCCTCGAGTTTAAATACTCGGCCGCTCCAACAGACGTACAAGCCGAGACAGCAGTTGGAACTGGTCTACAAATCATTGTCTTCACCAACCTAACTGGTTCTATTTCCTCAACCCTTTCATTTCCTCATTCTTGTGTTGAGTGTTTGTTCATATCTGTGTTTGAAGACTTTGGTGAAGACTTTCTCAATTTCCTCGAGTTCAATTTCTTGATCTGTTTGTCTTCATCTTGTGTTATCCTGTGATTCGCTCTCATACTCTGTGATTGTCTTCATTTCATCATGATGACTATGCCTGTAATCTGTTATGCTTACTTACAGTACTTATTCCGCTGCGTGTATTTCTTAGCTAAGGAATTTCCTCACTAACAAATTCCTCGGTGAAGAATTTGTAAAATTCTCTAAAATCGCCTATTCACCCCCTCTAGTCGATATAGCACTTTCAATTGGTATCGAGCAAGGTACTCCCTTGTTACGTGTGATTTTAGTTTAACCACAGGAGTTTTAGTTATGTCGACCGCAGGTATGATCAAGGTCTCAGCGGGGTGTCCTACCTTGATGGGACGGACTACCCCTCTTTGGAAGAACAAAATGCGAATGCATCTTGAAGCAATTGACAACGATCTACGGTATGTTGTGACAAAAGGTGTTTCCTCGGTCACACCCTCTCTTAATGATCTGATGTGAAGAGATTCAAGCAACTCGATTCTCAAGCGAAGAATATCATATGTGGCCATCGAGCAAAGGTCAATATGGAAGAGTGAGTGCTTTGGAATCTGCCAAACTCATCAGGGACAGGCTGTCCAAAGTAAATGAAGGTGTTTCAACTCAGCGTGACTCTCGAGTTGATGTTCTTGGAATCTCTTCAACGCTTCAAAAGACTCGACAACGAAAATGTTCAACAAACCTTGATCGCCTCACCGACATCTCAAATGAGCTTCAAGCCTTTGGGTGCCACCGACATCACCGACCATGAGGTGGTGAAGAAATTACTAAGATAAACTTGATTCCTCATTTGACACTCTGCACCGATGATACAAGAGCGAGCTGACTACAAGTCTCTTGATCCTGCTGATATCCTCGAAGGCTAAATACTCACGAGTTCGACTTGCTGAAAAGAGAGATCTCTATGGTTACGGCTATGGAAAAACACGTGCCACGAAGGCCAAGGCTGAATCTGAATCGAGAGTGAAGACTACGATAGTAGCCTTGGAGATCTGAAGAATTTGGCGAGAGCTAGCACTTGCTCGTGAAGAAATTCCAGAAATTCACAAGGGTCGTTTTGGAAAATCCTCAAGAAGCGGTGATTCCTCATCTAGTGACTATAAGCGAAGACTTTGCCACAAATGCAAGAAACCTGGTCACTATATCCAAGATTGTCCTCGATGGGAAAAGGAATTAAGAAAGAAGAAACACAAGGATTACGAGTTACGATGGCGTGAAGAAGAAGAAGAAATCATCAAAATCTTCATCATCAAAATCCTCAAAGCCTTCTTCTCACAAGAAGAGCAGCTCCAAAAAGGCTCGGGCATTCATTGGCAAGGAAATGGACTCTGAAGCTGAATCGAGGAAAATGAGGAAGAGGAGGAGTGTGAAGAATCCGAATCTGGTGTGGCTAGTCCGGCTCTTGCTCTGCATATGTTAGCAAGTCCATCTTCAACACTTGAAGAAACTGACTCACCGACAAACCTGATGAGGAAAATGATGACTCGCTCCCACCTATTGCTTCATGGCAAAAGGTGCCAAGGTACTCAATTTCACCTCCTCTGAATCTAGTGAAAATGAATCGATGAGGATCTCAAGCCCAGCTACTCTAAACTTGCTAAGATTGCTATAAAACAACAAAGGGCTTTTGAAAAGGTTCAAAACATGCTAGATAAGAGTGATGATATGTTAGGTGAAGAAATGGATCGCACTCAAGCCACGATGAAAATCTTGAAAGTTCGGTCTAGGCTTGACAGCCTTCAAGGTCATCATAACACTCTCTTATCGATCATGAGAAACTTTCTTATGAATTTCTTCAAAAGCAAGATCTTGAGAAGCTAAGAGCGAGTTATGAAGATCTTGAAGGAGCGCGATTCATTACTTGCTCAACAAATCAGCGCTTCTCAAGAAGAATTTGTTCCTCCATGCTTAAAATGCATTGAGCGTGAATCTGCTAATTCTTCACCGAATGTTCAAATGCTTCAACTGTTACAAATTCTTCACCTGCCTCTGCTATCACTAATTCCTCATCGAGGACATTGCTAGTATCCTTGACGATGCAGGGCTGAAGGAATTGTACATGACAGCATGTACAAAAGCCTCAAAGGGCATCAGACTCTTTGTGATGTGCTTAAAAGCAGATCCTCAATAGGAACCCTAGGAAAGAGGTATTGCCTTTGAGAGGAAACTCAATGCTGATGGAACATATTGGAAGCTTTGAGCGGTATCCCAAAACCTCATGGGTTGCTGCAAAGGACCTCCATTGATCCATCTACCTTATCTGGCTTTACATGTGATTTTCCTCATTACGATGATGAGTCATTTGACTCAAACTATAAACTGTTCAAAAATCAGAATGGTGAAGTATTTGCTAGATATGTTGGCACTAAGCTGCAGAGCGGTCCCCTATGAAGAAAATCTGGGTTCCCAAGAAATGTCTTGAAAGTCTTGGTGAATGTCCTCATGACACCACACTGAAGAAAAGGAACCCCAGATCAAATTCTTCATATGGACAAAATTCTTCATATGGATCCAAGTCCTCATACGGACCAAATTCCTCCGTGGATCAAATTCCTCAAAAGGATCAAAGTCCTCATATGATTATCATCGTGCTAATAACTCTGTTTGCAGAGGTAGAGCTAAGGGCTATGAATATGTGCATTATTCTTCAAACCAATATGTTCATAAGTCCTCGAAGAATTTCTCTGCTTATTCATATGCTTACCTAACCCCTCTTATGTGAAGCGAAATGGTTTGGCCTCTATGCCACCATTCTCATATGGTGCTTTCATGAGTGATGAACTCTTTGCCACCCCTTGAGATGTGGGTGGTGAAGAAAAGAACTAATCTCTTCTGCGGGGTCAGGTCTCGGGCGTGCCTCAACGTCTGAAGAATTTCTTTGGGGGCACGACAAAATGCACGAAAGGGCGCAGCTAATCATGATGAAATGAACTTTCATTTCACACGTCCTCATCTTGCTTATCTGAATCTTGGTGATGAAATTCATCGATGAACTTGATATCATATTCTTCAGATGAAGTATATGAGATCGTAAGTTATACTAATTCATCTGCGGGATGATCAACCCAAAACCAGAGTGGGTTCTCGATAGTGGATGTACAAATCACATGACCGGTGACAAGAATCTATTGATGGATGCTCCCTTATCACCGTCACATCTGAAGCATATCATCTTGACAAAGGCAAAAGTCGGTATTGGGACTTGGTAAGGTTGCTATCTCTAAGGACATGCACATGGACAAAGTCATGCTTGTTGAGTCTTTAGGATATAACCTCATGTCGATCTCAATGCTTTGTGATCTTGATATGGTTGTTATCTTTGGCAAATATCGTTGTGTTGTGATTATGGAAGCGACAATTCCAAAGTCTTGAAGGCTTTAGGAGAGGAGACTTGTATATTGTTGACTTCTCTCAGGTCCACAACCAGCCGTGTGCCTACTTGCAAAAGCTTGAAAGGCTGGCTATGGCATCGACGACTTGGTCACGCAGGCATGAGGAATTTACTGCACACGCTTGCGAAGAAGAAGCATGTCATTGGCATTGAGAATGTCAAATTCCTCAAGGATCACTTATCGGAGCCTGTGAAGCTGGAAAAATGACCAAGGCCAAGCATCCAGTGAAGACTATCATGACCACTACTCGTCCTTGAATTGCTTCACATGGACCTCTTTGGTCCCAATCATTACTCAGTGTCGTTAATGAAGCATCACTATATGGCTTTGTTATTGTTGATGATTACTCTCGTTACACATGGGTACACATTGTTACTTACAAAAATCAAGTGCAGGAAATCTTCAAGCGATTTTCCTCGAGGGCTTCAACCAACTTTGGTGTGAAGATCAAGCACATCGGGAGTGACAATGGGCCTGAGTTCAAGAATTCGGTCTTGATGATTATCTTGATGAACTTGGTATTACTCATGAGTTATCTGCTCCCTATACTCCTCGGCAAAATGGCGTCGTGGGCGCAAGAACAGAACTCTTGTTGAGATGGCTCGCACTATGCTTGATGAATACAAAGCGCCTAGTCGTTTACGGATTGAAGCAATTGACACTGCGTGCCACATCATCAACAGTATATCTTCACAAATTCTTCAAGAAGACTGCCTATGAACTCCTCACGGACAAGAAACCCAATGTAAGTTATTTCAAAGTCTTGATTGCTAAATGCTGGATTAGAGATCCTCACCACACCTCTAAATTTGCACGACATGACATGATTTATGCTTGGTTACGGAAAGGACTACGCACACCTCTGAGTCTTCAACATCGCACTTCACAAGATTGTTGACCTTTGTAGATGTCTTGATTCGATGAAACTAATGGCTGCAAAGAGAGCACCTACCTACTGTGTTAGACGAACCAGCACCGAGGATTCTATCAGGTTCAAGGCAAGCGAGGATGTCATTCCTCTTGAAGAAACTGCTGAAGAATTCATTCTGTCTGCTGAAGAACGTCGAGTGATGCACTGAAGATAATCTTTGAAGAAAATGGTCTGAGGAAAATGATCAAATTCCTCGAAGACAACCAGCTCATCCTCGCGTTGCAAAAGAAGTACAAGTGGACAAGATCATCGATGACATTGAAGCGCGGGTCCTCTCACTCGCTCAAAAGCTTCACACTTATCTAACTTTTGTGGGCACTATGCTTTTGTCTCTATCACAGAGCCCACTAAGGTAGATGAAGCATTTCTTGAGCGGAGTGGATTCAGGCCATGCAAGAAGAATTACATCGATTCGAGCTCAACAACGTGTGGGAACTGGTCAAGCGTCCAGATCCTCGCAAGCATAATATCATTGGCACAAAGTGGATCTACCGCAACAAGCAAGATGAAAATGGTCTTGTGGTGAGGAATAAGGCACGACTAGTAGCTCAAGGCTACACGCAGTTGAAGGAATTGATTTCGATGAAACTTTTGCACTGTTGCTAGACTTGAGTCTATTAGCATATTACTACGCCTATGCTAACCATCACAATATCACTTTATATCAAATGGATGTGAAAAGTGCATTCCTCAATGGTAAGCTTGAGGAAGAAGTATATGTTGCTCAACCCCAGGTTTTGAAGATCCAAAGAATCGACAAAGTCTTGAGACTCAATAAGGCCCTCTATGGCCTCAAGCAAGCCCCTAGGGCGTGGTATGATACATTGAAGGAATTCTTCGTGAAGAATGGCTTCACACCAGTTCACTCGACCCTACTCTCTTTACTAAATCTTATGATGGTGAACTGTTTGTGTGCCAAATATATGTTGATGATATTATCTTTGGCTGTCTTGACCAGCGTTATAGTGATGAATTTGCCTATATGATGAGTGAAGAATATCAAATGTCTATGATGGGAGAGTTGAAATTCTTCTTAGGTCTTCAAATTAATCAACAACACAATGGCATATTCATATCTCGGAGAAATACCTCAAAGATGTCTGAAGAAATTGGCATGCAAGATTGCAAAGGCGTCAAAATTCCTATGCCCACAAATGGCCATCTATGCCTTGATGAAAATGGTATTGACTTGATCACAAGGTATACCGCTCCATGATTGGTTCTTTATTGTACTTATGTGCATCTAGGCCAGATATAATGCTTAGTGTTTGCATGTGTGCCCGATTTCAAGCTACACGAAGGAATCACACCATAAGGCTGTGAAGCATATTCTTGATATCTAGCTCACACACCAACACTAGGATTATGGTACCCCAAGGGCTCTACTTTTGATCTCATTGGATATTCGACTCGACTATCTTTGGTGATCGTGTGGACCGCAAGTCAACATCTGGTACTTGTCATTTCCTCGGACGATCTTTGGTGCATTGGTCCTCGAAGAAAGCAGAACTGTATCACATCCCATCGCGAAGCTGAATACATTGCTGCTGGCTCGTGTTGTGCTCAATTACTATGGATGAAGCAAACCCTCAAGGACTACGACATCAACGTGAAGAATGTGCCTCTCTCTTGTGACAATGAGAGTGCCATCAAGATTGCTCACAACCAGTTCAGCACTTTCGAAGACAAAGCACATTCAAATTCGTCATCATTTTCTTCGTGATCATGTGTTGAAGGCGACATCTCCATCGAGCATGTGAAGGCGAAGAACAGCTAGCGATATCTTCACTAAGCCCTTGGATGAGAAGAGATTTAGCAAGTTGCGGTGTGAGCTAAATATCTTAGAATCTTGAAATGTTCTTTGAAAAGGACACACATCCTAACACTTATGCAAAATTGATGACTTAGATGTGCAACACATGAAGAAGCGTTTTCTTCAATCAATGAAGAATAACACTCTAAGTGTGAAGAAATTAATGAAGAATTTGATTCTCGAGAACCCTCGACAATTATGCGCGGTGTCTGAAATCATCATTCTTATCTGATGGGTCACGCCACCACCAAAGTTGAAAATCTTCAATTTGAGTTTTCCTCAGTTTTGAAATTCTTGAGTTTTTAAATTCTTCAACTTTGCAAAATCTTCACTTTGTTTTGTCGTCTTTCTTCATTGGCTATATATATATATATGGGTTTATGTCCTCTACAGCATTCACTTATGGCTATTTCTTCAAGTCGCTTTTTACGCTAAGTGAATGTGATCGGACCCTTCCCCTCTATGCTATACTCAACCCAATCCATTCACAAATTCTTCATGTGCGTTCTACTTTGAAACTCGTTCAAATTCTTCTTTGTGTCCTTGACAGTGAAGAAATTGCAGCGGAACTTTAAAAGCGAATCTTATTCAAACCTTCGTTTTGCCGCTCAAACCGTTCCGCATCCCACGATGCATTATTTTATTCACCCACGATGCTTTACGATCTCCACTACCGATGCGTGGGTGACACATGTCGTGAGAAGGGAAGCGGTCGAGGCACGTTAGTCCTAAATCTTGGACGATCCGTTTTTCACCGTGTCTATAAATACCCTCTCTCCTTCCTCACTCTTTTACTCCGCTCGACCTCTCTCTCCCGCTCGAGCTCCTCGAAACCCTAAGCGCCGCCGCTTCTCCATAAATCGCCGGTGAGGAAAAGCTTCCTTGCCTTGACCTCTTCGCCCGGCGTACTCGCGCCGACCATGGAAAATCTTCACTCCGCCGTCGCCGTAGCTGATTTCCTCTGCCAAGTTAGGGCGGGAAGATCTGAGCAGACGAACTTCCCAACTGTTCATCTCAGTTAAATCGTGTTCTTCACTTGAGTAAATTAAAAGTTACTTTTATTACTCGCTTTGATTCTCAAATCTTCTTCAAATTCTTCAAAGGTGTTTATTCTTCAAATTCCTCACACATATGAACACCTCAAATCTCTTGACTCGTTTCTCTAAGCAATGATTTTCTTCAAGATTCCTCAATTGTGTGGATCCTCGATCTATACAACTCTGGAACCTAAGACAAAGAACGCTTAGTGAAATTCTTCAAAACTCATCTGGTCAAAATCCTCAAAACTTGTTCTTTTTGAAAACCTTACGAGAGCATATGACCTCTTCAAATTCCTCGCACCTATACTCTGTTCACGGTACAAATGTCCGCTTTGAATCCCTAGGTTCTCATCAACTTAACTCATTTGCAGCGTTCCTCGAAGAAAAACTGCACACTTCTTGAGAGAACTCAATTGTTCAATTTCCTCACACAAGAAAATGGCGGATGGTAAAGCCGCAGAAGGAGGAAAGAAACACGAGGTTATGACAGCGTTTGAAATCCACGAGGAAATATATGCTGACTATTGCACTCCGGATGAAGAAAGCAAAAATCAGCATAAGGTGCGTATTCGGAAGATTGAGCGGAGATGGGCACGGGAATGGAAGGAATACCGATATGTAACTCCTAAGTACATGAAGAAATTAGCTTTGAATCCTCCATGCCCAAGAGCTCCTTTGGCACCAGGCCAAATAGCTGATCCCACTAGCATCAAGCGGTGAGGACTTTCACGATGAATGGGCTAAGCGCCAAGCAAAATTGGCAAAGCAAGCAAAGGAAGCGGTGAAGAAATTCAATGAGGATTACTGCATTGCTGCTGCCATCGAGGTCTCGGTCAAACCGAGGAAATCAATGCAAAAGAAGCCTGCTAATAAGCCAAGTGCTTCATCATCTGCGCCCTCACGGCCAAGTTCCTCACCTGCACCTTCAAGCAAATTCCTCACACTTTCCTGCTGCTCCACCAAAGTCCTCAACTGCTCCGTCCAAACCTTGAGTTCTGTGCACCTAGCTACATGTCAAAGGACTGCTGGTTTCTCAATTGCCTCGAGCATCTCTGCAAGTTCCTCAGCTGCCCCCACTCTGCTGAAGACAAAAGCAACAACTGGACGTGGTCCTCGGCCTAGCCCAAGGAAGAAACAGCTTGTAGTCCACGTGCCATCTGATGATGAGGCATCTGATGAAGAACTTGAAGAAATCATCAGAGACCGCCAAGTTAGGGCCGCTAGAGCCAAGGGTACATCTGTGCCACTGCTACTGGATCCGAAGAAAGTCCTCGACTTCATTGACCTCTGGCACAATGATCCCAATACCCCTCTGCCTGATCTTCCTTTGACACCTGGTCAAAGTCATGCGCTGACTCACTTCATCGCTGAAGAAAAATGGAAGTTTGAGAAGGCAAGGGAAATCAAGAAGGCTCAATACAGGAAGGAGAGGTTCCTGAAGAAAAACGTTGTCAAGATGACACGAGGAACTCCTCAAATCAAACTGAAATTCAAAACCTCGGCAAGAACTTGACACATACTATGCTGATTGGCAAGGAGTCAAAACCAGATTAAATCGATCGGCGAAGAAAATCACAAGTGTTGCTGCACTGTGAAACTTGAAATTCCTCAGCCAAATGAAGCCTCGGTTCAGCTCTCTTTGAAGAAAATGCTGATTCGGGGCTGATGATCCAATCCCAGCCGGCCAAGAAATTGCCAGAGCACCCACTAGTGGTGCGCTGAAGAAATTACTCAAGGCAGAGGCTGCATCGAGTTGCTCTGAAGAAACTGCACCAAATTCCTCGGCTCCTCCTGCGCCAACTCCAACTCCAATTCTTCCATCTGCTTCGATGTGAAGAAAACCAAAACTCTGAACGAGCTGCTGTGAAGAAAAGGAAAGCATCACCTTGCGTCGATTCTTGATTGCGAAGAAAATGAAGCCAATGACCAGCTCATTGAAAACCCAATTGATGCTGTTCCAATTTCCTCCATACCATCAAAGGAAGTAGTTCCTTTTGGAGAAGAATATGAAATCCCAATCGGATCGATGAAGAACATCAATCTGCTGCTTCATCGAGAAAATTGATGAAGAAATTGAAGTGGAAGCAATCCCTTCAACCCCGATTATTTCCTCATCGGACCATGAAATTCCTCAAGCTGGTCTTGAGAAATTGAAAATGAAGATGTGGATATTGGATGCACCACTCCGGTGATCAATGATGACTTTTGGGAAAGTCAACATCCCAATACTCCTCTCTTCACCCCGCTTCAACAAGTTCCTCACTCCCTGCACAAACAGTCCAATAGACTCAAGAAAATCAACCCACTGGTTCTGCATGAAGAAATTCCAGCCACTAGTCTTGATGAAGCTGCTTCTTCTTGCTAATCCTCGGTCTGCTCTGTTGAGGAACAAGAAATTCCTCAGGCTGAAGAACCTGAACTTGTGATTCCTGAGGTGGTGATGCAACTCACTGACACCCCTCTGCCAAAGCAAAAGAAAAGAATCCATTCTCAACCAAGCAAAAGTTCAAGGCTGAAGATTTCTTTGCCGAGCATGTGTTCTTCACTGAATATAATCCTTATGATTCTGCTCGAATTAGGAAGAGGCGTTTACGGACTGCCACCAAGCCAACTTCTATTCCTCGGTGCTTTTCAACAAGGACAAAATCTTGATCATGCTCATATTCCTCATGTGGATATGGAGTCGCTGCCGAGCTTTGAGCCAGTCCTCGGTGTTCTTCACGACGCAGGACTTCTAAACTTCTGCTTGATATTTGTGATTGGAATGAAGAGCTAATTCTTGATTCTATGCAACCTTCACATCACGGAGATCTTTGAAGATGTAAATTCATGGGTCTTAGATTGGATGACCGAAAACACTCACTACAAGGCACCAGCAAGTGAATTGCCCGTGCCCTACCACTCGATCCTCCGCTTGATGGTGCACGTCGCATCTATGAAGAAAAGAACTTTCAAATCACTATATGCAAGTCTTGATGAAGCCTTTGAAGCCAAGGCAAGCCCAAGGACCAAATTCCTCGTCAAGGAATTATTATATGTGCCTCGAACAGTCTATCGGATTACGGCGAAGACTATGAGTCCTATCAAAGGCCACGACTCGAGCGATGAAGAAGTCGTTGGCATCATGAAGAATATGCTTTTCAACATCATCCATGGCGTTCCGTCAATTTCCATGATTTCTTCATGAGGACTCGGCTAACATTGCCATGTCACCTTTTGAGCTGAAGCCTTATGCGCCTTGGATTATGAGATTCATCGGTCAAGATCTTCACTGAATTACAAGGCGATACTTTGAACCACTGCAGCTACACGCCCCGATTGAAGTCCTCAAGCGGACAATTACCTCGGTGATGACAAGGGCAAGGCTGCTGCTGATAGATGAAGGCATTCGTCCATTGGATGGACAGTTTATAAAGCAGCATCTTACTCCACCAATGATGACTCGCCACACATGACTCTGCGGCAAATACCTCGTCAAGCAAAATCCTCAAGGCTCGCACCCGGGTGATGGTGATCGTGAATTACTCCTCGGTCTTCATCGGAAGGTTGATCGCAATCATAAATGGGTCAAGCGTCGGTTTGGTACTCTTCTTTACAACATGACCTCAACTCACAATGCGGTGAAGAAAAACCACTACTACCTTCATGAAACCTTCAAGCGCTTTGGGCTGTTCTTTCACATGTCTACAATGAAGAAGAACTGCAATCAATGGGACTCAAGGAAGAATTTGACTGATCGCACCTCCTCGAAGAAATTCAAGAAAGTCAAAGTTCCTTCCTTGGTGGCCAGCTCCTATTCTTCATCTCGCGACAACGATGAAAATGAAGATTTGGAAGACACTTCTGCTGGTCCTACTTCAACGAACAACCCGACAATCTTTGGCGCTCCGTCTTCAACTTGAAATTCTTCAAGGCGTTAGTCCTCGGTTTGATCCTTTTGGTCATTCGATGACAAAGGGGGAGAAATTTGAGTTAGTCTTCAAGTGGGTCTCGTTTTTGTCTATATACAGTACTTTATTAAGTTACAACTCTCGTTCTTCTGAAACCTTTTATTGGATCGAGTTGTAATCTTAAACCCGATGGTGCTTTGATACTTTTGATGCATTATGCTTTTGCTCTATGCTCTGATTACAGTTGTTTTGATATTTGTTATGCTCTGATCCTCGTGAGCTCGTTGAAAATCTTCAAATCGATTTGGGCTCTGTTTCTCATGAAAAAGTTTCAAATTCCTCATACGCATTGGGCTCTGATACTTTTTATGCATGCATTGCATAGCATCAAGCACCATATTTCATCATGCATTTCAAATTCCTCATATTATATGCCAAATGTGTGTATGAATTACAAGATATAGGGGGAGATCTCCATGATTCAATTCTTCAAATGTGCATTGCCTCAAAAGCAAATTCCTCACTATGCACATCCTCAGGGGGAGTTCTTCTATATCTTGCAATCAAATCCTCATTATCGATATTTACACTTCATATGTTTATCCCGTTGAAAACTTAACCTATGTTGTCATCAATCACCAAAAGGGGAGATTGTAAGTGCATCTAGTGCCCTTAGTGATTTTGGTGTATTGAAGACTTATAGGTTAAGTAACTAATCGTTTGTAAGTGTACACAGGTCTATAAGTCTATGAGGAGTTTGATATTTACAGAGAAAGTCGACCCTAAAATGAAGTTCTTCAATGAAGACTTTGATATTCGAAGACTTTACGAAGACTTTGAAAGTGAAGAAATTGGTGTGATCCTTGAAGACTTGGTATTCATTTGAGGAACATGAGCGTGAAGACTTTTGTTTTCGTAGTTTCATTTTCTCTTTCTTGAGTCATAAAACACCGTCTTTGTTAAAGGGGTTAGAGGAAATACTAAGGAAAATTTCCATTTGATGCTCAACTCAAAATCCTACACCTACCAATCCCTTGAGTGAAGCCTTTGGAAATCTCATACAGTTCAGTCAATTTCTTGATGTGAGAGACGAAGCTCTTCAGTCACGAGAATTTATTCGGCGAGGAGTTAGGAATTCGCCGGTCTGAATTGCCTACGATGAGAACATGATAGCCACGAGGAATTTGATATTCAAATTTCCGACCGTTCTTGTCTTCTGGCGCCACTGTCCCAAAATATCTTATCCACCTAACGGTCATATCATTGAAGGGCATTTATGTCTTATCATGTCGGGCTGCTCCCTAGGCTATAAATAGCCGCCCCTACAACCACTAGTTGGTTGGCTGCTCGAGAGAACTTGACACTTGTCATTTGAGAGCAACCCATCCTCACGAGGAATTTGGCGAAAATCATCAAGTGAGGAAAAACCAAAACCAAACCCCTACAAACCCAAAGTGATTGAGCATCATTGAAGAAATTGATCCTGCGTGGATCCGGCGCTTTTACCTTTGAAGACTGTGCTTCTTCCAGACGGTTAGGCGTCAAGGTCTAGAAACATCAAGAGGAATTGTGGATCGCCGGTGACCAAGTATGTGAAGGTTTGGAAGTCGCTGAAGACTTACCACGAGTGATTGGGCGAGTCTGCGTGACCTTAGTTCAAGGAGAATCTGGTGAGGACTTGGTGTCTGAGCTGCGTGCTTTCGATGTTGGGTGTCCGGGACTGCGTGTCCTCGAGTTTAAATACTCAGCCGCTCCAACCGGACATACAAGCCGAGGCAGCAGTTGGAACTGGTCTACCAAATCATTGTCTTCACCAACCTAACTGGTTCTATTTCCTCAACCCTTTCATTTCCTCATTCTTGTGTTGAGTGTTTGTTCATATCTGTGTTTGAAGACTTTGGTGAAGACTTTCTCAATTTCCTCGCTTCAATTTCTTGAATCTGTTTGTCTTCATCTTGTGTTATCCTGTGATTCGCTCTCGTATGCTCTGTGATTGTCTTCATTTCATCATGATGACTATGCTTGTAATCTGTTATGCTTACTTCTGAGTACTTATTCCGCTGCGTGTATTTCTTAGCTAAGGAATTTCCTCACCACAAATTCCTCGATGAAGAATTTGTAAAATTCTCTAAAATCGCCTATTCACCCCCTCTAGTCGATATAACGCACTTTCGAACTCAGCGTGACTCTTGAGTTGATGTTCTTCAATGACTCTCTTCAACCGCTTCAAAAGACTCGACAACGAAAATGTTCAACAAACCTTGATCGCCTCAACGACATCTCAAATGAGCTTCAAGCGCTTGGTGCCCTTGACATCACCGACCATGAGGTGGTGAAGAAATTATTGAGATCGCTTGATTCCTCATTTGATACTCACAGCACTGATGATACAAGAGCGTGCTGACTACAAGTCACTTGATCCAGTGATATCCTCGAGAGGCTAAATACTCATGAGTTCGACTTGCTGAAAAGAGATCTCTATGGTTCTAGCTATGGAAAATCACGTGCCACGAAGGCCAAGGCTGTGTCTGAATCTGATTGTGAAGACTCGGTAGTAGCCTTGGAGATCTGAAGAATTGAGCGAGGAGCTAGCACTTTGCTCGTGAAGAAATTCGAGAAGTTCTCATGGCGTGGTCGCTTTGGAAAATCCTCAAGGAGCAGTGATTCCTCATCTAGTGACTATAAGAAGACTTTGCCACAAATGCAAGAAACCTGGTCACTACATTCAAGATTGTCCTCGATGGGAAAAGGAATTAAAGAAGAAGAAATACAAGGATTACAGTTCTGATGACGCTAAGAAGAAGAAGAAATCATCGAAATCTTCATCATCAAAATCCTCAAAGCCCTCTTCTCACAAGAAGAGCAGCTCCAAGAAGGCTCGGGCATTCATTGGCAAGGAAATGGACTCTGAAGCTGAATCTGAGGAACATGAGGAAGAGGAGGCATCAGAAGAATCTAAGTCTGGTGTGGCAAGTCTAGCTCTCGCTACTGCTTTCGTCAGCAAGTCCATCTTCAACTCTGAAGAAAATGACCTCACCAACAAAGCTGATGAAGATAGTGATGACTACGCTCCCACCTATTGCTTCATGGCAAAGGGTGCCAAGGTACTCAAATATACCTCCTCTGAATCTAGTGAAAATGAATCTGATGAAGATCTAAAGCCC
The DNA here is from genome assembly GCA_021605205.1 of Aegilops longissima. Lineage (NCBI taxonomy): Eukaryota > Viridiplantae > Streptophyta > Magnoliopsida > Poales > Poaceae > Aegilops > Aegilops longissima. The sequence continues at coordinate 221,864,421 of CM038680.1, forward strand.
AGCTACTCAAAACTTGCTAAGATTGCTGTAAAACAACAAAGGGCTTTTGAAAAGGTTCAAAACATGCTAGATAAAAGTGATGATATGTTAGGTGAAGAAATGGATCGCACTAAAGCCCTGACTTAAAATCTTTAGAGACTTCAGTCTAGGTTTGACAGACTTCAAGGTCATCATAACACTCTCTTGCCTAATCATGAGAAACTTTCTTATGAATTTCTTCAAAGAAAGCAAGATCTTGAGAAGCTAAGAGTGAGTTATGAAGATCTTGAAGGGCGTGATTCATTACTTGCTCAACAAATCAACGCTTCTCAGGAAGAATTTGTTCCTCCATGTTTAAAGTGCATTGAACGTGAATCTGCTAATTCTTAAACTGAATGTTCAAATGCTTCAACTGTTACAAATTCTTCACCTGCCTCTTCTATCACTAATTCCTCATCTGAGGACTTTGCTAGTATCACTGACGATGAAGGGCTGAAGGAATTCTACATGACAGGCATGTACAACAGCCTCAAAGGGCATCAGACTCTTTGTGATGTGCTTAAAAAGCAGATCCTCAACAGGAACCCTAGGAAAGAGGGTATTGCCTTTGAGAGGAAACTCAATCTTGATGGAACATATTGGAAGCTTTGCGGTATCCCAAAACCTCATGGGTTGCTGCAAAGGGACCTCGATTGATCCATCTAACTTATCTGGCTTTACATGCAAGTCTCCTCATTCTTACGATGAGTCATTTGACTCCAACTATAAACTGTTCAAAAATCAGAATGGTGAAGTATTTGCTAGATATGTTGGCACTAAGCTGCAGAGCGGTTCCCCTATGAAGAAAATCTGGGTTCCCAAGAAGTGCCTTGAAAGTCTTCAGGTGAATGTCCTCATGACACCACCTGTGAAGAATAGGAACCCTAGATCAAACTCTTCATATGGACCAAATTCTTCATACGGATCCAAGTCCTCATACGGACCAAATTCCTCACGTGGATCAAATTCCTCAAAAGGTTCAAAGTCCTCATATGATTATCATCGTGCTAACAACTCTGTTTCGCAGGGTAGAGCTAAGGGCTATGAATATGTGCATTATTCTTCAAACCAATATGTTCATATGCTTACCCTAACCCCTCTTATGTGAAACAAAATGGATTGGCCTCTATGCCACCATTCTCATATGGAGCTCGCAGAGTGATGAACTCTTTGCCACCCCTTCAGATGTGGGTGGTGAAGAAAAGAACTAATCTCTTCTGCGGGGTCAGGTCTCGGGCGTGCTTTAAGCGTCTGAAGAATTTCTTGGGGCACGACAAAAGTGCACGAAAGGGCCGAGCTAATCATGAAGAAATGAACTTTCATTTCACACGTCCTCATACTTCTTATCTGTTATCTTTGCTGATGAAATTCATCGATGAACTTGATATCATATTCTTCAGCGATGAAGTATATGAGATCGTAAGTTGCACTAATTCATCTGCGGGATGATCAACCCAAAAGCCAATGAGTGGGTCCTCGATAGTGGATGTACAAATCACATGATTGGTGACAAGAATCTATTGATGGATGCTCCTTATCACCTTCACATCTGAAGCATATCATCTTTCTTGACAAAGGCAAAAGTCGGTATTGGGTCTTGGTAAGGTTGCGATCTCTAAGGACATACACATGGACAAAGTCATGCTTGTTGAGTCCTTAGGATACAACCTCATGTCGATCTCAATGCTTTGTGATCTTGATATGGTTGTTGTCTTTGGCAAGTATCGTTGTGTTGTGATTATGGAAGTGACAATTCCAAAGTCTTGAAGGCTTTAGGAGAGGAGACTTGTATATTGTTGATTTCTCTCTGGGACCACAACCAGCCGTGTGTCTACTTGCAAAAGCTTGAAAGGCTGGCTATGGCATCGGCGACTTAGTCACGCAGGCATGAGGAATTTACTGCAGCTTGCGAAGAAGAAGCATGTCATTGGCATTGAAAATGTCAAATTCCTCAAGGATCACTTGTGTGGAGCACTGTGAAGCTGGAAAAATGACCAAGGCCAAGCATCCGGTGAAGACTATCATGACCACTACTCGTCCCTTGAATTGCTTCACATGGACCTCTTTGGTCCTAATCATTACTCAGCAGTCACTAATGATGCATCTTTATATGGCTTTGTTATTGTTGATGATTACTCTCGTTACACATGGGTACACATTGTTACTTACAAAAATGAAGTGCGGGAAGTCTTCAAGCGATTTTCCTCGAGGGCTTCAACTAACTTTGGTGTGAAGATCAACACATCGGGAGTGACAATGGAACTGAGTTCAAGAATTCGGTCTTGATGCCTATCTTGATGAACTTGGTATTACTCATGAGTTATCTACTCCCTATACTCCTCGGCAAAATGGCGTCGTGGGCGCAAGAACAGAACTCTTGTTGAGATGGCTCGCACTATGCTTGATGAATACAAAACGCCTAATCGTTTTGGATTGATGCAATTGATACCGCGTGCCACATCATCAGCAGTATATCTTCACAAATTCTTCAAGAAGACTGCCTATGAACTCCTCAACGACAAGAAACCCAATGTGAGTTATTTCAAAGTCTTGATTGCTAAATGCTGGATTAGAGATCCTCATCACAATTCTAAATTTGCACCGAAAGCACATGAAGGTTTTATGCTTGGTTACGGAAAGGACTCGCACACCTCTGAGTCTTCAACATCGCTCTTCACAAGATTGTTGATCTGTAGATGTGCGGTTCGATGAAACTAATGGCTGCAAAGAGAGCACCTACCTTCTGTGTTAGATGAACCAACACCTGAGGAATCTATCAAGTTCAAGGCAACTGAGGATGTCATTCCTACTGAAGAATCTATTGAAGAATTCATTCCTGTACGCGAAGAACATCGAGCTGATGCAACTGAAGAATCTGCAGAAGACAATGGTGCTGAAGAAAATGCTGATCAAATTCCTCGACGACAACCATCTCATCCTCGCGTTGCAAAAGAAGTGCAAGTTGACAAGATCATCGATGACATTGAAGCGCCAGGTCCTCTCACCCGCTCAAAAGCTTCACATTTATCTAACTTTTGTGGGCACTATGATTTTGTCTCTATCACAGAGCCCACTAAGGTAGATGAAGCATTTCTAGAGCCTGAGTGGATTCAGGCCATGCAAGAAGAATTACATCAGTTCGAGCTCAACAATGTCTGGGAACTGGTCAAACGTCCAGATCCTCGCAAGCATAATATCATTGGCACAAAGTGGATCTACCGCAACAAGCAATATTAAAATGGCCTTGTGGTGAGGAATAAGGCACGACTTGTAGCTCAAGGCTACACAGGTTGAAGGAATTGATTTCGATGAAACTTTTGCACTGTTGCTAGACTTGAGGCTATTCAGCATATTACTTGCTTATGCTAACCATCATAATATCACTTTATATCAAATGGATGTGAAAAGTGCATTCCTCAATGGTAAGCTTGAGGAAGAAGTATATGTTGCTCAACCCCAGGTTTTGAAGATCCAAAGAATCCGACAAAGTCTTGAGACTCAACAAGGCCCTCTATGGTCTCAAACAGGCCCCACAGGCGTGGTATGATACATTGAAGGAATTCTTCGTGAAGAATGGCTTCACACCCGGTTCACTCGACCCTACTCTCTTTACTAAATCATATGATGGTGAACTGTTTGTGTGCCAAATATATGTTGATGATATTATCTTTGGCTGTACTGACCAACGTTATAGTGATGAATTTGCCTATATGATGAGTGAAGAATATCAAATGTCTATGATGGGAGAGTTGAAATTCTTCTTAGGTCTTCAAATTAAATCAACAACACAATGGCATATTCATATCTCAGGAGAAATACCTCAAAGATGTCCTGAAGAAATTCGGCATGCAAGATTGCAAAGGCGTCAAAATTCCTATGCCCACAAATGGCCATCTATGCACTGATGAAAATGGTATTGACTTCGATCACAAGGTATACCGCTCCATGATTGGTTCTTTATTGTACTTATGTGCATCTAGGCCAGATATAATGCTTAGTGTTTGCATGTGTGCCCGATTTCAAGCTACACGAAGGAATCACACCATAAGGCATGTGAAGCATATTCTTGATATCTAGCTCACACACCAACACTAGGATTATGGTACCCCAAGGGCTCTACTTTTGATCTCATTGGATATTCGACTCGACTATCTTTGGTGATCGTGTGGACCGCAAGTCAACATCTGGTACTTGTCATTTCCTCGGATGATCTTTGGTCTGTTGGTCCTCGAAGAAATAGAACTGCGTATCACTGTCTACTGAGGAAGCTGAATACATTGCTGCTGGCTCTTGTTGTGCTCAATTGTTGTGGATGAAGCAAACTCTCAAGGACTATGGCATCAACGTGAAGAATGTGCCTCTCTACTGTGACAATGAGAGTGCCATCAAGATTGCTCACAACCCAGTTCAGCACTCGAAGACAAAGCACATTCAGATTCGTCATCATTTTCTTCGTGATCATGTGTTGAAGGGCGACATCTCCATCGAGCATGTGAAGACTGAAGAACAACTAGCCGATATCTTCACAAAGCCCTTGGATGAGAAGAGATTTAGCAAGTTGCGGTGTGAGCTAAATATCTTAGAATCTTCGAATGTTCTTTGAAAAGGACACACATCCTGACACTTATGCAAAATTGATGACTTAGATGTGCAACACATGAAGAAACGTTTTTCTTCAATCAATGAAGAATAACACTCTAAGTGTGAAGAAATTAATGAAGAATTTGATTCTCGAACCCTCGACAATTATGCGCGGTGTCTGAAATCATCATTCTTATCTGATGGGTCACGCCACCACCAAGTTGAAAATCTTCAATTTGAGTTTTTCCTCAGTTTTGAAATTCTTCATTTTTAAATTCTTCAACTTTGCAAAATCTTCACTTTATTTCCGTTGTCTTTCTTCATTGGCTATATATATATATATATATATATATATATATATATATATATATATATATATATATATATATATATATATATATATATATATATATATATATATATATATATATATTTATGTCTTCTATAGCATTCACTTATGGCTATTTCTTCAAGTTGCTTTTACGCTAAGTGAATGTGATCGGATCCTTCCCCCTCTATGCTATACTCAACCCAATCTATTCACAAATTCTTCATGTGCGTTCTATTTGAAACTTGTTCAAAATCTTCACTGTATCCTTGTCAGCTGAAGAAATTGCGAACAGAACTTTAAAACTGATCTTATCCAAACTTACGTGTTTTGCCGCTCAAACCGTTCCGCATCCCACGATAGATTTATCTATTCACCCACGATCTAACACAATCTCCACTTCTCAGTACGTGGGTGACACATGTCAAGCGAATGAGAAGGGTCAGGGGCACGTTCGTCCCAAATCTTCGGGCGAACAGTTTTTCATCGTGGCTATTTATACCCCCTCTCCCCTTCCTCACTTCCTTTACTCCGCTCGACCGCTCTCTCTCGCTCGAGCATCTCAAACCCTAGCGCCGCCGCTACTCCATCATCGCCGGTGAGGAAGAGCTTCACTGCCTTGACCTCGTCGCCGACGTACTCGCGCCGACCGCGGAAATCTTCACTCCGCCCCCGCCGTAGCTGTCTTCCTCCGCCAAGTTAGGGCGTGGAAGATCTAACCTGACGAACTTCCCATCTGTTCTTCTCAGTTCATCGTGTTCTTCAGTTCGGGTAATTAAAAGTTACTTTTATTACTCGCTTTGATTCTCAAACCTTCCTGAAAATCTTCAAAGGTGTTTATTCTTCAAATCTTCACACATATGAACACCTTAAACAAAATATGCTCTTGATTCGTTTCTCTAAGCAATGATTTTCTTCAAGATTCCTCAATTGTGTGGATCCTCGATCTATACAACTCTGGAACCTAAGACAAAGATCGCTTAGTGAAATTCTTCAAAGCTCATCTGGTCAAATTCCTCAAACTAGTTCTTTTTGAAAAACCTTACGAGCAGCATATGACCTCTCAAAATTCCTCACAACTATACTCTGTTCACGGTACTCATGTCATTCTTTGAATCACTAGGTTCTCATCAACTTAACTCATTTGCAGCGTTCCTCGAAGAAAAGTTGCATACTTCTTCAGAGAATTCGATTGTTCAAATTCCTCAGCTGAAGAATATGGCAGAAGGAAAGAAGCCACAAAAAGGAGGAAAGAGGCCTGAGGTCATGACTGCGTTTGAGATTCCTGAGGAAATATATGCTGATTATTGCACACCCGATGAAGCCGAGTTCGGCAAAGAGAACAAAAATCAGCGCAAGGTGTGCATTCAAAGGATTGAACGGAGATGGGCAAGGGAATGGAGGGAGTACAGATATGTTACTCCAAAGTACATGAAGAAATTCGCTCTCAATCCTCCATGCCCAAGAGCTCCATTGGCACTGGTCAAGAAGTGACCCCACCGACATCAAGCGTGGTGAGGACTTTCCTGAAGAATGGGCCAAGCGCCAAGCCAAATTGGCAAGACAAGCCAACGAGGCAGTGAGGAAATTTAATGACTCTGCTACTGCTGCTGCCACTGAGGCCTCTGTCAAGCCTAGAAAATCTATGGCAAAGAAGCCCGCACACAAGCCAAGTGCTTCACCAACAGTGCCCTCACGGCCAATTCCTCATGCTGCTCCAGCTCCTCCCAAATCCTCAGCTCCTACAAAGTCCTCATGAGCTCCTCCCAAGTCCTCGGCCCTTCCTCCAAAGTCCTCGGCACACTGTGCATCGGCCACGTGCCAAGGACTGCAGGCATCTCCATTGCCTCTGGTGTTTCAAAGAAGTTCCTCGGTGCACCAAATTCTTCATCGGCCCGACTCTGCTGAAGACTAAGGCCACAGCTGGGCGAGGTCCTCGGCCAAGTCCCAAGAAGAAACAGGCCGCCTTCCAAGAGCCACCTGAAGATGATGAGGCTGATGATGATGAACTTGCGGAAATCATTAGAGACCGCCAAGAAAGGGCTGCTAGAGCCAAAGGCACACACATGCCCTTGCTTTTGGATCAAGAGCGATCCTAGACTACATTGATCTACGGCACAAGGACCCAAACACTCCTATGCCTGACTTCAAATTGACACTGGCCAAAGTCACATCTGACTCATTTCATCCAAGAGGAGAAATGGAAATTTGATATGGCGGAGAGATCAAGAAATCGCGATACATAAAGGAGAAACTTCTGAAGAAAAATGTTGTCAAGATGACAAGCGAAGAACTTATCAAGATGCAGTGACATCAAAGCCCTCGGCGACAAATTTGACTCCTATTATGCTGATTGGCAAGGAGCCAAAGTCAGATTAAATCAACTCGACGAAGAAGTTCACCAATGTTGCAGCCCCAATGCAACAAGAAATTCCTCAGGTGGAGCCTCACTCAGCCGATTGAAGAACATGCCAAGACCGCGATGAAGTTCAGGCTCTGCAAGACAATGCTAGTTCTAGGGCTGATGACTCCATTCCAGCCATGAAGAAATTGCGGGGCATCCACTAGTGGTGCGCTGAAGAAAGCTGAAGAAGTCGAGGCAACTGCATCGATTGCGCCTAAGGAAATTCAACCAGATTCCTCGGCTCCTCCGCGCCTACACCAACTCCAATCCTTCCATCGCATCGATGTGAAGAAGACCAAGGCTGCGAGCGAGCTGCGGTGAAGAAAAGGAAAGCATCTGCTGCTTCAAATTCTTGACCCGAAGAAGATGAAGACAATGACCAGCTCATTTGAAAATCCCATTGATGCTGTTCCAATTTCCTCCATGCCATCAAAGGACCTTGTTCCTTTTGGTGAAGATTATGAGATCCCAAGCGGATCGATGAAGAAAATCATTCTGCTGCTTCGTCGGAGCAGATTGATGAAGAAATTGAAGTGGAAGCTATCCTTCAACCCCAATCATTTCCTCGCCTATGCCTCGGTTCACGGTGAAGAGGCGGTGTTGAGAAATTGAAGAAGAAGTGGATATTGGAAGCACAATGCCAGTGATGAACGATGACTTTTGGGAAAGTCAGCATCCAAATTCTCCACTCTTCACCCCAATTCAATAGATTCCTCAGTCCCCTACTCCAACAGTTCAAATGGGCTCTGAAGAAACTAATCCCACTTCATCGTGCATGAAGAAATTCCAGCCACTAGTCTTTGATGAACCTCTTCTTCTGATCCTCGAACTACACATGTTGAGGAACAGAAATTCCTCGACTGAAGAACACGAGATTGTGATTCTAGAGGTCGTGATGCAACTCATCGACACTCCTTTGCCAAAGCCAAAGAATCCCTTCTCAACAAAGCAAAAGTTCAAGGCTGAAGATTTCTTGGCGAGCACGTATTCTTCATGATTACAATCCATATGATTCTGCTCGCATAAGGAAGAGGCATTTACGGACTGCCAGTCAAGCCAATTTCTATTCCTCGGTGCTTTTCAACAAAGAAAAAGTCTTGATCATGCACATATTCCTCATGTGGACATGGAATCTCTGCCAGCTTGAGCCAGTCCTCGGTGTTCTTCACGATGCAGACTTCTGAATTTCTGCTTGATATACGTGATTGGAATGAAGAACTCATTCTTCAATTCTATCTGACGCTGCACATCAAGGAGATCGAAGATGTGAACTCATGGGTGTTGGACTGGATGTCTGAAAACACTCACTACAAGGCACCAACAACTGAATTGCTTCGTGCCCTACCACTCAGTCCTCCACTTGATGGTGCTCGTTGTATCTACAACAAACCCGAGCTTTCAAATCACTATATGCAAGTGCTGATGAAGCCTTTGAAGCCAGGGCAGGCCCCAAGAACCAAAATCCTCGTCAAGGAATTACTATATGTGCCTCGGACTGTCTATCGGATTCTGAAGAAGACATGGGTCCTATCAAAGGCCACAACTCAAATGATGAAGAAGTCGTTGGCATCATGAAGAATATGCTTTTCAATATCATTCATGGCGTTCCCGTCAACTTCCATGATTTCTTCATGAGGACTCTGGCAAACATTGCTATGTCACCTTTTGAGCTGAAGCCTTATGCACCTTGGATTATGAGATTCATCAGGACAAGGTCTTCACTCAATTACAAGGCTGATACTCTGAACCACTGCAGCTACTTGCCCCGATTGAAGTCCTCAAACGGACATTTACCTCGGTGATGACAAGGGCAAGGCTACTGCTGTGATCATCGATGAAGGCACTCGTCCATTGGATGGTCAGTTTAGCAAAGCTGCATCCTACTCCACCAATGATGACTCGCCACACATGACTCTGCCGCCAATACCTCGGCCAAGCAAAGTCCTCAAGCCACGGCACCGGGGTGATGGTGATCGTGAGTTACTCCTCGGTCTTCATCGGAAGGTTGATCGCAATCATAAATGGGTCAAGCGTCGGTTTGGTTCAATTCTTCACAACATGACCTCTACACACAATGCGGTGAAGAAAAACCACTACTACCTCCATGAAACCTTCAACCGCACAGGCTGTTCTTTCTAATGTCTACTGACGACGAAGAACTGAAGACAATGGGTCTCAAGGAAGAATTTGACTGGTCGCACCTCCATCGAAGAAATACAAGAAGGTCAAAGTTCCTTCCTTGGTGGCCAGCTCCTATTCTTCATCGCGAGACACCGATGAAAATGAAGACTTGGGCGACAACTGCGGCAGGCCCTACTCGACAACCGACCCCAACAACGGCGCTCCTTCATCAACTTGAAATTCTTGAGGCGTTAGTCCTCGGTTTGATCCTTTTGGTCATTCGATGACAAAGGGGAGAAATGTGAGTTAGTCTTCAAGCGGGTCTATTATATGGGCAATTTTTTGTTAAGTTACAACTCTCGTTCTTCAGAAACTTTTATTGGATCGAGTTGTAATCTTAAACCCGATGGTGCTCTGATACGTTTGATGCACTGTGCTCTGATACTTTTGATGCACTGTGCTCTGATACTCTTGATGCGTTATTTTGCATGCTTGTTCCTCATTAATGTTATTGCATGCATGCTGAATTTCATCAAGCACCATATTTCATCATGCATTTCAAATTCTTCATATTATATGTCAAATCGTGTATGAATTACAAGATATAGGGGAGATCTCCATGATTCAACTCTTCAAATGTGCATTGCCTCAAAAGCAAATTCCTCACTATGCACATCTTGAGGGAGTTCTTCTATATCTTGCAATCAAATTCCTCAATATCAGTATTTACACTTCATATGTTTATCCCGTTGAAAACTTAACCTATATTGTCATCAATCACCAAAAGGGGAGATTGTAAGTGCATCTAGTGCCCTTAGTGATTTTGGTGTATTGAAGACTTATAGGTTAAGGGACTAATGTGTTTATGAGTGTACACATGTCTATAAGTCTATGAGGAGTTTGATATTTACAGAGAAAGTCGACCCTAAAATGAAGTTCTTATTTGAAGACTTTGATATTACGAAGACTTTACGAAGACTTTGAAAGTGAAGAAATTGGTGTGACCTTGAAGACTTGGTATTCATTTGAGGAACATGAAGCGTGAAGACTTTTGTTTTCGTAGTTTCGTTTTCTCTTTCTTGAGTCATAGGAAACATCGTCTTTGTTAAAGGGGTCGAGGAAATACTAAGGAAAAATTTCCATGTGATGCTCAACTCAAAATCCTACACCTACCAATCCCTTGAGTGAAGCCTTTGGAAATCTCATACAGATTCAGTCAATTTCTTTAGTGATGAGCGAAGTTCTTACAGTCGCAGAGAATTTATTCGGCCGAGGAGTTAAAAATTCGCCATGTCTGGATTGCCTACAGTGAGGAACATGATAGCCCGAGGAATTTGAGAGTCAAATTTCCGACCGTTCTTTGTCTTCTTGGCCACCTGTCCCAAAATATCTTATCCACCTAACGGTCATATCATTGAAGGGCATTTATGTCTTATCATGTCGGGCTGCTCCTAGGCTATAAATAGCCGCCCCTACAACCACTAGCTGGTTGGCTGCTCGAGAGAACTTGACACTTGTCATTTGAGAGCAACCCATCCTCCGAGGACTTTGGCGAAAATCATCAGTGAGGAAAACCCAAAACCAAACCCTACAAACCCAAAGTGATTGAGCATCATTGAAGAGATTGATCCTGCGTGGATCCGGCGCTTGTTACCTTTGAAGACTGTGCTTCTTCCAGACGGTTAGGCGTCATGGTCTAGAAACATCCAAGAGGAATTGTGGATCGCCGAGTGACCAAGTCTGTGAAGGTTTGGAAGTCGCTGAAGACTTACCACGAGTGATTGGGCGAGTGCATGTGACCTTAGTTCAAGGAGAATATGGTGAGGACTTGGTGTCCTGAGCTGCGTGCTCAGCGACTGGGTGTCCGGGACTGTGTGTCCTCGAGTTTAAATACTCAGCCGCTCCAACCAGACGTACAACTGAGACAGCAGTTGGAACTGGTCTACCAAATCATTGTCTTCACCAACCTAACTGGTTCTATTTCCTCAACCCTTTCATTTCCTCATTACTGTGTTGAGTGTTCATTCATATCTGTGTTTGAAGACTTTGACTAAAGACTTTCTCAATTTCCTCAGTTCAATTTCTTCAGTCTGTTTGTCTTCATCTTGTGCTATCCTGTGTTTACGCTTTCTGTACTCTTTGATTGTCTTCATTTCATCATGATGACCATGTCCGCATTCTCTTATGCTTACTTCTGAGTACTTATTCCGCTGCAAGTAGTTCTTCACTTAGGAATTTCCTCATCGGCAAATTCCTCATTGAAGAATTCATAAAAATCGCCTATTCACCCCCCCTCTAGTCGATATAACACACTTTCAACATGACCCACAATCTTAGAACTATTGATCTTATCATGAGAGGATTGTCTAGAAATTTGCTTGTATGCTTGCCTACATTTGAATGTGCTTATACTATATAGAAATATCTTGAGGAGCGCTTTCCAAACTATTCCTTGAAAAATCTGGATGAGATTCTTCAAAAGTCCATTGCTTTTTCAAAATATGGATACTAGTGATCCTAAATTTGATGATTGTCTATTTGACCTCCGTGACCTTATGTGTGCCAAAGGAGATGTTGGAGTCATTACTGGCATCATTTCACAAATTAATAAAATTCATAAACATTCACATTGTCATGGTGATAAATCTAATGAATCACTCTCTCTAGGTGATGATCATTCACATGATGATGTTGAACATGGATATTATGATGGGGATGATGATAGTGACTTTGATATTGATGAGTCAATGAGACGCTTTGGTGTTATGGCTAACCTTCGTGGTTACATGGACGGAGGAAAGGAATGGGTTCTTGATAGTGGATGTACTGATCATATGACTGGAGATAAGGACATGTTTTGTGAGCTTGCTGAGAATGACGGTCCCCACAAGTATGTCACTTTTGGTGATAACTCCAAGGGTAAGGTGGCCATCTCCCATGATAGCTCTATCCAAAACATTATGCTCGTTGAATCTCTTGGTTGTAATCTACTTTCAGTATCTAGACTAGCTGACTTCGGTTTCAATGTTCTATTTACTGAAGTAGATTGCCAAGTGTTTCAAAGAGATAATCATAATATGGTCTTTACCGGTATACGTAGAGGTGACCTATACATTGTTGATTTCACTAAGAAAGCTCAACCTCGTACTTGCTTAATTGCTCTATCTTCTAAAGGTTGGTTATGGCATAGAAGGTTAGATCGTGTGGGCATGCGAAATCTTGATAAGCTTATTAAAGGTGATCATATCCTTGGTGTTAAAGATGTCATATTTGACAAGGATAGACTTTGCAGTGCTTTTCAAGCAGGAAAACAGGTTGGAGGAAGTCATCCCGTGAAGAACATCATAACCACGAGAAGACCGCTTGAGCTACTTCATATGGATCTTTTTGGTCCCAACGCCTACAAGAGTCTTGGTGGTAACTCGTTCGGTTTGGTCACTGTTGACGACTTTTCAAGATTTACGTGGGTGTTCTTTCTTGATGACAAATCGCAGGTCCAAAAGATCTTCAAGAACTTTGCTATGAAGGCCGAAAACCAATTTGAAGTGAATATCAAGAAGGTTCGAAGCGACAATGGAACCGAGTTCAAGAACACCAATGTGGATACCTTTCTTGACAAAGAAGGGATTTCACATGAGTTCTCGGCTACGTACACGCCTAAAAAAAATGAAGTTGTTGAGAGGAAGAACCGGGCACTTATTCATATGGCAAGAACGATGCTTGATGAATACAAGACGCCAAGACACTTTTGGGAGGAAGCGGTTGAGATAACTTGTCATGCTACAAATCGATTATATCTTCACAAGGTTCTCGGCAAAATGGCATACGAGCTTCTCACCGGCAACAAACCCTAAGTTGGATACTTTCGAGTATTTGGCTCAAAGTGTTACATTCTTGATAAGCATCATCACTCAACATTTTCTCCTAAATCTCATGAAGGTTTCCTACTCGGTTATGGCTCAAACTCTCACACTTACCGTGTCTACAACAATTTCACCTGAAAGGTTGAAGAGATGGTACATGTGAAGTTCGATGAATCTAACGGCTCGCAAGTAGAGCAATTGCCAATTGATGTAGGAGACAAAGATCCTTCGGAAGCAATCCAAGATTTGCCCATTGGCTAGGTTCGCCCAATGAGGTGAAGGAGAGTACTTCACCCGTCCAAGTGGAAGCCTCAATTTCACATCAAGGTGAACTACAAGTTGACTTGGAGGCATATACAAGTGGAACTCGTCAAGACGAAGGAAATGAGGAAGTACAACAAGAAGAACCACCTCGACCTCCCTCTCCACGTCCACAAGAGGACGAGAACGCCAACAACAATGAAGAAAGAGAGGAAGAAGAAGACAATGAAGAGGATGTTCCACCTCAACCCAAACAAAATCTCTCACGAGTTAAATCAAGAGACCACCCTGTCGAACAAATCCTTGATGATATTCAAACCAGGAGAATCACTCGCTCTAAAACTCGTTTAGCTAACTTTTTTGAACACTACTCATTCATTTCGAGTATTGAACCTATGAAGGTTGAAGAAGCTCTTGAGGATCCAGATTGGGTCAATGCTATGCATGAAGAGCTACACAACTTCAAGAGGAAGCAATTGTGGACATTGGTTGAAAAGACCGATGAAAATCATAATGTCATTGGAACCAAATGGGTGTTTCGAAATAAGCAAGATGAAGATGGACAAGTTGTATGCAACAAGGCCCGTCTCGTCACTCAAGGCTACACTAAATTTGAAGGTATGGACTATGGTGAGACACATGCCCCCGCTGCTAGACTTGAGTCCATACACATCTTACTTGCTTATGCCAATCACCATGATATCACCTTATACCAAATGGACATCAAAAGTGCTTTTCTTAATGGAGAAATTGAAGAGGAAGTGTATGTTAAACAACCTCCCGGATTTGTCAATCCCAAGAAACCTAGGTTGGGGAACGAAGTAATTTAAAAAAAATTCCTACGCACACGCAAGATCATGGTGATGCATAGCAACGAGAGGGGAGAGTGTTGTCCATGTACCCTCGTAGACCGAAAGCGGAAGCGTTATAACAACGCGGTTGATGTAGTCACACGTCTTCACGGCGCGACCGATCAAGCACCGAAACTACGGCACCTCCGAGTTCTAGCACACGTTCAGCTCATGACGATCCCTGGACTCCGATCTAGCAGAATGTCGGGGAAGGGTTCCGTCAGCACGACTGCGTGGTGACGATCTTGATGTTCTACCGTCGCAGAGCTTCGCCTAAGCACTGCTACAATATTATCAAGGACTATGGTGGAGGGGGGCACCGCACACGGCTAAGAGATCAAGAGATCAATTGTTGTGTCCTTGGGGTGCCCCCCTGCCCCTGTATATAAAGGAGCAAGGGGGAGGCCAGCCGGCCCTCTATGGCGTGCCCCCAAGAGGGGAATCCTACTAGGACTCCAAGTCCTAGTAGGTTTCCACCTAGAGGGAGAGAGGGGGAAGGAAGGAGAGGGAGAGGGAGAAGGAAAGGGGGGCGCCGCCCCCCCTCTCCTAGTACAATTCGGACCAGAGGGGGAGGGGCGTGTGGCCTGCCCTAGGCCGCCCCTCTCTCTCTCCACTAAGGCCCATCGAGGCCCATTAGTTCCCCCGGGGGTTCCGATAACCCTCCAACACTCCGGTTTTATCTGAAACTTCACCGGAACACTTCCGGTGTCCGAATATGGTCGTGCAATATATCAATCTTCATGTCTCGACCATTTCAAGACTCCTTGTCATGTCCGTAATCACATTCGGGACTCTGAACAAACTTTGGTAAATCAAAACTCATAAACTCATAATATAACTGTCATCGAAACCTTAAGCATGCGGACCCTACGGGTTTGAGAACTATGTAGACATGACCGAGAACCATTCCGGGTCAATAACCAATAGCGGAACCTGGATGCTCATATTGGCTCCTACATATTCTACGAAGATCTTTATCGGTCAAACCGCATAACAACATACGTTGTTCCCTTTGTCATTGGTATGTTACTTGCCCGAGATTCGATCGTCGGTATCTCAATACCTAGTTCAATCTCGTTACCGGCAAGTCTCTTTACTCGTTACGTAATGCATCATTCCATAACTAACTCATTAGCTACATTGCTTGCAAGGCTTATAGTGATGTGCATTACCGAGAGGGTCCAGAGATACCTCTCCGACAATCGGAGTGACAGGACCTAATCCCGAAATACGCCAACTCAACATGTACCTTTGGAGACACCTGTAGAGCTCCTTTACAATCACCCAGTTATGTTGTGACGTTTGATAGCACACAAAGTGTTCCTCCGGTAAACGGGAGTTGCATAATCTCATAGTTATATGAACTTGTATAGGTCATGAAGAAAGCAATAGCAACATACTAAACGATCAAGTGCTAAGCTAACGGAATGGGTCAAGTCAATCACATCATTCTTCTAATGATGTGATCCCGTTAATCAAATGACAACACATGTCTATGGTTAGGAAACATAACCATCTTTGATTAATGAGCTAGTCAAGTAGAGGCATACTAGTGACATTAAGTTTGTCTATGTATTCGCACATGTATCATGTTTCCGGTTAATACAATTCTAGCATGAATAATAAACATTTATCATGATATGAGGAAATAAATAATAACTTTATTATTACCTCTAGGGCATATTTCCTTCAGTCTCCCACTTGCACTAGAGTCAATAATCTAGATTACACAGTAATGATTCTAACACCCATGGAGTCTTGGTGCTGATCATGTTTTGCTCGTGGAAGAGGCTTAGTCAATCGGTTCACGCAACATCAAGATCCGTATGTATCTTGCAAATCTCTATGTCTCCCACCTGGACTTGGTCCCAGATGGAATTGAAGCGTCTCTTGATGTGCTTGGTCCTCTTGTGAAATCTGGATTCCTTTGCCAAGGCAATTGCACCAGTATTGTCACAGAAGATCTTCATTGGTCCCGATGCACTAGGTATGACACCTAGATCGGAAATGAACTCTTTCATCCAATCTCCTTCATTTGCTGCTTCCGAAGCAGCTATGTACTCCGCTTCGCATGTAGATCCCGCCATGACGCTTTGTTTAGAACTGCACCAACTGACAGCTCCACCGTTCAATATAAATACGTATCTGGTTTGCGATTTAGAATCGTCCGGATCGAGTGTCAAAGCTTGCATCGGCGTAACCATTTCGACTAGCTCTTTGTCACCTCCATAAGCGAAACATATCCTTAGTCCTTTTCGGTATTTCAGGATATTCTTGACCGCTGTCCAGTGATCCACTCCTGGATTACTTTGGTACCTCCCTGCAAAACTTATTGCTAAGCATACGCCAGGTCTGGTACACAGCATTGCATACATGATAGAGCCTATGGCTGAAGCATAGGTGTTGGGGATGTTACTACTGGGCGTAAACCGGCCTATTTGGGCCGGGTTAACTTCATCAGTAGTTCAATAGTATAAAAGCCCAAGAGGCATGAGTGTAAGGGCCCAAGGCCTGTAGTCGGTTCAGAACCTGTAGCCAAAAACCGGCCTGATGTATAACTTGCATTGTAAGTTAGGAATAGAGAGAGACCAACCCGGATACGAATATGAACCGGAGGTTGGGACTCTCTGAGCCGACGGGCGTCACCCGTGTATATAAGGGGACGACCCGGGACGGTTCAAGGACAGACAACAACAACTCGAGGCCTAGGCGAAGCTGTTTGCTCCCTAGTCATCGAGACCACATCAATCCCATCACAAACTAGACGTAGGCTTTTACCTTCATCGAAGGGGCCGAACTAGTATAACTCCCGTGTCTTTGCGTCCGCTTTAACCCCTCTAAGTTAACCCGTAGCGATGGCTCCGCGACTAAGTCCTTTCATGAGGACATCTGCCGTGACAAAACCACGACAGTTGGCGCCCACCGTGGGGCTATCGCACGATGGTTTGATGATCTTGGAGGGCAAGTTCGAAGGACTCGAAGGCTACGCCAGGGGCGGATGACCAAGAGTCGTCGCGCAAGCTCTACATCGACGTGCAGGCTGGGGCCCGAGGCCGCTCGATTGAGTACGGATACCGGGTCCCCTTTGGTGGCATACACGCTTTCATCGGCAAGATCGGTGAGCCAGGGCTGAGCCGGACATCTGCACCCGACCTCGTCGAGACGGCTCAGCGTCACGAAACCTGCCCAGGCTAAACCGGCCGTCAAGCGTGCTTTCGTGGGAGTCATCCACGGAGGAAATTATGAGGACGGATCAGCATCTGGTGGCGAAACCGTCGTCTACTCTGATGACGAGTCATCGACCGGAGAAACTGAGTCTCTGTATCAGCTGCAAGATGGCCAGATTGGGGGCTGTTTCGATGGTGACAGTATTCCGGACCCCCTTGATATGCCTAACCGGGTTGGGATATTCATGGCCGGAACACAAGCGATGCTTCACTCTTCGACCGCTACGACAATGGTCGCCGGTTCAACAGCGGCAATGGCAGCCGAGGCAGGAGGCCCTGTGCGCCCGCCGGCTCAAGTTTTATCAGAACTATTTGATGCGTTGGCTGTGCTCATGGCAGAGGCTAACCCGGCAGACCAGGACATTCATAATGCGGAGATTGCAAAGGTGAAGGAACAAATCACTCAGGCTAAAGCGGATTTGGCAGCTGCAGACGCCAGGATGGCGGCAGAGCGGGCCACTTTGGATGCGCAAGCGTATAGGCTGATGCTGGATCAGAACGCGTCGCATGAAGTCATGAAGAGGAAATACAGATCCCGTTTGCCTTCAGTTTTTGAGGGAAGAGATCTCTTCAATACCCCAGAGCAGGGACCAATAATCCGCGGTGGTGAACCGGCGGAAGCACTGGACGGGCGCGCACCGTTCAGCCCAGCGTAATAGATTTACCTCGCCATCATACCGCACGCCTCGGGCTGTGCAAACACCTCAGTGTCACTACTCCAACCCGATGGATAACCTTGTTGCAGCTGCGCCACGGTTGGAGGCGATTCCAATTGAAGGCGATTCACCACAGCGTAGAGACGCCGCCGGGTCAAGGAGCTCCTTAGGACAGCTCGTCCAACAGAAGCGATTAAATGCGGCCCGCGATCGGATCCACTCTACCCCCCGCCCAAGCCGGAGTTATAGCAGGCGCGTGGATGAACCGGCCGTGTCAAGTAATGCACGGCGCGGTGCGCCCCGTGGCAACAACCCGGTGGGTGGTTTCGACAACGCTCAAGAGGTGGTGGACCGGGCCCGGGCACGCAGGGAGGCCGAGTTAGCAGCATAGCATCAGGATTATCAGCTTACGCCGGTTCGTTCGACCATCTTTGAGCCTGGAGTTACCTCTAGCTCTTTGGGGGTGCCTTGCCTCGTCCCCGCTTTACGCAATGTACGCTTGCCCAAGGATTTCAAGGGGCCGCGCAAGGTGCCGAATTACACCACTGATTTGGCTCCAGAAGCATGGATAGAGATCTATGAAATGGCCATGGAGATGCTGGATGTGGATGAAGCTGCGTGTGCGAAGTACTTCACCATGATGCTCGAGGGCACGGCCCGTACTTGGTTGAAAAACTTGCCACCCAATTCCATCAGTTCATGGACCCAGTTATGGACCCGGTTCATTCAGAATTTCAAAGATACCTGTAAGCAGCCCATGTCTATGGTGGACTTGGCGGCTTGTGTCCAGACTGAGGGGGAATCAACAACCCATTGGGTACGCCGCGTTTCGGAAGTCTTACATTCTTCAGACCGGATCAACGCTGATTCTGCGATCTTGACCCTGGAGGGCAACTGCCGGTTTAAACCTTTAAAGTTGAAGCTGGGACGATGAAGCGGTTTTGCAATGACATGGGCACGCTCATGGGCGTTTTAGTGAAGTATGCTGATTACGATAGTACCAAGGATCCCGAGTCGATGATGATGATGAGACAGGAAAGGGAAAGAAGAACAGCAACTCCAGAGATCAGCAGCATCACTCGGCAGGTAATGGTGGAAGTAAGCGTGAAGCGAACGGCAACATGGACTTCAGAGCCAACACCAACGCGGGACAAGGGCAGCGGCGCAAGGGTAAACAGTCGAATCCGGTGGTGCGCCTAATCCCAATCCGGACCGATTGAACTATCTGCTGAATCAACCCCGATCAAGCATGGGACGAAGGAGGCGCCAAAGAAACCACCTCTGGAAGGATTGTTACATTATGCAGGAGTTCAAAAGTTCTAATGCTTTCCGGTATGATCAAGGTTCCGGCGGTGGTTCAGGGTCCGGCCCGGGTTACGGTGGAGGAAATTCCGGTCCAGGGTTTAGTGGTAATCCGGGCGGACATAGCAATCAGAACAATCAGAATAACCAAGGTGGTTACAATCAGCAGCAGCAGCAGCAGTCGGGTTATCAAAGCAACCCAAAGCAGTTGAATGGTGGGCAGTACCACGTCTTCACCACCAGCTTAGACAAGCGAGACCGGAAGCTTGAGCGGGCGATCAACGTTGTTGAACCGGCCGTGCCTCATTACTCCGCTACCGTCGAGCAGCCCATTGTGTGGAGTAGAGAGGATCATCCTCCCCGGGTTGACAATCCAGGTCAGCTAGCCCTGGTGGTAGCACCTCAGGTGGGAGGTTACAAGTTCACTAAGGTGCTTATGGACGGAGGGAGCAGCATCAACATCCTGTACTACAAGACCTTCCGTCGTATGGGGTTAACAGATAAACATCTCAAACCGTCCAATACAGTGTTCCATGGTGTAGTGCCTGGCAAGTCAGCATATCCGGTCGGTAAAATAGCTCTGGAGGTGGCCTTCGGGGATGAACATGACTCCAGATCAGAAACATTGATGTTTGAAGTGGTGAAAATTCAAAGTCCTTATCACGCCCTGTTTGGGAGGCCGGCGTATGCCAAGTTCATGGCACGACCGTGTTATATCTATTTGCAGCTCAAGATGCCGGGTCACAAGGGGACGATAACGGTTCATGGGAGCCGCAAGATCGCTTTGGAGTGTGAGGAAGGTGATGCGGCTTACGTAGAGTCGGTTTGTGCCACCGAAGAGCTGAAGTACTATAAGGATAATGTCGATCCGGCGAACATGACTCCGTTGAAGAAGCCAACTACAGAGCACGATCCGGCCCTGAAGTTTAAATCGGCAGCTGAGACTAAACTTGTTGACTTCAGACACTGCGATTCGCCCAAGCAGTTCATCATCGCGCCAACTTGGATCCTAAATAGGAAAGCGCGCTCATCGAGTTCATCCGTGAGAATCGGGACATTTTTGCATGGAAGCCTTCTGACATGCCAGGTGTACCGAGGGAGCTCGCTGAGCACATTCTTAATGTTGATCCCAAGTACAAACCGGTAAAGCAGTTTCTCCGCCGGTTTAACGAGGAAAGGCGTAAGGCCATTGGAGAGGAGGTTGCCAGGCTCTTAGCAACAGGTTTTATCGTTGAAGTTTTCCATCCAGAGTGGCTTGCTAATCCGGTGCTGGTCCTTAAGAAAAATGGCACTTGGCGCATGTGTGTGGATTACACAGATCTTAACAAGGCTTGTCCAGCAGATCCTTTTGCCTTCCCCCGCATTGACCAGATTATTGATGCCACTGCGGGTTGTGAGCGTTTAAGCTTTTTGGATGCGTATTCTGGATATCATCAGATCAAGATGGCAGTTAAGGACCAGGAGAAGACAACGTTTACCACTCCCTTTGGAGCCTTCTGCTATGTGTCTATGCCTTTTGGGCTCAAGAGTGCCCAAGCAACTTATCAGCGTTGCGTACAGAATTGCTTGCATGAACAGACTGGCCTTAATGTGCATGCCTATGTGGATGATATCGTGGTTAAGTCAAGGAAGAAGGAAACACTAATTGATGATTTGAAAGAAACCTTTGACAACCTGCGGGTTTACAAGATGATGCTTAACCCGGCCAAATGTGTCTTTGGTGTTCCGGCAGGCAAGTTATTGGGTTTTCTTGTGTCCAACAGAGGGATTGAAGCTAATCCGGAGAAGATTACGGCTATCACCTCCTTGGCTAAACCAAAGTGTATTAATGATGTCCAGCGTTTGGCGGGCGGATTGCCGCTTGAGCGGGTTTATCACCGCCTCGAGAGAAGGCCATCCTTTGTACCAGATCTTCAAGAAGACGGATCAGTTTGTCTCGAGTCCACCGTTGATGAAGCATTGAGGACTTAAAGCGGCAATTGGCCAACCCGCCTGTGCTCGCCGCTCCCATCGACAAGGAGCCGCTTCTACTGTATGTTGCTGCTAACGCCAGGGCAGTTAGCGTTGCCATTGTGGTAGAGCGGAAGGAGGCAGGGAAGGAGCATTCGGTTCAACGTCCGGTTTATTATATCAGCGAGGTGCTTATTGAGTCAAAACAAAGATATCCGCATTGGCAGAAGCTAGTGTATGGAGTTTTTATGGCAAGTCGGAAGCTGAAGCAGTATTTCCAGGGGCACCCCATCACGGTGGTCAGTTCAGCTCCCTTAGGTGATATCATACAGAACCGGGAGGCGACTGGCCGGATTGCCAAGTGGGCTATAGAGCTTGGGCCGCACGGTTTGAAGTATGTACCTCGAACAGCAGTGAAATCTCAAGCACTTGTGGATTTCATTAATGATTGGACGAAGTTACAAGCGCCTGAAGACAAGCAGGATCATACCTATTGGACCATCCATTTTGACGGATCCAGGCAGTTGGAGGGCTCGGGGGCTAGAGTCGTGTTAACATCCCCACAAGGTGACAAGTTTTGTTACGTCCTCTGCTTAATGTTCCCTTGTACTAACAATGCAGCTGAGTATGAAGCCTTGCTCCATGGTCTTCGGATGGCTAAGGAGATGAATCTAAGCCGGGTTAAGTGCTTCGGTGACTCGGACTTAGTGGCTCAACAGGTGTCTGGCACTTGGGATTCCAAGGACCCACTATTGGCTGCATATCGTCGTGAGGTGGATGTTGTCGCAGGTCATTTTAAGGGCTATCAAGTGGACCACGTGGATCGTCGGAAGAACGAAGCGGCGGACGCTTTGAGCCGGTTGGGCTCTCAACGCAAACCGGTCCCGCCCAATGTTTTTCTCGACGTATTGCACAATCCGTCAGTCAAGCTCCCTGATGAAGCGGATTTGGCTATTCCTGATCCGGAGGCTCAGTTGGTGGCTACTCTGCATGTCATTCCGGATTGGACGCTCCCTTATTTGGCATACATGAACCGAGGCGAGTTGCCAGAAGATGAGACGTTGACCCGACAGATAGTTCGACGGTCTAAGTCTATGACCATTATTAATGGCGAGTTGCATCATTGCAGTGTGTCAGGGGCGTTTCAGCGCTGTGTGTCCCCCGAGGAAGGCTGTGAAATATTGCGTGAGATCCACGAAGGAGATTGTGGTCGCCACGCCGGTTCAAAATCCTTGGCGGCTAAGGCGTTCCGCCACAGTTTCTATTGGTTGACCGCTCATGCTGATGCGGAAGAACTGGTCAGACGATGTGACGGTTGCCAAAAGTTTTCCAGACGTGCTCATGTGCCGGCCCAAGAATTGAGGATGATTCCAATTACTTGGCCGTTTGCGACTTGGGGGCTAGATATGGTTGGACCTTTCAAAAGGTCCAAGGACAAGAAGACACACCTGTTGGTGGCGGTTGACAAATTTACAAAGTGGATAGAGGCAGAACCTGTTAGCAAGTGTGATGCGGCCACGGCGGTTCAGTTCATCAAAAAGGTGATTTTCCGGTTTGGTTTTCCACACAGTATCATTACAGATAATGGTACAAATTTGTCCAAAGGTTCTATGAAGGAGTTCTGCGAACGTGAGCACATCCGGCTTGACATTTTTTCAGTAGCTCACCCACAGTCCAATGGTCAAGCGGAAAGAGCCAATCAAGAGATCCTGAGAGGCATCAAACCCCGGATTATGGTCCCTTTGCAGAGGACGCCGGGTTGTTGGGTAGAAGAGCTACCGTCGGTGTTATGGAGTATAAATACTACACCTAACAGATCCACGGGATACACGCCGTTCTTTATGGTGTATGGAGCGGAGGCGGTTCTCCCCAGCGACATCCGTCATGATTCACCTCGTGTGGCAGCCTATGTTGAAACGGATAACAAGACAACACGACAAGACGCTTTGGATCGGCTGGATGAAGAGCGAGACATAGCAGCTGCTCGCTCGGCGATTTACCAGCAGGATGTTCGTCGTTATCATAGTCGCTGGTCGGGACCGAACCTTTCAAGAAGGAGATTTGGTGCTTCGCTCATCCAAGACCGAATGACATGCACAAGCTATCCCGCCTTGGGAGGGACCTTTTGTGGTCGATGAGAATCTGCACAACGGGTCGTATTATCGATCGATGTTCGAGAGCATAAAGACTCACGACGCCGAAGAGGAGACCAACGAGCCGTGGAACATAGCTCATCTTCGCCTTATTATACCGAGCCATTAGCTCTACTTATGTACATATTATGACAAAGTATATATTATGAATAAAGCAATAAACCGGAGCCTCGGCTAAAGCGGGTATCCGTTCATTACATCCTGCGTGGTTACATGGAGTTGTTCTGTCTTAAAGAGGCCTCCGGTTTACCCCTTGAGTTTGCTTTTCAAAAGCTTTGTGATATCACTTGGGGGCTTGGTCGTATCCGAACCAATGCAACACCTTTTGATAGGCGAAAGCCACCAGATCACTTGGGGACATGGTCAAGTCTGAACCAGTCACGCTTCTTGATCGGCCTAAGGCCATAGAGTCACTTGGGGGCTTGGTCGAACCCGAACCATTGCCACGCCACTTGATCGGCACAATGCCACGGTTTCAGTTGGGGGCCTGGCTGACTTGAACCATAGCTACACCTTATTGGGAGCTTGGTCGTATCCGACATGGTAACACCATCTGATCGGCTCAGTAAAGACTCTTTTTGCAAACGGTTTTATCATTGCCTTTGCTTCCATATTCTTTCATCACTGTTGTTTAATTTTGGTTGCGTTTTCTTAAACCGGCAAACATTTTTAAACCGTTTTTCAAAACTATCAGTTGATGGAATTCGGTCAAATTTTTAATCCGGCGATAATTTCACCGGTTTGATGTTTTTTCTGTTAACATCCTATTATGGAGTAACAGGGGGGCTTATGATGACCCGGCACGGTTTACATGGGAAACCGGCAGTATAAATGACAGGAGCTGTTTTCTCCTTTGACGGTAAGGGTTTATCCAACCTCCGCTTCAAGATTGGTTAAGTCAACCTTATGCCCAGCAATGGCAGGTATTTGATATCATAAATTTCGGTTATATGCCTTAAATATTCCATCATATGAATACATGAATATCACAAACCAGCTGGCGGTATAAACCACCGTGGCGGTTTAAGATTTTGTAGCTGCAGGCAATACAAGATGAAATTTTTTGATTATTCAAGCAAGAGTATCAGCACCCATGCACGATGGCATGTTCAAAGCAAGAGGGTTGGCTATCCTATTACAATGCAACATGGTGCCCAAATAAGATCATTGTTTCTGGACGGAATATAATAAAGCAGCTCTTCAAACCGGCTTCTGGTTCATGCTTGTTCGCTTCCCGGTTTGATGGTTGTGGATCATCCTGCGCCGCTTCAGCCTCTTCCTCTCTACCCAGCTGCTGGAAATCAATAGTGGTCCAACGATTCCCATTAAAGCTTGAAAGAGCCTCTTCATGGATCAGGAAGTTGGGTCAATATCAGGAGCATAAGTATGCTTACGGATTGGAGGGATCAGGTTTTCCGCTTCAGGGATAGGTGCAGCCACTCGCTTGTTCTGATCATCATACTGAGCTTGATAATGCGACAAGTTGGCTTCTTCAGCTAATTGGCAAGCCAAAGGGCGAACGACCCGGTATATTGCTCTCAAGTCATCTTCGTTGAATTCTGAGCCGTCTTCCTTCAGACTGGGATAGCCTTGAGCCGCTTCAATGGGATCGAAATCAGGCACCCATGCTTTGGCCCGGATTAAGGCGTTGATGGCGCCGGTTCGTGCAGTAGATTTCTTCAGCTCTTTAATCTGGGCGGGAAGCATGGACAACCTCTTAAGGGTATCCTGAATTAAGTAAGGCGCCGGATTGTTATGAGATGCGGTGGAGATGATCCGCTGCGCTCCAGTATACAACTGCTCTATTAAGGTATAGGCAGCCTTCAATTTTTTCCGGACATCTGACCCCAAGTGACCAATGCGTGTGCCTACAGCATTGCAAGAGAAATTACAAACCGGACTTATCATAAGAAAGGTCAAGATTATCATAGAAACCAGAGGAAACTTACCGAAGATGGCAGCAGTCATGGAATGCACTTGCAGCTTCACGCTGGTCAGCTCGTCTACCAGCGGTTTAAGGGCAGCCTCAGCATTTTCAACCTTTTTAGTCAAAGCGGCCTTTTCAGTATCCCAGCCGCCCGCTCGGACTTGAACCACTCCTTGAGTTGCTCCACATGAGTTAAAGCGGTTTTAGCTCATCCTTGGCCTTGGAGGTTTCGATTGTTGAGATTTCAGATTTTCACAGGTCCTGGATTTGTGAGGCTTGTTGGCGTATCTCACTCTGCAACAAGGAAGCATGTTACATATCATCATTTCAAGTCCCGATGCATAACCTGTTATACACTTGGCACTTGAGGGCTAATGCATATTTAATCTTCATCTCATTAATGCAATCACAAAGTCCCAAGCTCAATACAAGTATTCAACTTGGCACTTGGGGGCTAATGGCTATTTATTCAAGCATGTACTGATGTGGCGATATAAAGTGCAGTCCCGGTTTAACTAGGCTAGGTTGAACCGGCTCTGGGGGCTACATCAGCGGATTCTGAAGCATTGAGTATATACTAAGTCCCGGTTTAACTATGTTAAGTTGAACCGGCCCTTGGGGGCTAGGAGAGTTAACAAAAATGGAAATATTCAGGCAAGGAAAAGAACATGGAGGTTACCTCGAGTTTCTCCTTCATCATTTTCACCAGGCCAGCTTCATAGTCACGGCTGGTATACAGACGGTTCAAGTAGCCGGAGTGAAGGTCTTGAGGATTCAGAGCGGCGTAAGTGGCCAGATCAACATCCCACTTGCCCTTGCTCATAGTGGCAAACTCCTCCTTGGCAGAATGTTTAGATAAAGCAACTGGATTGCCCGGTTCACTATGGCCAAAACCAGTGATTACGACGTCGTCGTCCTTGGAGCTACCGGTTTGACCAGGAACCGTCGGTTGGTCAGCAGGCCGGAATGGACTGGTGGATTTTTCAATCCGGGTTGGGCTTCTAGGCTGATCAGCAGGAAGGGCGGTGTCGGTAGGCCTTTCTTCAGTAACAAGAACGTCATTCTGCTGTGACGGATCATTGGGTGTGTCTTCGCAATTGTCCATTTCAAGGTTTGGGGTGCTCCCCGGTTCAGGGGCAGTTTCTTCGTCGGCCGCTTTGCCCAGACGAGCCTTTTTGCTCGGCCTAGGCTTGGCCCTGAAAAAGCACAACAAGAGTTAAATACGGCATATACAACACAATGATGTTGTAGAAGGAATATGAAAAGTATAACTTACCCAAGCACCGTTTTTAGCGGCGGCAAATGGTGGTGATGATGACTCGCCAGATGAGGAGGGAAGTGACACGATAATCAGATTCGAGACGGATTAAGGGTTGGCGAAACCAGCCTGCTTTAGGAGGAGCACGACAAGCAAATTAGAGACCTCTGAGCAGCGTTTCAAACCGGACTGTTTGGTAAGCGGTGGAGGTAACTACTGGCTTGTTGTCTGCGAGTTGTGCGGCGAGCTTCATGTTGTTGAGTCTTCATAAGAAATTGGGGATCCAAGTAAGCAAGGGATGAGAAAATTTAATTTTCGGTTTGCACAGACGGTTTTTAAGCGAAGGCAAAGTTGGAGTCGAGAGGAAGACGGTTACCTCTCGACATCAGCGTTCTTGGCTTCAAAGATCATCGACAAACATCATCATTAATTAGGCGTGTGAAAGGTAAACCAAGTGAATCAAATTCTACCTCAAGGTCCGGATTACCCACATCATCATCCGCAGCCGGATCGAGAGGAGGCGATGGTTTTCTCTTATGAGCAGTCTTCTTAACAGCTTTTGTCTTTTGCCTAAGTGGTTTTTCGGTTTATCTGGTTTCTCCGGTTTCTCTTCTTTGGCGTTTCTTGCTCCGAGCGGATCATCGCCCTGGTTCAGCAACAATCGGTATTCAAAGTTATACCGGGATAGCAATTATATATTCAGTAAAAATAATAAGAAATCTTACAATGGCGGTTTGTTGGTAGCGCAGAAGGGGAGCAGACCGGTCCGCACGTAGATTTTCGATTCGTTCAGCATCTTCTTCACCGCCTCGGTGACCTCGTCATCGGTAAGCTGGATGTTAATGTGTCGGAGGGGGTCGTCGACACTACCAGTGTACTCACACATTAAACCGGAGCGCTGGGAGAGGGGTAGTATGCTCCATGATATCTAACAGCGCGCAAGGTCAATTTCGGTTAAACCGTTTGCCATGAAGGCTCTGAGCTTGGAGAGTTAAGGAGCATATTTACTTCTCTCACTGGCAGTTAACCTTTGTGGAAAGGGATGTGTGTTGCTGAGTCGCTCCGGACGAAAACCAGGCAAGGGATTCTCATTGGCAGGTGAAGTATCTTTGCAATAAAACCATGTTTGATTCCATTCCTTGGGGTGGCTGTGCAGTTTGACATGAGGATAAGTGACCTCCTTTCTTTTCTGAATCGCCACACCACCTAATTCCGTGTTAGGCCCGTCAGTGAATTCTGTGCGGCGGTTTATATGGAAGCAGTCTCTAAACAGCTCCACTGTGGGTTCTTCTTGAAAGTATGCCTCCAGAGCACTTGGAAGTGGCGAGATATTGGTAATGTAATTGGGGCCTATATCTTGTGGACGGAGTTGAAAATTGGCTAGCACATCTCGATAAAATTTTGAACTGGCGGGTTGAAGCCCCGGGCTAGGTGATCTCATGAAAACTACAACCTCTCCTTCCCGAGGGGTGGGTGGACATTCTTTGCCGTGGACCCTCCAATGGATGTTATTTTCTTGGCTAAAGCGCCCGTCAGGACCAGGTTGTTTAATTGATTCTCAGTGACACGGGAAGGAGCCCAGTTGCACTCATACACTTGTTTGGCCATCTACAAAAATATATAAATCCGGTTCAAAGAAATATGGTGGGATAAAGAGAGAACCGGTGTGCAATGCTAAACCGGAGTTTTATGGAGCGACGATATACACTCTGAAATTCAAGCGGTTCAACAAGAGGGCTAATGGTGTGTACCGCTTATCTAATTTTTTCTATGTTAAGTTAAACCGCCTGGTCTAAGGTCTAAATATTGAAAGCAATGAAGGTTGCGAACGACTAAGTGTGCAGACACAGGTTTCACAAGTTTTTTCTACAATGAAGGATCTAACGCCAGATCGGAAAATAAGGAAAATATCCAAAAAAGGAAGACAGCAGAGCAGTATTGATGCAATGAGCAGAGATGATGCACTAGACTCTTGGATGCACGCACGAGACTACCGGCGGAGCATAAAAGTTACTGCTAATCAAGC
Organism: Aegilops longissima; assembly: GCA_021605205.1. NCBI lineage: Eukaryota > Viridiplantae > Streptophyta > Magnoliopsida > Poales > Poaceae > Aegilops > Aegilops longissima. Next base: position 221,893,347 of record CM038680.1, read on the forward strand.
GCAAAAGTATCACAGATATATTCAAGAATCTGCTATAAGAACAAGTTCATGGAGTACGGCAAGGACAGGAAACCCTAGAATGGATCTAGGTCAAAAGGGAACTGAGGACCTACCACAATCAAGGAGAGGCAAAGGAATCTATGTTTTCTATGGTGCGTTCAGGTCGATGCAGCGGCCCAAGACGGTGCAGAGGTCGACGGCGGCGGCGGAGCTCTGAGGCCAGCGACGCGAAGAAGATGAAGAGAAAGGGGACGAAGGGAAGAGAAGGGATGACCCTTCGGGCCAATTTATAAGGCAGGATCCCTGTGTCAGGCGCGGGAATCAAGGAACCGTAACCCTAGAAAGCGGAGCGGTCGCCTTGACTATTGCGGATCTATTAAAACAAAGAAGATATCGCGGATGCTGTCTTTCTGAGGACGTCAGACCAGTTCACAACATCAGGAGAAAGTGACATCACGGCGGTTCAACGATTTCAAGAAGGTATTGAAGATAAAGGTTTTTCTCAAGGATTGACGTGAACCTGTTCAAATCAATCTGGGGCCTAATGTTGGGGATGTTACTACTGGGCGTAAACCGGCCTATCTGGGCCGGGTTAACTTCATCAGTAGTTCAATAGTATAAAAGCCCAAGAGGCATGAGTGTAAGGGCCCAAGGCCTGTAGTCGGTCCAGAACCTGTAGCCGAAAACAGGCCTGATGTATAACTTGTATTGTAAGTTAGGAATAGAGAGAGACCAACCCGGATACGAATATGAACCGGAGGTTGGGACTCTCTGAGCCGACGGGCGTCACCCGTGTATATAAGGGGACGACCCGGGACGGTTCAAGGACAGACAACAACAACTCGAGGCCTAGGCGAAGCTGTTTGCTCCCTAGTCATCGAGACCACATCAATCCCATCACAAACTAGACGTAGGCTTTTACCTTCATCGAAGGGGCCGAACTAGTATAACTCCCGTGTCTTTGCGTCCGCTTTAACCCCTCTAAGTAAACCCGTAGCGATGGCTCCGCGACTAAGTCCTTTCATGAGGACATCTGCCGTGACAAAACCACGACAATAGGGAACATCTTTCATTTTCTCTCTATCTTCTGCTGTGGTCGGGCATTGAGTGTGACTCAACTTCACACCTTGTAATGCAGGCAAGAACCCTTTCTTTGCCTGATCCATTTTGAACTTTTTCAAAACTTTATCAAGGTATGTGCTTTGTGAAAGTCCAATTAAGCATCTTGATATATCTCTATAGATCTTGATGCCCAATATGTAAGCAGCTTCACCAAGGTCTTTCATCAAAAAACTTTCATTCAAATATCCTTTTATGCTATCCAGAAATTCTATATCATTTCCAATGAGTAATATGTCATCTACATATAATATCAGAAATGCTACAGAGCTCCCACTCACTTTCTTGTAAATACAGGCTTCTCCAAAATTCTATATAAAACCATATGCTTTGATCACACTATCAAAGCGTTTATTCCAACTCCGAGAGGCTTGCACCAGTCCATAAATGGATTGCTGGAGCTTGGACACTTTGTTAGCACCTTTTGGATCGACAAAACCTTCCGGTTGCATCATATACAACTCTTCTTCCAGAAATCCATTCAGGAATGCAGTTTTGACATCCATTTGCCATATTTCATAATCATAAAATGCGGCAATTGCTAACATGATTCGGACAGACTTAAGCATCGCTACGGGTGAGAAAGTCTCATCATAGTCAACCCATTGAACTTGTCGAAAACCTTTCACAATACGTCGAGCTTTGTAGACAGTTATATTACCATCAGTGTCAGTATTCTTCTTGAAGATCCATTTATTCTCGATGGCTTGCCGATCATCGGGAAAGTCAACCAAAGTCCATACTTTGTTCTCATACATGGATCCCATCTCAGATTTCATGGCTTCAAGCCATTTTGTGGAATCTGGGCTCATCATCGCTTCCTCATAGTTCGTAGGTTCGCCATGGTCAAGTAACATGACTTCCAGAATAGGATTACCGTACCACTCTGGTGTGGATCTCACTCTGGTTGACCTACGAGGTTCAGTAGTAACTTGATCTGAAGTTTCATGATCATTATCATTAGCTTCCTCACAAATTGGTGTAGTCGTCACAAGAACCGGTTCTTGTGATGAACTACTTTCCAATAAGGGAGTAGGTATAGTTATCTCATCAAGTTCTACTTTCATCCCACTCACATCTTTCGAGAGAAACTCCTTCTCTAGAAAGGATCCGAATTTAGCAACAAAAATCTTGCCTTCAGATCTGTGATAGAAGGTGTACCCAATAGTCTCTTTTGGGTATCCTATGAAGACACATTTCTCCGATTTGGGTTTGAGCTTATCTGGTTGAAGCTTCTTCACATAAGCATCGCAGCCCCAAACTTTAAGAAACGACAATTTTGGTTTCTTGCCAAACCACAGTTCATAAGGCGTCGTCTCAACGGATTTTGATGGTGCCCTATTTAACATGAATGCGGCCGTCTCTAAAGCATAACCCCAAAATGATAGCGGTAAATCAATAAGAGACATCATAGATCGCACCACATCTAGTAAAGTACGATTACGACGTTCGGACACACCATTTCGTTGTGGTGTTCCGGGTGGTGTGAGTTGCGAAACTATTCTGCATTGCTTCAAATTTAAACCAAACTCGTAACTCAAATATTCTCCTCCACGATCAGATCGTAGAAATTTTATTTTCTTGTTACGATGATTTTCCACTTCACTCTTAAATTCTTTGAACTTTTCAAATGTTTCAGACTTGTGTTTCATCAACTAGATATACCCATATCTGCTCAAAACATCTGTGAAGGTGAGAAAATAACGATACCTGCCGCGAGCCTCAATATTCATTGGACCACATACATCAGTATGTATGATTTCCAACAAATCAGTTGCTCGCTCCATAGTTCCGGAGAACGGCGTTTTAGTCATCTTGCCCATGAGGCACGGTTCGCAAGTACCAAGTGATTCATAATCAAGTGATTCCAGAAGTCCTTCAGTATGGAGTTTCTTCATGCGCTTTACACCAATATGACCCAAATGGAAGTGCCACAAATAAGTTGCACTATCATTATCAACTCTGCATCTTTTGGCTTCAACATTATGAATATGTGTATCACTACTATCGAGATTAATAAAAATAGACCACTCCTCAAGGGTGCATGACCATAAAAGATATTACTCATATAAATAGAACAACCATTATTCTCTGATTTAAACGAATAACCGTCTCGCATCAAACAAGATCCAGATATAATGTTCATGCTCAATGCTGGCACCAAATAACAATTATTTAGCTCTAAAACTAATCCCGATGGTAGATGTAGAGGTAGCATGCCGACCGCGATCACGTCGACTTTGGAACCATTTCCCACGCGCATCGTCACCTCGTCCTTAGCCAATCTTAAGCAATCCGTAGTACATGTTTGGGTTGCAAATATTAGCAATGAACCAAAGTATCAAATACCGAGTGCTCTGCGAGCATTAGTAAGGTACACATCAATAACATGTATATTACATATACCTTTGTTCACCTTGCCATCCTTCTTATCCGCTAAATACTTGGGGTAGTTCCGCTTCCGATGTCGATCGCTTGCATGTAGAAGCACTCAGTCTCAGGCTTAGGTCCAGATTTGAGTTTCTTCTCCTGAGCAGCAACTTGCTTGATGTTCTTCTTGAAGTTCCCCTTCTTCTTCTTCCCTTTACCCTTTTTCTTGAAACAGGTGGTCTTATTGACCATCAACACTTGATGCTCCTTCTTGATTTCTACCTCCACAGCCTTTAGCATTGCGAAGAGCTCGGGAATAGTCTTGTCCATCCCTTGCATACTGTAGTTCATCACGAAGCTCTTTTACCTTGAGTGATTGAAGAATTCTGTCAATGACACTATCATCAGGAAGATTAGCTCCCAGTTGAATCAAGTGATTATTATACCCAGACATTTTGAGTATATGTTCACTGACAGAACTATTCTCCTCCATCTTACAACTATAGAACTTATTGGAGACTTCATATCTCTCAATCCGGGCATTTGCTTGAAATATTAACTTCAACTCCTGGAACATCTCATATGCTCCATGACGTTCAAAACGTCGTTGAAGACCCGGTTCTAAGCCGTAAAGCATGGCACACTGAACTATCGAGTAGTCATCAGCTTTGCTCTGACAGACGTTCTTAACGTCGTCAGTTGCATCTGCAACAGGCCTGGCACCCAACGGTGCTTCCAGGATGTAATTCTTCCGTGTAGCAATGAGGATAGTCCTCAAGTTACGGACCCAGTCCGTGTAATTGCTACCATCATCTTTCAACTTAGCTTTCTCAAGGAACGCATTAAAATTCAACGGAACAACAACACGAGCCATCTATCTACAACAAACATAGACAAGCAAAATACTATCAGGTACTAAGTTCAAGATAAATTTAAGTTCAATTAATCATATTACTTAAGAACTCCCACTTAGACAGACATCTCTCTAGTCATCTAAGTGATCACGTGATCCAAATCAACTAAACCATGTTCGATCATCACGTGAGATGGAGTAGTTTCAATGGTGAACATTAGTATGTTGATCATATCTACTAAATGATTCACGTTCGACCTTTCGGTCTCCGTGTTCCGAGGCCATATCTGTATATGCTAGGCTCGTCAAGTTTAACCTGAGTATTCCGCGTGTGCAACTGTTTTGCACCCGTTGTATTTGAACTTAGAGCCTATCACACCCGATCATCACGTGGTGTCTCAGCACGAAGAAGTTTCGCAACGGTGCATACTCAAGGAGAACACTTCTTGATAATTAGTGGGAGATCATCTTAAAATGCTACCGTCAATCAAAGCAAGATAAGATGCATAAAGGATAAAAATCACATGCAATTAATATAAGTGATATGATATGGCCATCATCATCTTGTGCTTGTGATCTCCATCTCCGAAGCACCGTCGTGATCACCATCGTCACCGGCGTGACACCTTGATCTCCATCGTAGCATTGTTGTCGTTTACGCCATCTATTGCTTCTACGACTATCGCTACCGCTTAGTGATAAAGTAAAGCAATTACAGGGCGTTTGCATTTCATACAATAAAGTGACAACCATATGGCTCCTGCCAGTTGCCGATAACTTCAGTTACAAAACATGATCATCTCATACAATAAAATATAGCATCACGTCTTGACCATATCAGATCACAACATGCCCTGCAAAAACAAGTTAGACATCCTCTACTTTGTTGTTGCAAATTTTACGTGGCTGCTATGGGCTGAGCAAGAACCGTTCTTACGTACACATCAAAACCACAACGATAGTTCGTCAAGTTAGTGCTGTTTTAACCTTCGCAAGGACCGGGCGTAGCCACACTCGGTTCAACTAAAGTTGGAGAAACAGACACCCGCCAGCCACCTGTGTGCAAAGCACGTCGGTAGAACCAGTCTCACGTAAGCGTACGCGTAATGTCGGTCCGGGCCGCTTCATCCAACAATACCGCCAAACCAAAGTATGACATGCTGGTAAGCAGTATGACTTGTATCGCCCACAACTCACTTGTGTTCTACTCGTGCATATAACATCTACGCATAAAACCTGGCTCGGATGCCACTATTGGGGAACGTAGTAATTTCAAAAAAATTCCTACGCACACGCAAGATCATGGTGATGCATAGCAACGAGAGGGGAGAGTGTTGTCCAAGTACCCTTGTAGACCGAAAGCGGAAGCGTTATAACAACGCGGTTGATGTAGTCGTACGTCTTCACAGCGCGACCGATCAAGCACCGAAACTACGACAACTCCGAGTTCTAGCACACGTTCAGCTCGATGATGATCCCCGGACTCCGATCCAGCAGAATGTCGGGGAAGAGTTCCATCAGCACGACGGCGTGGTGACGATCTTGATGTTCTACCATCGCAGGGCTTCGCCTAAGCACCGCTACAATATTATCGAGGACTATGGTGGAGGGGGGCACCGCACACGGCTAAGAGATCGAGAGATCAATTGTTGTGTCCTTGGGGTGCCCCCCTGCACCCGTATATAAAGGAGCAAGGGGGAGGCCGGCGGGCCCTCTATGGCGCGCCCCCAAGAGGGGAATCCTACTTGGACTCCAAGTCCTAGTAGGTTTCCACCTAAAGGGAGAGAGGGGGAAGGAAGGACAGGGAGAGGGAGAAGGAAAGGGGGGCGCCGCCCCCCTCTCCTAGTCCAATTCGGACCAGAGGGGGAGGGGCGCGCGGCCTGCCCTAGGCTGCCCCTCTCTCTCTCCACTAAGGCCCATCGAGGCCCATTAGTTCCCCCGGGGGTTCTGATAACCCTCCGACACTCCAATTTTATCCGAAACTTCTCCGAAACACTTCTGGTGTCCGAATATGGTCGTCCAATATATCAATCTTCATGTCTCGACCATTTTGAGACTCCTCGTCATGTCTGTAATCACATTCGGGACTCCGAACAAACTTCGGTACATCAAAACTCATAAACTCATAATATAACTGTCATCGAAACCTTAAGTGTGCGGACCCTACGGGTTCGAGAACTATGTAGACATGACCGAGAACCATTCCGGGTCAATAATCAATAGCGGAACCTAGATGCTCATATTGGCTCCTACATATTCTACGAAGATCTTTATTGGTCAAACCGCATAGCAACATACGTTGTTCCCTTTGTCATTGGTATGTTACTTGCCCGAGATTCGATCGTCGGTTTCTCAATACCTAGTTCAATCTCGTTACCGGCAAGTCTCTTTACTCATTACGTAATGCATTATTCCGTAAATAACTCATTAGCTACATTGCTTGCAAGGCTTATAGTGATGTGCATTACCGAGAGGGCCCAGCGATACCTCTCCGACAATCGGAGTGAGAAAACCTAATCTCGAAATACGCCAACTCAACATGTACCTTTGGAGACACACAGAGAGCTCCTTTATAATTACCCGATTCGTTGTGACGTTTGGTAGCACACAAAGTGTTCCTCCGTAAACGGAGTTGCATAATCTCATAGTTATAGGAACTTGTATAAGTCATGAAGAAAGCAATAGCAACATACTAAACGATCAAGTGCTAAGCTAACGGAATGGGTCAAGTCAATCACATCATTCTCCTAATGATGTGATCCCGTTAATCAAATGACAACACATGTATATGGTTAGGAAACATAACCATCTTTGATTAATGAGCTAGTCAAGTAGAGGCATACTAGTGACATTAAGTTTGTCTATGTATTCACACATGTATCATGTTTCCGGTTAGTACAATTCTAGCTTGAATAATAAACATTTATCATGATATGAGGAAATAAATAATAACTTTATTATTGCCTCTAGGGCATATTTCCTTCAACCTAATCATGTTTACAAACTTGACAAAGCTCTTTATTGTCTTAAAAAAGATCCTAGAGCATGGTATAAATACTTGACCAAGTTCCTTATTGAAAAAGGCTTTGAAATCGGGAAGATTGATTCTACACTTTTTTACTAAAACGGTTAATGGTGAATTATTTTTGTGCCAAATTTTTGTGGATGATATCGTATTTGGTTCTACTAACCCCGATTTTAGTGAAAAGTTTGGAAGGCTAATGTCCGAGAAGTTTGAGATGTCTATGATGAGTGAACTCAAAATTTTCCTTGGATTGCAAATCAAGCAAACTAAGGAAGGTACCTTTGTTTCTCAAGAAGTTCAATATGCATGAAAGCAAAGGTATGAAAACAACCATGCCTACTAGTGGACATCTTGACTTTACTAAGGATGGCAAACTAGTTGACCAAAAAGATTACCGCTCTATGATTGGTTCATTGTTATATCTATGTGCCTCCCATCCTGATATTATGCTAAGTGTGTGCATGTGTGCACGATATCAAGCGCCCCCTAAAGAATGTCATCTTAAGGCCGTGAAAAGGATAGTGAGATATTTAATTCATACACCAAACTTTGGCATTTGGTATCCAAAGAGGTCATCTTTTGATCTTGTGGGCTACTCTGATTCGAACTATGCCGATGACAAGGTTGATAGAAAGTCCACTTCGGGTACTTGTCAATTTCTTAGTAGATCCCCTGTCCCTTGGTCCTCCAAGAAACTAAACTCGGTATCCTTATCTACTGCCGAAGCGGAATATATTAATGCCGGATCATGCTGTGCTCAATTACTTTGGATGACCCAAACCCTTAAGTATTATGGGATACATGTGAAACATGTTCCATTGCTTTGTGATAATGGAATGCTACTAAGATTGCTAATAATCCCGTGCAACATTCTTGAACTAAGCATATTGAAGTTCGTCATCATTTCATTCGAGATCATGTTGCTAAAGGAGACATCAATCTTAAGCATGTGCGTACTAATAAGCAATTGGCGGATATATTCACTAAACAGCTTTATGAGAATTTTTTTCCGTTTGAGAGGTGAATTGAATATCATTGATGCCTCAAACTTGGAGTAGAAGCTCCATTTGGATACATGCTGGCATGAGCCTTTTATGACTAGTCCTTGATATTTCTCTTATGATGATGATCATATGTCTTGGATCTATACTTGTACCCTTGCATGTTAGCTAACCCTTGTAGGTACTTGGATGAACCTAAATCTATGAGACTGCAAGTCACTCACATTTTGAGCAATCTCTACATCACCAAGTCCCTACTATATGGTTGTTGAATACAAGGAAGCATGAACTCACTCAACATATCCTTTGACAATTTAAATATATCAAGTTTCACTTAGTATCATGTTTCATGTTTGTCATTTGGATACACAAGTGTTATTCCTTGCAAGACTAACCCATGTAGGAAGATGAAATCAAAATCCAAGTGGTGCTCCAAACTCTTGATGAACTACATCAACCTTGAGCATCCAACACAAGTTCGACTACATGAGCAAGATCAACACCACAACCCAAGGTATGTCACACTGGTAGAACGAGGTGCTATACAAACGGTTTTTAACCCCTTTCCGCGACGGCGTTTCGAACCGTCACCAAGTGAGTGACTGCGATAAGGGGGTCCTTCCCACACGACCAAGAAACCGTCGGGGATAGCCCTCCTGGCACACATGCTCGGCAAATTGAGGTCGTGAGCAACGGGCGAGCGATCAAATATGGTTATATGTATAGTTGTGCTAAAAAAATACAGTTATACCCCTCCACCCTCCCATGGCGACTCTCGTGGCGACTCTAGCACCATGCCCTAGTCTCCATCTCCGGCGGCCCCAATGGACGGCCTCCTCCATTGGGATTTCTCCCCCGGCCTCAAGGTCGAGGGCCAGGTGCGTGCTCGATTTGGATCTACGGTTCATTTCGTCCCCAACTCCAACTCCAAGGAATTCTTCCTTGAATTTTCTTTTTCCTCCGCCTCCTTTCCTCTCTCGGTGGATTCAGTGGGTTTGGCTCTCCAATCTTGCATTGGTGGAATCAGTGAAGGTTTTAAGGTGATCCATTTGGGTGATCGGCGTTTTCGGTTCTCGGTGGCATCTAATCGTGTGGGTCATTTTATTTATGGCTTACGGGATCGTATTTGTCCGGACTTCATCGGTCATTTTCATCTCCACCGAGGAGTAATGCCTCGCCACCGATCCCATGGCTGGAATGCAGACACTGAGATCAATGATCTGGATTCATCACCTGGCCCGGCAATCAAATCAAAATGGCTTTCATCCAAATCCATTGATGACATTGATCCGACCTCACTATCGGTCTTTGCGAACTTGAGATTGACTTCAACGCTGACGGAGGGATATTCCGGCGCCAGTTCCTCATCGGAGATCTCTTTGGGCAGGTTTACGGTTCCGGTTTCTTCGGAAAATCAGGATCTCTTTCGTATTGGGGCTGTCAACATACCAATTCCTTCCGTTTCGACAGATAAGTTGCCATCTTTTTAGGGACATCTGTTCAAGCAAGGTATATGGGATTCTATTCTGGGTGATACCCTTTACCATATCCTAGATGGTTGGCAAGCTGGTTATGATGATGAGTGCGTTAAGTTAATGGTGGATCTTTGCTCAATACCAACGAAGGAATACATATACAGAAGGCTTAAGCACTGTTCTCTTTGTGATCGTTTTGGCCATCCGCCGGCAATTTGCACGTGCCTCTTCTGTCAACGTTGTGGGGATAGTACTGGGAAATGTTTATGTTTGGAGAATATGGCTCATCAGGGGCTGATCAAGCCCCTTTACCTTCTCCATGTCATGAGCCATGCATACTAGGTCGTTCCTCACCCATGACTTGTTTGGTATGTCGATCCGTGGGGCACCGATTTGTCAAATGTCCTGGGCTTCACAGGTGTCCATTCTGTCACCAGGTTGGCCATAAAGCCCATAAGCCCATCTTATGTCACAAGATGCCCAAGCTATGCTGGATACCGATCAAACCGCATGCATCTAAATCCAATGTAATCTTGCCCAACAGTACACCGAAATCCTCTATGGTGGGTAATTCTATGGTTGTTGGTATGGCCCGTACTAAGCGGGATTCGCAAGCGCATATGGTTTGGACTCGAAAACAGAAGATCCCCCGCCCCCCAGACGTGGCACCTTCCCATTGGTCGACGATATGACTCCCTCGTCCAGGGGCAGTCAATTCCACCTGCCAAAAACCCCAACCGAGTGCGGCGACGTCCTCCTCGAGTCTGCCACCCCTGCCACTTCCACCCTTGCAAAAAACCACTCTCTGTTCTTCACCGCCGGCTGCGCCCCTGTAACGCCCTCGATGCGGCTATATCTCCCACGTGTGGAAGCACGACTTAGAGGCATAACCACATTGAAAGCAATGTCGCAAGTGAGGTAATCTTCACACAACCCATGTAATACATAAGGGAAAGAGATACATAGTTGGCTTACAATCGCCACTTCACACAATACATGAGTAAAGCATTACATCATACAGATACAATCAAGGTCCGACTACGGAACCAAAATAAAAGAAGACTACCCCAAATGCTACACAGATCCCGATCGTCCCAACTGGGCTCCACTCTTGATCAAGCTGAAACGAAACAACACAAAGAACAAGATCTTCATCGAGCTCCTCCTTGAGCTCGGGTGCGCCACCTGCACGGTTTCATCGGCACCTGCAAACTGGTTTTGGAAGTATCTGTGAGTCACAGGGACTCAGCAATCTCACACCCGCGAGATCAAGACTATTTAAGCTTATGGGTAGGAGAAGGTAGTGAGGTGGAGCTGCAGCAAGCGACTAGCATATCTGGTGTCTAACATACGCAAATGAGAGCGAGAAGAGAAGGCAAAAGCACGGTCGAACAACTATGATCAAGAAGTGATCCTAGAAAAAACCTTCGTCAAGCATAACTCCAACACCGTGTTCACTTCCCGGACTCCGCCGAGAAGAGACCATCACGGTTACACACGCGGTTGGTGTATTTTAATTAAGGTCAACTTCGGGTTTTCTACAACCAGACATTAACAAATTCCCATCTGCCTCATAACCGCGGGCACGGCTTTCGAAAGATAATACCCTAAAGGGGTGTCCCAACTTAGCCCATGATAAGCTCTCACGGTCAACGAAGGATATTCCTTCTACCGGGAAGACCCAATCAGACTCGGAATCCCGGACTACAAGACATCTCGACAATGGTAAAACAAGACCAGCAAGACCACCCGCTGTGCCGACAAATTCCGATAGGAGATGCACATATCTCGTTCTCAGGGCACACCGGATAAGCTAAGCGTATAGGTACCGACGTAATCCAAGTTGCCAAGGAATGGTCCCGCACGGTGCTCTAGTTTGGACCAACACTCGAAGGAGCACTGGCCCGGGGGGTAAAATAAAGATGACCCTTGAGTCTGCAGAACCCAAGGGAAAAAGGCTTAGGTGGCAAATGGTAAAACCAAGGTTGGGCCTTCTTTGGAGGAGTCTTATTCAAAGCGAACTGTCAAGGGGTCCCATAAATCACCCAACCGCAAGGAACGCAAAATCCGGGAACATAACACCGGTATGACGGAAACTAGGGCGGCAAGAGTGGAGCAAAACACCAGGCATAAGGCCGAGCCTTCCACCCTTTACCAAATATATAGATGCATTAATTAAATAAGATATATTGTGATATCCCAACAAGTAAACATGTTCCAACAGGGAACAACATCTCCATGTTCCAACAAGGAACAAACTTCATCTTCACCTGCAACTAACAACGCTATAAGAGGGGCTAAGCAAAGCGGTAACATAGCCAAACAACGGTTTGCTAGGATAGGATGGTTAGAGGCTTGACATGGCAACATGGGAGGCATGATATAGCAAGTGGTAGGCATCGTAGCATAGGCATAGCAAAAGAGCGAGCATCTAGCAAGCAAAGATAGAAGTGATTTCGAGGGTATGGTCATCTTGCCTGAAATCCCGCAAGGAAGAAGAACGAGTCCATGAAGAAGACAAACTGACGAAGTCGAACGAATCCTCACGACTCCGGAACGAAACCGAAGCTAACGAGAGAAGCAACCCGGAAAGAGGCAAACAACATAGTAAACACACAATCATAAACATGGCATGATGCACAATCAAGTATGATGCATGTCCGGTTTAATGAGGCATGGCATGGCAAAGTGCACAAACAATACTACAAATTAAGTGGAGCTCAATATGCAACGGGTTGCATATTGACAAAACACCACATCACTTATTTAGTTCTCTCCCGATTAGGTACTCAACAATATTAAATGTTATTAAACATGGCAAGAGGTGAAGCATAAGTAAACTAACTATTTAGGCAAGTTTAAATGAGGCCGGAACAACAAACAACAATTCCGGTAAAACCCCATATGCATATTTTAGATTTGGAACTGACCTGCCCTGAACACAATTTTATAGTTGTTAAACATGCAAAGAAAGTATACCATGTTAAACTAGGCATTTTTCTACCCCATTTACATATATAATTTATTTAAATCCGAGCTACGGTTATTTAGTTATGAAATAAATCATTTTAGCATGGCATTATGCAAAATAAACACAAACGGCATGTTAAACATTTTTAACATAGATGAAAGTGGCATTTTATTAATCTACACAATTTTCTAAGCATTTTACATATATAAAGTTTTTACATATGATGCCTTTGTTAAAAGTTATTATATGCATGATGAATGTGGGGTTTTCGCAAAACAGTAATTTCTTTGGATAATAGACAAATTCGCAGATCTGGAAAAAAAACAACTGGGGCGAATTTGTGTGGCCCAAAGTGCCTGAGAGAGGGGAGGGTCTGCTCACCCGGGCCAAGTCCCGACCGAAGCGTAAGAGGCCGATTGGGCTTGGTGGAGAGGAGAGCTGCAGGGCGCTGGCCTTGGGGGCGCCCAGGCCACGTGGCCTTGGGATCACGACCAGGCGTGGTCAACGCGCGACGACCGGATCGGGCTGCGCTGCTCGTCTCGCCGGGCAAAACAAAAGCGCGACGCGGACCTCCGGAAGGAGATGGCAGCGGGCGAGGGCGCGGACGACGCGGATACTGACCAGAAGAGGAGATGCTCGGCGTGGGCTGCGGATCTTGGCGGATCCGAGGCCGGACGGCTTGCGGCAACGGGGACTTGGGGCGCCGGAGGTGGTCGATGCTGCTCTTACCTGTTCAACAGGGAAGGGGAGAGCAGGGGAGGTCAGAGAGGGCAAGAGAGAGAGAGAGAGAGACGGGGACGCGCGACGGCGGGGTCTCACCGGCGAGGTCCGGCGTGGGACGGTGCGGATGGGAGACCATGTGGATTGGGAGTGGCTGGGCTGTGGTCGGCGGAAAGCGGACTTGGCGAGAGGAGGTCGAGGCTGAGGCGCGGGAGAGCAGAGGGGTCTGCGTGCGGCGGCGTGTCGAAGCAGAGCCCGACGGGGAGGTCTCCACGGCAGAAGGCGAGGCCGGAGGGGTACGGAACGGACGGGTCCGTCCGGGAACAGGGCGGAGGCGAGCTGGGCGTCGAGGAGCTGTAGGCCATGGCGACGACACGGTCCTGTTCAGGGAGAGAGAGATGTGAGCAAAGAGAAAGGAGGATGAAAGAGAGCTAGGGAAGGAAAAGAGCGGGACGAGGCCGGTCCTGGTGTTGCTATTTCTCCGGCGGGGCAATCCGACGAGACCACTTGCCGGCGCGGGGGTGAGGGCGTCGGGGAGGCATGAGGCCTCGGCGCGCGACGTCTGACTCTTGTCTCCTCGCACAAGTGGATGGATCGGATTTGGGTGTGGCTGGTGGTTTGGACCGGGTGGGATCCCGAGGAAGGAGGCGACAAAGTGGAGCTAGTGGCGGCGGCGCGACGGGACAAGGGAGAGGATTTTTAGGGTTTGCCTAAATGGAGTAGAGGTGGATGAATATATACATCGCGGATTAAGTTAGGGGTTACCTCGTCCCTCCGATCGTAATCGGACGGACGCAAATAAATAGGCTAGGGAGTCCAAATGAGAAAACGGAGATGTTTTATAGACGTTAGGGGATGATCCGGATCCAACGGTGACGACAGCTCGGGTCGGATTCGGGGAAGATTTCGGACTCACGAAAGAGGGGGTCGTAGAGAGGTTAGGTGGTTTGACAAGAGGGAACCGAAAACACGGTTGATCTCGAAAGGGTCAACGAACGCAACATAGAGGGAAGCGAGGAGCGGCAACTACGCGCGGATGCAAGTTTTAAAAACAATGACGGCAACGAGTGCCGGTGCAATGCGAATGATGCCATGAGATGAGATGCATGACATGAACAAAATGCAAAACAAAATACAAAGACCCAACCACGAAGGAAATATTATATCGCATCTCCGGAAAAGGAAAGAGCTAGAGTTACGAATATGGAAAGTTGCATCCGGGGCGTTACAACACTCCACCACTACGAGAGGATCTCGTCCCGAGATCTAGGATGGCACCAGAGAGAAAACGGAAGAGGAAGAGAGGAGGTAAAACTAAGTTGCTTCTTTGACAAACGAGTGAAACCAAAGAACCTTGAGAGGTTGAACAAAATGAAAGAAAGAACACAACGAAGATGAACAAGGTTGAAAACACTCTGTTAGAAAAGAGGAACATGGGATACGACGAGAACCAAGAGGTTTAGTGATAACATAGATATTGAAACCACTCCGGTTAAAACTAGATAGAGAAGGAATAATATTGATATAATTTGGGCAGCACTCCGACTGAAAATGGAAGGAATTGAACATGATCTTGACAAGATGAGAGGATACTTGATGAAATCAACAACACACTGCCTCCGGAACTATTGAAAGAATCGTACAAGGGGTAAGAAAGATTTCAGACAGCTCTCCGGTTGAGGAAGCAGGCAAAACTTGATAAGATGAGAGAACTCGAATGAAAACATGACACTCCGGTTAAATGGATAATGCAAGAAAAAGAACATGATCTTTACAAAACGAGGTGATGGGGGAAGATAGCAACATCACAATGCCTCCGGAAGAAAAATTGAAGATAGATCATTGGAATAAAGGAACGGAGAAGAAAATGCCAACTTCTACCACAAATGAGCTAGGAAAACACCCTTCCAAGAAGGTTATAACGGAGTTGTTGAAAAAAAAACAACAACGAAAGGAATAAGCTTGTAGTGGGCTTAGGGAAAACATCTCAAAACTATGAGGTGACAACCAGCCACTAACAGAAACAATTGATTGCTTGAGATCGACGAAGAGATGAAAACTTCTTTTGCCGAGAGGATAGGAGAAAACTTGGATCATTGATAAGCACCACAAATAGCAACATTCCTTAGGGAAGGCTTTAGGTGAAATCTATACCAAGATAACTCCAATGAAGAGATATGGATTTAAAATACCTCATTCTTGACAGCAATATGAATCATGAAACATGAAGGAAATTGTCAAGAGTGACATAACACCACCTCAAAAGATAAGGTAGAAAGAATTGCACTTCGGAATGCAAGATGAAGAATGCTTGAACTCCTCAAAACAAAACATGTGTTGAGCACCATGTTTATTTTGAAGTATGGCTTGACGGATCTTAACTCCGCGAGAAATCTTGATGAACAATTGAAGAATGAAAAGAATCCTTGAGGAAGCACCATGTAGAGCCTCCATGAAGAACTCCGGTAAGAAAAGGATGATAAAAGAAAGAGAAGTCGAAAACACAAGGTGAAGCCTTGTAGTGATAAGATGAAGCTTTGAAATGATATAAACGAGAAAATTTGAACACCGGAAAGAAAAGATGAAGCATCTCGGACCGAGAATGTGATATGATGAACAAACTACGGAAAGAAGAGATGAACAACTTAGAACTGAGAAATTGATGCCATTACGAACTCCGGAAGAATGAATCAATCACTTGGATGAAACAAGAACAAGAATTATGTTATGTGTATCCTTCACCAATTTAGATTGATGACAAGCAACGGATTAGGCATACTACTTATACTCGTAGAAAGGATTAAGAGAGACATAGCGCAAACTTGAGAAGGTCTTCAACAATTCGCCGGTAGGATTTGGGAAGAACGAATGAATCTATATAATAACGAAGGAAGAGAACTCTTGAACAAACCACCGTAAGAATTGAGAATGAACGTAGCAAAGGAACAATTCACCGAGAATAATTGGAAAATGAACGAAGATACTTGAGAGGATTTAGATACAAATGAACGCAGAGATCCCGAGCTGATTAGATAATACTTGAATGATGCACCGGTATGATTTGGGGAACAAGAGCTGAAAGCTGGAACGAATAATTCTGAGATGATGGGCTCAGAAGAATCAAACTGAAAAGACTCCTGAATTGCTCCGGATGGGTTAAAAGAATTCTCACAATCGAAAATAATTATGAGAGGATGGCATCAAGCTAGAACCATGAATCTTGAAGAGAATGGAGCAAAATTTAAGAGAAACTCTTCTTCGGTCTTCAAATCCAAGAATGACGATGAGAAACACCACCATGAATTGTTGAGATACTCCGGGATGAAAATTAGAAAGGTTGAACCAACGATGAAAAGAATTTGGAAGATCTTGGGGAAAGCCATGACTGATGATAATTCATTCTTACGTCAAACTTCGAAAAGAATTTGGGAATAGCTCCGGGAAAATCAGAAGAGTCGGGTAAGATCCTGGAAAAAGACCTGTGGGTTAGGGCCCACTCAAAAGAAACACCGTTTAACGATTTAAAGAGAGATTGCGCCGGTTGAATTAAATGGCTTGAATGAGATAATTATCTCCAGATAGCTTGAAAGGATTGGGAATGGAAATGCGAATCTTCTGAGATATCTTCAACACTCCAGAACAAATGAATAGCGAGAAGTGAATGATTAAGAGATACACCGGCATAAGAAAGCATTGTGAAAAGAGGAAAAGGGATAAGATCAACACCGAAATCTTGAATTAAATCCACCGGAGAAGAAAATTAGAATGGAACAATGATAAGGTTGAAGCTTCCTTTAGCATCTTCATGAGAATCACCGGATAAGAGCATTGAGGAAAAGAATGAAGAGACTTCACATCAATAAAAAGGGTACTTGATTAAGAAATCTGAGTCCTTGAGAAAAAGGGTGGGAGGGTGGGAAAACAAAACAACTTGGGACGGATGAAACAAACACCGTTGAGAAAAACTTAGAATTGATCTTGCAAACATTGAAATGATCGGATCCACTTGAAGAGAAGCACGCCGGTTGGGAAAAGAATTAACATGACGACCTCGATGATCAAGAAGGATTATCATCCACATAGAAATATGAGAACACCATTTAGGAAAGGTATGGAATCAACACTTGACATTGAAGCAACTTGAATACCACAAAACGGAACAAAAACAAAGAATTTGGCTTGCAGAATAAGCCGGAACAAATACATATGATAGAGATTTACCCAATCTCATATCATGCATCTGTCGAAAATATATTCTAGGAGCTACTTGAATTCCCACCTATAAACTCCCGAAACTTTCTGGTTATGCAATCTGGTGTTGGGGATACAGGGGACACAAAATATATCACCCAAACTAACAATACCTAGATCCAGCTGTATCCATCCTTCAACACATAACCAAGAAACCTTCGGAAATCGTGTACCTCGACCTTCGAAAAGCATCCGTTATACGAGTTATGACAATACTCTCGAGCTTGCCCCAGTACTGGGTTATCGAGGTTACCTCACCAACAACTGCACAAAAGAGATTTTCGATGTCGGCAAAGCTCAGGTATTCCAGAACTGCAACGATAAAATTGTGACGACAACACCTCGGAGCTCAACTCCCCGGGACACTGCCACAACCCCTAAATGTCAGGAGGCACCAAGAACAATGTTCTCCTCACAAAACCATCGGAACGATTCCAAGATACCAGCGTGATCCTAAAATTTTTTAGTGAAATTTGAGGAGAGAAGAGTCAAAACTCTCGTCGGGATACCTCACCAGAGCGATTTAAGGGACCGAGGAGTAAAAAGAATCCTACTCTCCGATATATATAATCCTAAGACTCAAAACATCTTTGTTCTAGACTCAACAACGCCAAACAAACAATCAGCGGGGGGATCCTAAGTCGGGATGGCTCGATTACCAACTTGTAACGCCTCGATGCGGCTATATCTCCCACGTGTCGAAGCATGACTTAGAGGCATAACCGCATTGAAAGCAATGTCGCAAGTGAGGTAATCTTCACACAACCCATGTAATACATAAGGAAAGAGATACATAGTTGGCTTACAATCGCCACTTCACACAATACATGAGTAAAGCATTACATCATACAGATACAATCAAGGTCCGACTACGGAACCAAAATAAAAGAAGACTACCCCAAATGCTACACAGATCCCGATCGTCCCAACTGAGCTCCACTCTTGATCAACTGAAGCGAAACAACACAAAGAACAAGATCTTCATCGAGCTCCTCCTTGAGCTCGGGTGCGCCACCTGCACGGTTTCATCGGCACACAAACTGGTTTTGAAGTATCTGTGAGTCACGGGACTCAACAATCTCACACCATGAGATCAAGACTATTTAAGCTTATGGGTAGGAGAAGGTAGTGAGGTGGAGCTGCAGCAAGCGACTAGCATATCTGGTGTCTAACATACGCAAATGAGAGCGAGAAGAGAAGGCAAAAGCACGGTCGAACAACTATGATCAAGAAGTGATCCTAGAAAAACCTTCGTCAAGCATAACTCCAACACCGTGTTCACTTCCCGGACTCCGAGAAGAGACCATCACGTTACACACGCGTTGGTGTATTTTAATTAAGGTCAACTTCGGTTTTCTACAACCGGACATTAACAAATTCCCATCTGCCTCATAACCGCGGCACGGCTTTGAAAGATAATACCTGCGGGGTGTCCCAACAGCCCATGATAAGCTCTCACGGTCAACGAAGGATATTCCTTCTACCGGAAGACCCGATCGACTCGGAATCTCGGACTACAAGACATCTCGACAATGGTAAAACAAGACCAGCAAGACCACCCGCTGTGCCGACAAATCCCGATAGGAGCTGCACATATCTCGTTCTCAGGGCACACCGGATAAGCTAAGCGTATAGGTACCGACGTAATCCAAGTTGCCAAGGAATGGTCCCGCACGGTGCTCTAGTTTGGACCAACACTCGAAGGAGCACCGGCCGGGGGTAAATAAAGATGACCCTTGAGTCTGCAGAACCCAAGGAAAAAGGCTTAGGTGGCAAATGGTAAAACCAAGGTTGGGCCTTCTTTGGAGGAGTCTTATTCAAAGCGAACTGTCAAGGGGTCCCATAAATCACCCAACCGTAAGGAACGCAAAATCCGGGAACATAACACCGGTATGACGGAAACTAGGGCGGCAAGAGTGGAACAAAACAACAGGCATAAGGCCGAGCCTTCCACCCTTTACCAAATATATAGATGCATTAATTAAATAAGATATATTGTGATATCCCAACAAGTAAACATGTTCCAACAGGAACAACATCTCCATGTTCAACAAGGAACAAACTTCATCTTCACCTGCAACTAACAACGCTATAAGAGGGGCTAAGCAAAGCGGTAACATAGCCAAACAACGGTTTGCTACGATAGGATGGTTAGAGGCTTGACATGGCAACATGGGAGGCATGATATAGCAAGTGGTAGGCATCGTAGCATAGGCATAGCAAAAGAGCGAGCATCTAGCAAGCAAAGATAGAAGTGATTTCGAGGGTATGGTCATCTTGCCTGAAATCCCGCAAGGAAGAAGAACGAGTCCATGAAGAATACAAACGGACGAAGTCGAACGAATCCTCACGACTCCGGAACGAAAACGAAGCTAACGAGAGAAGCAACCCGGAAAGAAGCAAACAACATAGTAAACACACAATCATAAACATGGCATGATGCACAATCAAGTATGATGCATGTCCGGTTTAATGAGGCATGGCATGGCAAAGTGCACAAACAATACTACAAATTAAGTGGAGCTCAATATGCAACGGGTTGCATATTGACAAAACACCACATCACTTATTTAGTTCTCTCCCGATTAGGTACTCAACAATATTAAATGTTATTAAACATGGCAAGAGGTGAAGCATAAGTAAACTAACTATATAGGCAAGTTTAAATGAGGCCGGAACAACAAACAACAATTCCGGTAAAACCCCATATGCATATTTTAGATTTGGAACTGATCTGCCCTGAACACAATTTTAGAGTTTATTAACATGCAAATAAAGTATACCATGTTAAACTAGGCATTTTTCTACCCCATTTACATATATAATTTATTTAAATCCGAGCTACGGTTATTTAGTTATGAAATAAATCATTTTAGCATGGCATTATGCAAAATAAACACAAACAGCATGTTAAACATTTTAACATAGATGAAAGTGGCATTTTATTAATCTACACAATTTTCTAAGCATTTTACATATATAAAGTTTTTACATATGATGCAATTTGTTAAAAGTTATTATATGCATGATGAATGGGGTTTTCTCGCAAAACAGTAATTTCTTGGATAATAGACAAATTCGCAGATCTGGAAAAAAAACAACTGGGCAATCTGTGGCCCAAAGTGCCTGAGAGAGGGAGGGTCTGCTCACCACCGGGCCAAGTCCATTGGGAAGCGTAAGATGCCGACCCAGGCTTGGTGGAGAGGGAGGCCTGCAGGGGCGCTGGGCCTTGGGGAGGCGCTGGGCCACGCAACGCGCTGGATGCGACCCAGGCGTGGTCAATGCGTGACGACCCGGATCGGGCTGCGCTGCTCGTCTCGCTCGGGCAAAACAAGGGCGCGACGGCGGACCTCCAGGAAGGAGATGGCAGCGGGCGAGGGCGCGGACGACGCGGATACGACCAGGAAGAGGAGATGCTCGACATGGGCTGCCGGATCTTGGCGGATCCGAGGCCGGACGGCTTGCGGAAACGGGGACTTGGGGCGCCGGAGGTGGTCGATGCTGCTCTTACCTGTTCAACAGGGAAGGGGAGAGCAGGGGAGGTCAGAGAGGGCAAGAGAGAGAGAGAGAGAGACGGGGACGCGCGACGGCGGGGTCTCACCGGCGAGGTCCGGCGTGGGACGTTGCGGACGGGAGGCCATGTGGATTGGGAGTGGTTGGGCTATGGTCGGCGGAAAGCGGACTTGGCGAGAGGAGGTCGAGGCCGAGGCGCGGGAGAGCAGAGGGGTCTGCGTCGTGGCGTGTCGGGCAGAGCCCGACGGGAGGTCTCTGTAGCGTAAGGCGAGGCCGGAGGGTACGGAACGGACGGGTCCGTCCGGGAACAGGGCGGAGGCGAGCTGGGCGTCGAGGAGCTGTAGGCCATGGCGATGACACGGTCCTGTTCAGGGAGAGAGAGATGTGAGCGAAGAGAAAGGAGGACGAAAGAGAGCTAGGGAAGGAAAAGAGCGGGACGAGGCCGGTCCTGGTGTTGCTGTTTCTCCGGTGGGGCAATCCGACGAGACCACTTGCCGGCGCGGGGGCGAGGGCGTCGGGGAGGCATGAGGCCTCGGGCACGAGCGATGCGGCTGCTGTCTCCTCAGACAAGTGGATGGATCGGATTTGGGTGTGGCTGGTGGTTTGGACCGGGTGGGATCCCGAGGAAGGAGGCGACATAGTGGAGCTAGTGGCGGCGGCGCGACGGGACAAGGGAGAGGATTTTTAGGGTTTGCCTAAATGGAGTAGAGGTGGATGAATATATACATCGCGGATTAAGTTAGGGGTTACCTCGTCCCTCCGATCGTAATCGGACGGACGCAAATAAATAGGCTAGGGAGTCCAAATGAGAAAACGGAGATGTTTTATAGACGTTAGGGGATGATCCGGATCCAACGGTGACGACAGCTCGGGTCGGGTTCGGGGAAGATTTCGGACGCACGAGAGGGGGTCGGAGAGAGGTTAGGTGGTTTGACAAGAGGGAACCGAAAACACGGTTGATCTCGAAAGGGTCAACGAACGCAACATAGAGGGAAGCGAGGAGCGACAACTACGCGCGGATGCAAGTTTTAAAAACAATGACGGCAACGAGTGCCGGTGCAATGCGAATGATGCCATGAGATGAGATGCATGACATGAACAAAATACAAAACAAAATACAAAGACCCAACCACGAAGGAAATATTATATCGCATCTCCGGAAAAGGCAAGAGCTAGAGTTACGAATATGGAAAGTTGCATCCGGGGCGTTACAGCCCCTTCCACTTCTTCGTTCCCCTTCATCAGCGTCAATGGCGAACTTTCCGGTGCGCCCTTTCGATTTCGCTCCGCCGGGTTCGATGTTCGACTACGGCCCTGCTCATCACGTCCAACGCCAAGTCATGGTGGTGGATGACCCACCTTTCAACCATGATAGGTAAGCCATAGTCTCTGTTGATCGTCCTGTTCCTGATCATCAGAAGGAGTTCTGGCTTGCCGAGGTTTGCCGCATCATCACTGTGGATCTGGAGTATGACTTGCTTGATGATTTCATTTATCCGCTTGGTATTGGTTGTGTGGTTTTCGCGGACATGGAGAGTAGGGATGCTACGATTAGGGAAGGGCCTCACGCCCTGACTGATGACTCTACCTTCTTGCTAGTCCCGTATGATGAGAGCATCAATATGCGCATGCCCGCTTTTGAGTATGAAGTTTGGATTATGTTCCTTGCGTTCCCCATGGATTATCAGACTGACCACTATGTTAACAAGGCTGGCTCTAACTTTGGTAAACTCCTTGTCTGGCCACGCCCGGGTCAGAACAAGGCTCGTGTTTTAGTAAAGTGTCATATCAAAGATGTTGCTGAAGTGCCACACAGCCTCCTGGTCACCAGAGTCGGAATGTTGCCGGGTCTTGGCCGCTCTTGGTCAGTTCCGGTGTATGTTCTTAATGGCAGAAATATCATCCCAGGTCTGATGGGCACGGAGGAAGCTCCTCCGCTTATTAATGCATCACCACACCCGTATGAGCTCCCCTAGTACACTGTCATGCAACAGGCCAGGATTGATGAGATGGCTTCACAGGAGGCTCTAAATGAAGCTGCATGGAATGCGCCTGCACCTGCTGACGAACAGATTCAGGAAAATGGCTGGCGCATGTGGCCAGTGGTTCCTCCCCCCTAATCTGGTTTCAGCTTCAGATCCTTTTTCCAATATGATGGGCCATCTCTGATGGATGGTGTGAACCCAGAGCACAATGTTCAGGACAACTTGTCTGACGTGTGGTCTTCTGAGGGAGAAATTGATGCAGTTGAAGCCCTTGCTGAAAGCTTTGTTATTGGGAATCCAGTTGCTCGGTTGGCGTTTGTCAGAGCTAGGGGAAATTCAATCAGTCTCATTGTAGCACTTGACTCTGAATTTCTGCTCTGGATTGGAGGCATGCTCAAGCGCATATACACACCGGCCCTTACGAATGCTCAACCTGAGCAGGTCATGTTTCCTCTTAATCCATTTAGGGCAATTCAGCGCCAACTGAATTCGGTCTGTGCTGCATGGATGCTGAGTGTTGCACCTGAACCTGATTTTATGTCAGTGACTTTCTCCACTAATTTTCAGGTGGGAGCTCATCTAATCCCATGTAACGTGATGCTTGTGGACAATTTCAACATCTCTAATGTTGTTACTGTTGATTGGGAACTAGAGAGCCAATCGCCTGGTCTTAAAGCCATTTCTATGCATCTTGCTAATGACTCTGCTCGTGCCCAGCCTGCTTCTGTTTCAGATACTTTGCCTAACCAAGGGACTGCACTTCAGTTGATTGCCTCCTCGTCTCAGTTTATGCCAGGTGCCTCACGCAATGCCAAGATACCGCTGGACACCACCGTGGTTAGAAGGAGCACTAGATCAAATAAATATGATGGTTTCAAGATCAACCAAGTTTCTGACGCCAAGCAAGCCAGATCCAGGGTGCGTGCTCGCATGGTGCCTTCTGTCAGAGCCATCTCTACGGCGGCTGCTCCTGTGCAAGCTGATACTACATCTTGCCCGCCCCCTACTTCCATTGAGGAACTCCAACAGCTGGGTGGCTGATGTGGGATCCCTCCTGAAGAGTTATCTACTGAGAAGCTGCTGGATGGCCAGCACTCGGCTCCTGACGGAGGAAACTGATCTTTTCTTCGGCAATGAATAAATCGTGGAATGTGTTATCATGGAATATCAGGGGCATAAACTCTGATAGCAAGCTTTTGGCTCTTAGAAACGCTATTGATTCTAGTGGTTGTTCTGGGCTTTGTATCCAGGAGTCCAAGCGTGAAGCTTTTGATTTATCTTTTATTAAAACCTTCTGCCCTAAACATTTGATAAATTTGTGTTTGCGCCCTCTTTAGGCACTTCTGGTGGGATTATTACTATCTGGAATAGTTCTGTGTTTGTGGACACACCTTGGCACGTTGAATCTTTTTTTGTTGGGGTATCCTTTGTTGTCATGCAGTCCGATGAAGTTTGGAACCTGGTCAATGTTTATGGACCCTGCTCTGGTGAGAGAAGGGTGGATTTTACCTCATGGTTGTTTGATCTTAATATCCCTGATGACGAAAATTGGTTGATTCTGGGCGATTTTAATTTCATTCGTTCCACGTTGAATAGAAACAAACCATGTGGAGATGCCGCTGACATGCTCCTTTTTAATGAATTAATCAGAGCAGAATCTTGGATGGAAATCCCTGTCAAGGGTAGATCGTTCACTTGGAGCAATATGCAGGATGATCCTTTGCTTGAGCAACTTGACTGCTTTTTCTCCTCTTCCAATTGGACGACTGATTTCCCGAACACGCTGGTCCTACCGCTCGGCAAACCTGTCTCTGATCATATCCCGTGTGTGGTGGCCACAGAGTCCAAAATCCCAAAATCTAAATTGTTTTGTTTTGAAAACTTCTGGGTCAATCACATGGGCTTTCATGACGTAGTTGCTGGTTCTTGGTCCAAGCCGTGTCATGCTCCTAATTCTGCTGCGCTTATCTGCAAAAAGCTCAAGTTGCTGCGCTATGATCTCAAGCACTTGAGTCGAGGGCTCTCGGCCATGAAAACCATGGTCCATAATAGTAATGAGGCTCTTACCCATCTTGATGATCTTGAAGACAAGCGACCACTCTTCATCCAAGAAACTAATTTTAGGCATATTTTGAAGCTGCATCTGAATACTCTGCTTAAATATCAGAATGAATACTGGAGGAAGAGATGCACCATCCATTACTTCAGATTTGCTGAGAAAAACACTAAGCTATTTCAATCGCTTGCAACCAAGAGGTACAGACACAATTCTATTGCAAGCTTACGCGATGGAGATATTGTGGTCAGTGATCATGTTGGCAAAGAAGGGGTTTTGTACAAAGCCTATAAAGAACGCTTGGGTTCTTCTAAGCCCTCTAATATGTGATTTGACCTCGCACGAATCATTAAGAGGATTGATGGTTTAGGTGATTTATCAGCCCCATTCTCGAATGAGGAAATTGATGCAGCGGTTAAAGAAATGCCGGCCGACAGGGCCCCTAGTCCGGATGGTTTCAACGGTTGCTTTCTTAAAAGTTGCTGGCAGATCATCAAAGAAGATTTCTACAAGATGTGCCGAGACTTTCATGAAGGTAATCTTGATATCACCAGTATCAGTGAAGGATACATTACGTTGATCCCGAAAATTTCTTCTCCTGAGACTGCCAATGACTACAGACCTATAACTCTGCTTAACTACTGCCCGAAAATAGTCATGAAAATTTTGGCTAATCGCCTGCAGAAAGTTATTCTGAAAATCATTCACAGGAACCAGTACGGCTTCATTAAGGGGAGGACCATCCAAGACTGTTTGGCTTGGACATTCGAATATATCCATCAATGTCAGGCTTCCTCGCGTGAGATCATACTTCTTAAACTTGATTTTGCGAAAGCTTTCGACACAATTGAACACGCCCCCATGCTAGAGATCATGAGACATATGGGTTTTGATGACAAATGGCTAGGACGGATGGAAACTATATTCAGTTCTGGTGTCTCTTCGGTCCTCCTTAATGGAGTTCCCGGCAGGAAAATTCAGTGCAAGTGTGGGGTGCGTCAAGGAGATCCTCTTTCACCTCTGATTTTTGTCCTCGCTGCAGACCTCCTCCAAGCTGCCATTAATGATGCTTTTCTTCGACGCCTGATTGACCTACCAATTCCCTGCAACCGTAATGGTGACTTTCCAGTGGTTCAGTACGCCGACGACACTGTTCTGGTGATGCCTGCCTGCCCTGAACAAGCTGCTAGTATGAAACTCATCCTCGAGGATTATGCGGCCTCGGTTGGACTGAAAATCAACTTCCATAGTTCTACATTGATTCCCATCAACATAGACAACCGGCGCGCTATGGATCTGGCGCAGGTGTTTGGTTGCTCAGTTGGCTCGCTTCCGTTCACCTACCTGGGTCTCCCGATGGGTACAACGAGGCCAACTCTGCTCGACCTCATGCCGCTAGTACATGGTGTGGAGAGGAAGATGTCCACAGCACTGTCCCTCATGTCGTCAGGAGCCAAACTTACCCTGGTCAACTCTGTTGTTACATCGATGATCATCTATGCCATGTGCACCATCAAGTTACACCCTAAGGTGATTGAGCACCTCGATAAATTTCAAAGATACTGTCTCTGGGCCAAGAATTCTGATGATGGGGTCAAAAATAACTCATTGGCAGCTTGGGAGTTGGTCTGTAGGCCAAAACGCAAAGGAGGCCTGGGAGTCATTGACATAAAAACACAAAACATTGCCCTCTTGCTTAAGCACCTGTTTAAGTTCTACAACCACGAGGATGTACCATGGGTGAACTTGATCTGGGATACATATTACTCGGGCAACGTCCCGCACACAGTTGTCCCTGTTGGCTCTTTCTGGTGGCGTGATGTCATGCGACTCAACGATGTTTTTTGAGGGATCACCAGCGTCACCCTTGGGGACGGGTCCTCCTCGCTCTTCTGGAAAGACGCATGGTTTGTCGATGAACAAAATGCCCCCCTCGCGGAGCTTTACCCTAGGGCGTTCTCCTTCTTCCTGAATGAGGATGAATCTGTGGCTAATGTTCTCACTGCTATGGACCCAGGCGTCCTCTTCCATCTGCCCCTGTCTGCTCACGCCAGAAATGAAGTCAGAGCGATCCAGCAAAGATCGATGCATGTGATCCTGGAAAGGGGTTGCAAGGACACCTGGGAATGCAATCTTGGGGGTGGCTTCTCCTCCAAGAAATTCTATGACCACTGCTTCAGAGAGACGACTGCTGATGTTGCCTTCTCCTGGCTTTGGAAGGCTAGAAGTCCAATCAAATTCAAAATGTTTGGGTGGTTGCTGCTTGTGGACCGCTTAAACACGAGAGGCATGCTGAGACGTAGGCACTATGTTGTTGCAGACAACAACTACGCTTGCTTGCTTTGCCAAAACCCTCCGGAGGAAACCATCGAGCACCTCATTTTCCTGTGCCCCTTTAGCCAGAACTGTTGGGAGAAGGTTGGCATGCGATGGCCGGTGTCGGGGAACAGACTTGCATTGCTGCACAATGGAATGGGGAATTGGAGCCGTCCACTTTTTATGAACATTTTCTTGATGGCTGCTTGGAGCTTGTGGATAGAGAGGAACAATGAGCACTTCAGAGGGGTCCCGCATTCTTTCCGTTTATGGCTGGCTAGATTCAAAGACCTGTTGGGTCTTCTTGTGCACAATTGTAAAGAGGGGCTGCGCCCCTTCTTAACCACTTATATACAAGGCCTGTGAACCGTTTGTTTAGTTTAAGGCTATGGCCGGGGGGGCACTAAACAACCACCTGTAACACCTGATGTAACTGGTTTGTGGGTAATACAAAGTCAGTGGGAGCCTCTCCCACTGTCGTTCATAGTAAAACAAAATACAATTATACAAGCCAAATCGTTTCCGGTCGTAAGTACATCCCACACAGTCAGTCCCCGCTAAACGTTTCCGTTCGTATGTACATTCCACACAGTCAATCCAAGGAATACGTTTCCATTAGTATGTACATCACACAAAGTTAGTCCAAGAAGTACGTTTCCATTCATATATACATCCCACACAGTCACTCCAAGGAAAACGTTTCCGTTCACAGGTACATCACACACAATTTCCCCCATTAAATCATTTGTGATACCGTTGCCATTGCACATGATATTAACAATTTTATCGTTTGCATTATTGAATGTATCACACACGGTGTGTAGAAAAAACTGTGTGGCAAAGGCTGTTCATCACACACACTTTCTATGTGGTAAACGTTTGCACAAGGTGGCCTAACGCAAACAATTTTCAAGAGGATGTCGTGTGTGATTGTTCATTGATCCAACAGGGTTTATTCCTAGAAACTGTGTGCGTTGCCTGAGGTCATCTCCCATGGTGTTTTCTCAATAACCGTTTGCAATAGAAAAACCCAATTAGCAGGCCAATTTTCCTATTATTAATAATCCATTTATTAATCTAATTGACATTTCATATTAAGCAGACACTATATTTCATTTCCATATTAAGTTAGCAGGATTTCATAACTGAAATACATCAGAGCACAACATCATATAGCTTCAGCACTCAGCTACCCCATTACACAACTGCACCAGCACCAAGTTTCACATGCAACATCTATAACCTTTCGAAATTAGTATCATAGACGGTACATAGAAGATGATTCTCACCTGGAAAACTGCCGAAGCGGAAGGCAGATATTGAGCCTTCATTGATGCTGAAGGTCTTTGTAACTTTAGGCCAGTGCATGTGGATGATTGACCGTCCATCCTTCGTCCTCTTTAGGAACTCTTCAATATTGAACCGTGGGTCTTATATGAAAACCTTCCTCGCCTCCTGACCTACAGGTGGTTTGGGAGGTAATCATCAATGAACTGCTTTGGAAAGGCTTGAAAACAAGGATGTGCATAAATATCTTCTCTATATTGGAAATGGGGCAAAGGAATAAAAAAAGGCAAGCTATAATAGTTAGTACCATCTTGTAGCGACCCGATGTCTTCTTAATTGTGCAGACCAAGATGTTGTTGTTTTTTGTCGCTTATTTCTTTATCCTAACAATCTTTCTGAGTTTCTTGACCTGACTGATATTCATGGACAACTCATTTCCCCATACGCAAAAAGGGTCAAACAGTGGGTCAAAACCTTTGACAGTAGGACCTACATGTGAAGACCAAATTGTTAAAAACGTAAATATTAGAATGGTTCCTGCTATTGCACAATAATGTCTATTAGACAAAGGACCATGCATGTACAAACCTCGATTGTAAACCTTAGTGGTTTCCATTGTTTCCTTGCAACACATATAAGGTAGTTAGTGATCAGGTTAAGTGAGGGTTCGCATGCTATCAGTAAAATATGTTGATGAAAAATAAGCACATTGCAGATTCATCAGATTAATTCAAGCCACATGGAAAACCCATTTATCCAAACCAAGCATGATTAAGAACTAGGAAATATAACAGCTGTATACGTTTCTCATATGTTAAGTGCAACCAAATTTGATTTATTCCTCACATGCACAACAATATAAAATTCTACCGATGAATATTGGACATCACATTGCAGAATTGAACCAAGCATTTAACTAAACACCACAACAAATGAACCAACCTAAATATTAGAATGGTTCCTGCTATTGCACAATAATGTCTATTAGACAAAGGACCATGCATGTAGAAACCTCGATTGTAAACCTCAGTGCTTTCCATTGTTTCCTTGCAACACATATAAGGTAGTTAGTGATCAGGTTAAGTGAGGGTTCGCATGCTATCAGTAAAATATGTTGATGAAAAATAAGCACATTGCAGATTCATCAGATTAATTCAAGCCACATGGAAAACCCATTTATCCAAACCAAGCATGATTAAGAACTAGGAAATATAACAGCCGTATACGTTTCTCATATGTTAAGTGCAACCAAATTTGATTTATTCCTCACATGCACAACAATATAAAATTCTACACATGAAAATTGGACATCACATTGCAGAATTGAACCAAGCAGTTAACTAAACACCACAACAAATGAACCAAACATTAACTGAGCACCACATTGAACAATATAACATACTCCTAATAAAAGGTCAGGCAGTTAACCAAACCAAGCACGCTTAACAACTTGGAAATATAGCAATTGTATTTGTTTCTCATGTATTTAGTACAACCAAATTCGATTTATTTCTCACATGGTATACAATAGCAGAGTGCACCCACAACAATTGAACATCGCATTGCAGAATTGAACCAAACAGTTAACTAAACACCACAACAAATGAACCAAACGTTAACTGAGCACCACATTACACAATGTATAACATACTAGAAGATCGGACAGTTAACTAAACCAAGCATGCTTGACAACTTGGAAATATAACAATTCTATTTTTTTCGCATGTATTTTGTAAAGATAAATTCGACTTATTTCTCACATGGAAGACAATACAAAATTGCAGCATGAAGAATTGAACATCACATTTGCAGAATTGAAGCAAACAGTTAACTAAAGACAACAACTAATAAACCAAACAGTTAATAAGTGAGCACCACATTGCATGACATATAGAACATATACACTAGAGCAACATATTGCATTATTAGTAGATAGCACAATTCACTAGAATTTGTTAAGGAAAGGCAGGAGCAGCACATGCAACGGGTAAATTGAGCATGCTTAACTGGCATAACTAGCAAACTGAACATAGGTCCTTATAGTGAGCTAAGACAAGCTACTCCTCATTGTCAGAGATATCAATGATGATTGGCTCCTTAGACATGGAAGAGGGCGAGGACTCCACATCGTGGTTCCCTTGTTGTAGTGGTGAGTTGCTTCAGCCGCTCCGGCCACCAACCTGCTAGCTCTCGAGTTGAGGTAAGCACGGGCATGCTGAGAAAACACCTCGTAATCTTCGTCGAAGGCACCGAGGGTGGCCTCGAGAAAACGCCATGAATTGTCGTTTAAAGCAGCCAACGACGTCGCGGCGTCGGCGTGCGAGACGTCGACGGTGGCGTCGACGGCGAGGTGCTCCTCCAAGATCTGGGGGTTGTCACGAATGGCGGCCATCGTGACCTCATCCTCTCATGCGGTCGTGATTTGCTTCTCTGCTGCCAAATTCTCCTTGAGCTCCTAGCATGCACCATGGCTTAGGGCGGCGCTTATTTGGGGGAGGGGTCGGTGACTTGGGTGGAAGGTGTCGCTGTCGGTGTCAAAACCGGCGGATCTCAGGTAGGGGGTCCCGAACTGTGCGTCTAAGGCGGAGGGTAAAAGGAGGCGGGAGACATGATGTTTACCCAGGTTCGGGCCCTCTCGATGGAGGTAATACCCTACTTCCTGCTTGATTGATCTTGATGATATGAGTATTACAAGAGTTGATCTACCACGAGATCGTAGAGGCTAAACCCTAGAAGCTAGCCTATGATTATGATTGTTCTTGTCCTACGGGCTAAACCCTCCGGTTTATATAGATGCCAGAGGGGGCTAGGGTTAGACAGAGTCGGTTACAAGGGAGGAGATCTATATATCCGAATTTCCAAGCTTGCCTTCCACGCAAAGAAGAGTCCCATCCGGACACGGGACGAAGAAGTCTTCAATCTTGTATCTTCATAGTCCAACAGTCTGACCAAAGTATATAGTCCGGCAGTCCGAGGACCCCCTAATCCAGGACTCCCTTAGTCGCGCCGATGGTTGGGACATGTGGGATGTGCAAGGAGGAGGAGGATGGGGGTCAGGAGTGGATTACCTGCTTGGATAGATGAGGCCGAGCAGCGTGAAGGAGGGTCGCCAGCGAGGAGGCGGCGCTGCAAGCAAGGAATGAAGGTTTAAACTTGGAAAGGAAGGCGGAAATAGGGGAAATGTGGCTTTTGGTAAGGGGGAGGGGGCGGGGAGGTAGATATTTTTGCAGAAGCCAAAATTTTTGAATCGGTGCAGCGAAAAAACTGGCGTCCAAAGTGTCAACAGACACGGTCCCTTATTCAGCATTGTGTACGATATGTGAACATCACAAATGATTCAGATATCTTAACCCATGTGTGATGAGTTTGAATGTGCAAATCTTTGTTCAAATTTCCCTGGTTACAGTGGTCATCCACGTCACTGCATAATTTGGCTACACAAAGGAGACTACAGCACACCCAGATTTCTTAATCGAGAAAGTTCAGCAATTAAACAGAGCTAGCTGACCAAAACATTACTCTAACAAATTAAGACTGGAGCTCTTAATTAAACAAAACAAAGAGTACTACTACGGCTGGTGCTCGCCAGTCTCCACCGCCTCCTCCCTGTCCAGCACGCGCCCGACGGTCTCCTGGGGAAGGGGCTCCATGGCATCCATCGCACCATACTCGACAAGCATATCGCCATCCGTGTCCGCCATCTCTTTGGAAAAGGCCGCCACGAGCTAGGCGTGGGCGGCCACGATCTAGGCTTGGACATGCTCCATCTTGGCAACGTATGCGGCGGAGGAAAACACATCTGCTCGAAAGCTCTCGGCGATTGCCAACTCTTTGGCCGTGGGTTGCCGACCGTTGTCGGAGAAGCTTCGTTCGATTTGTGCAGTGACCGACACGAGCTGGGCGTGGGCGGCATTGACATGGTTGTGGGCGGCATCCATCAGGGCTAAGGCCACCGCTGCAGAACAGACAGCTATTGTGCCGCTCTCGCTAGTTGCTATCCCCGAGGCAGATGTTGTTGCCGCCACCTGAGAAGCAATAGTGGCCATTTGGGCTGCCTTGGCCGCCCGGTTGCAGATTGCGGCCGCGCTCATGCACCTTGTTAGCATGCGCATGGCGGCTACGGCCGCACTCTCGCAGGAGTGGGCCGCTGAAGTTGCCCTCACGACGTGGGTCTACGTCCCCATCTTTCACCAACGACGATTGAACAGTGAAATGATATTTGGGGAGCGAGTTAGTGTGCTTGACACATCGGCTGTGTTCTGTAGCCGATGCACCTTCTCGCGTAAGCCATAAGTGTACTATACTCCGACGGTGCTCCAATATATTTTGTACTGCATCTCACATGGTTGGTGATAAAAAACTGTGTGTGATCTACTTGACTTTTCATCTTGCAGTGAACATGCAACTATAGGTGTGTCGTAAAAAATTTGGAATTATTCAGGGTTTGTTTAGACATTTTTATACATTAACTTGGTTTTCTAGCCATTTCAGGTGCACAATTATCCCATGAAACTTGACATGATATAATGTCATCGACATGCCATGGTAAAAATATTATCCCATTTGGGGCAGGTTTGGGTATAAGCTTCTCGCAAATCAGAGCTTCTCTCACAACAAGCCTTCCTCCAACAATGAAGCTGAATATGAGGCACTTCTGTACGGGTTGCGTATGGCCATTTCACTCGGCGTCCGTCGCCTAATGGTTTACAATGACTCGGATTTAGTGGTCAATCAAGTGATGAAGGAATGGGACATCATGAGCCTAGCTATGACTGGCTATTGCAATGCAGTGAGAAAGTTGGAAAAGAAGTTTGAGGGGTTAGCGCTCCACCACATACCCCGAGTCAAGAATCAAGCAGTTGATGATCTGGCGAAGATAGGCTCGAAGCGCGAGCCTATTCCCAGCAATGTGTTCTTGGAGCATCTCCACACTCCGTCAGTTCAAGAGGATCCTTTCACAGAAGAACCCCCGCAACCAAAAAGTTCTACTGATCCGACTGAAGTCAAAATCCTAGCCGTGGTCGACCTGATCATGGAGTCTTTGGTCATCACTCCCGACTGGACAGTGCCATATATTTCATATCTACTCAGGAAGGAGCTTTTGGAGGATGAAGATGAGGCCCGTCAGATTGTCCGTCGATCCAAAGCCTTTACCGTGATAGCTGGACAACTTTATAGAGAGAGAGTTACTGGATTTGCTCAGCGATGCATCACGCCAGAAGAAGGTCGAATGATTCTCAATGATATCCACTCGGGGACCTGTGGTCACCATGCGTCCTCTCGGACCATCGTGGCCAAAGCATACCGAGCAGGTTTCTACTGGCCGCGAGCAAATGAAATGGCAAAAGAAATAGTTGACAAGTGTGAGGGCTGTCAGTTCTACACCAACATGTCCCATAAGCCTGCATCAGCCCTGAAGACCATTCCACTCATCTGGCCGTTTGCTGTTTGGGGATTGGATATGGTTGGACCCCTGAGGACCGGCAGAAGTGGTTTCACTCATTTGCTTGTAGCAGTTGACAAGTTCACTAAATGTATCGAAGCCAAGCCTATCAAGAATCTCGGTTCAAGAACTGCCATCAGTTTCATCAGAGAGCTGACATTCATATATGGAGTCCCTCACAGTATTATCACCGCTCCAACTTTGATTCTGATGAGTTCATGGCATTCTGCGCCTCCCAAGGAACTCGGATCGACTACGCGTCTGTCGCGCATCCGCAGTCGAATGGGCAGGCAGAGAGATCAAATGGTTTGATCCTCCAAGGGCTGAAACCCCGGTTGATGCGTGACCTCAAGCATGCGGCAGGTGCTTGGGTAGACGAGTTACCATTAGTCCTTTGGGGATTGAGAACAACATCAAATTGGTCGACTGGTCAGACTCCCTTCTTCATGGTCTATGGGGTTGATGCCGTGCTGCCAAGTGATTTGCTTCATAACGCGCCCCGAGTAGAACTTTTCTCAAAAACAGAAGCAGAATAGGCTCGGCAAGATGTTGTTGACCTTTTGGAAGAAGAGAGAGAGATGGCCTTGATCCGGTCGACCATCTATCAGCAAGACCTCCGTCGATTCCATGCCAGAAACGTGAGAGGTCGAGCATTTCAGGAAGGAGACCTTGTGCTCCGAGTGGATCAGCAACGAACTCACAAGCTTGCTCCTCCTTGGGAAGGTCCCTTCATCATCACCAAGGTGCTCCGCAACGGAGCGTATCACCTCTACAATGTGGAACAGAAGAAAGACGAGCCACACAATTGGAATGCAGAGCTGCTCCGCCATTTTTATACTTAAGCATTCGGACTGATGAAATGTAATAAGAAGTACCTTTCAGTTTGTTTATCAAAGATGCAGTTTTGCCGTCTCCTAAATGATTGCTGTTACATACGCATGTGTTCAAAAACCCCCAGTGGGTGGCTTAGCAGCGAACCTGATTCGCCTAAGTTTAAAAAAATCCTAAATCCTACCGAGTGAAGAGAAACCCTCTCACTCGGGGGCTTAGCTGCAGTCCCGTACTCGCCTAAGTTTTAAAAATCCTACCGAGTGAAGAGCAACCCTCTCACTTGGGGGCTTAGCTGCAGTCCTGTACTCGCCTAAGTTTTAAAAATCCTACCGAGTGAAGAGCAACCCTCTCACTCGGGGGCTTAGCTGCAGTCTTGGACTCGCGTAAGATTTAAAAAAAATCCTACCGAGTGAAGAGAAACTCTCTCACTCGGGGGCTTAGCTACAGCCCTGTACTCGCCTAAGTTTTAAAAATCCTACTGAGTGAAGAGCAACCTTCTCACTCGGGGGCTTAGTTGTTGTCCCGTACTCGCCTAAGTTTTATAAATCCAACCGAGTGAAGAGCAACCCTCTTACTTGGGGGCTTAGCTGCAGTCCTGTACTCGCCTAAGATTTTAAAAAATCCTACCGAGTGAAGAGCAACCCTCTCACTCCGGGGCTTAGCTGCAGTCCTGTACTCGCCTAAGTTTTAAAAATACTATCAAGTGAAGAGCAACCCTCTCACTCGGGTGCTTAGCTGCAGTCCTGTACTCACCTAAGATTTTAAAAAAATCCTACCGAGTGAAGACCAATCCTCTCACTCGGGGGCTTAGCTGATGTCCTGTACCGGCCTAAGTTTTAAAAATCCTACCGGGTGAAGAGCAACCCTCTCACTCGGGGGTTTAGCTATAGTCCTGTACTCTCATAAGATAAAAACCACTCCTAGTGGACGCGTCACAAGTACAACATGCGCTCCATCCTGATCCGCAAGGACGACGAGGTGCAGGTCGTGCACAACACCTAGTGCTCTTGTCCATGACCCACTCGACGGAGCTGCTTCACAAGTACAACATGCGCTCCATCCTGATCCGCAAGGACGACGAGGTGCATGTCATGCACAACACCTAGTGCTCTTGTCCATGACCGACTCGACGGAGCTGCGTCACAAATATAACGTGCGCTCCATCCTGATCCGCAAAGACAACGATGTCACAGCCCTAGCCCAGCCCCTGTTGCCTTTGCTTGTTCCTCATGTCATCATGTTTACTTTTTCAAATGAATTTGAAATGGGGATGATAGAACCCCCAGCACCCCCCTTAAACCAATTAGGGTTTACTAAAACCTTTTTCAATGAACCTGAAATACCCTTCTAAAATGTTCATCATCTTTGCCTTGGTCCAGAACCTCTGACAAAAACGGTGCACAATTTTCTAGGACACATAAGGTCACTGAATTAAATCATATGCTATTTGCAATTGGGCATTTAAATGCTATATATTATTTTAAGTGCTCAATTAATTCTGAACTTAAGTGAGCGCTGTTAGGAATAATCCAAACAGAGCCCACAATTATCTTCAAGATTTTTGAAAATGTTCTGGTATTTTTAATAAATCCCAAAAGTTACAGAGAAATAGAAAAAACATTAACAAAAGAGGAGAGAGAGAGAGAGAATACCGGCGCCACCGGCCGGCTCGGCATCAGAAAGCAGCCCACCAGCCCATCTGCCGGTCATCCCCACCTCGCGCTGTAAGGACGCGAGGCGTGTGTTCGCCAGACGCCGCACGCCGCCTGCCACCTCCTGCTTCCTGCCGCTTCCCCTCGTCCGCCTGGCCTCCTCGCGACGCCACGCAGCCCCGACCGCTTCTTACTCTCTCCGTGCTTTCCCCCTCCTCTGCTTTCTCGCAAGACAGCCACCCAACGCTGACGCCGCTGGCCATGCTGCTGCCGCAGCCACCGCCTCGCTTCCGACGTGCCCACGAAGCCGCTTTGACCCTCTTCCTCCCCACCGAGCAGCGCCTCGGAGGCCCCTGCATCGTCGCCATCTTCATCGCCGGCCGCCGGAGATCTCCCCCGCTGCTGCGCTCTCTCTGGTGCTTCCCCGAGCACGCTGAGGCCACCCCTGCACTCCCAGTGAGCTCCTCTTCCTTCTCCCCCTAGCGACGTCACTCGAGCTGCCCCCTAACCCCGTTGGCCATCACGGTCGGGAGCTTGGCTCCGCCGGCCATGTCGCCGCCGTGGCCACCGTCACCTACAGCCGCAACTGAGCGTGTCACGGTGCTCAGTGCACCCCCAGGAGGCAGTAGCACCCCTCTGCGCCCCCTTGCTGTGCTTTCTAACAACGTCTTCGTGCACGCCCGAACTCCGGCCGCCGCCTGGCTCGACGCCGGCGTCATCTCCGGCCACGCCCGCACTCACCGCCTGCACCACTCAACGTGCGAGTCCACCAGCAGCACATAGCACGCCTCCGCCGTCGTTTTGGTCACCGGAGCGCGAAACCCGCGTTGCTCCGCCGCGTCTGGCCTCGCCGGCGTCATGTCGCCGGTGGGTTTGACCCCACTGACCCGTGGTTTGACCCTGTTTGTCCTCCCCAGGGTCGCTGACAGGTGGGCCCATGCCCTAATTAGGTTAAGTGCTAATTAAACATAATTAGCTCTGTTGACATGTGGGACCAGGGCCTTAACTAGTCCAGTTTAGAGCTAATTAACTCAGGTTAATTAGTTAGACACTGACATGTGGGTCCCAAATGACTGTGTTTGACTCGGCCGCGCGCTTTGACCTGCTAACGCCACTCTCGACGAATGCCGACGATTAATTCAATTACTGGAATTATTCTTATACAGGAAATTCTAGAAAATAGTACAAACTTCTAAAAATCATAGAAAATGAACCGTATCTCCAAATCAAATAATTTATATATGAAAAATGATCAGAAAAATCCAATCTCCATCTGTACTGGTTTCATGCATGTTAGAACACTTTAACATTACTGTTTAGGTGAAACAAGTTAATGCACTAATATGACCTCTTAAAATGGGTTTGCATTTGAATCTTTGGTTCAAATGTACTCATCTCAATCTGTTCTAGCTTGCATTAGCCCAAAACACATTCATATTGCCATGTCATAGCATGCATCATATTGTGCATTGCATTGATCGTGTTTCTTCTCTGTTTGCCGGTGTTGTTCTCCCTCGGTAGACGTTGTACCGACGTTGTGATTGTTGACACTGATGAAGACTCACTGCTATCTTCAGAAGTGCTAGTCAAGAAAAACCCCCTTGTTCATTCCGATACAATCCCACTCTCTCGCTCCTGCTCTCTTTTATTGCATTAGGGCAACATCGATTCAACTGTTACTTGCTGCGTTAGTTGAACCCCTTATCCTCTGCATGACCTGTCATTGCCACAGTAAATAGATGAAACCCACTAGCATGAGTAGGAGTTGTTTGAGCCTCTGTTGTGCCTACTCATTCATGCTTGTTTGTCATGCCTGCATCGCTTAGAGTTGAGTCAGTCTGATTCATCGGGATGAATCGGAGGTGTGTGAACATGTTCTACCGTTGAGAGCTAAGTGTGTGAACACGACGGTAAAGGTATCGTGAGAGGCCATGTAGGAGTACATGGTGGGTTGTCTCATTGAAGCCGCCTCGTGAACTGAGTTCGTGTTTGTGATCCATGAAACAGCTACTACCATGCATTGGGCCCTGAAATATGACCCCGCTCGACTTCTTAATCACCCTTGTCCTCTATCCAGGAGTTGCAAGTAGTTTCTGGTGTTTGTAATATGCTGGAGGCTGTGGGCAGCGCTGACCCGAGGGGTGGGCTGTGATGCGGTAGGCACGTGGCACGGTGTACCGGGCGCCCGTTTGGTGTCTCGGGAACCCCGCACACATCGTTCGGGGCCGTATGTGGAAACTTCGGTTAAATCATCGACAGTGGCTACGAAGTGGGTGGTGGGTGGGCTTTGAATTTCTTCGTCGTCCGCATACCAACCTTCCTGACCATAATCCGACCAGGGCTCTCCTGATAAAGAGAGAGACTTTAGTGAATTCAGGATGTCGCCAAAGGGCGAAAAGCCGAAAGATGTCCGTGGCAGTGAATTTCAAGATCGGCGCCAATTGATTCGACATGGGACGCGAAGGCTCGGAGTCCGGAGAGGAGTCCGCACCTTGAGTCACGATCTTCGCAAAGGACGGGTAGGTGTATGGTTCAATCATCGAGAGATTGCAGCCCCGAGGCGGTGTCCAGCCACCCGCCCTCGATCGGCGCAGCCGGCTCGAACTAAAGGTCGGAGCGACTCGTGCGACCTCCAGACACTGCTCGGCGGCAGAGCTAGATCATGCCCTCGTGATGTTGGCAGCGCTTGGTTGTGGATCAAACCCATCAAGATCAAGTCTCCGCGACGCCACCGTAGTTCAAATCTCCAAATCTGACCGGTGGCCAGGGCGAGCTTAATCTGCTCCAGATGGCTGCTTAATTGCCCGCAGCAGCAAAGCGCCAATACGAAGATCTGTCTGGGAGAAATGTCTCACCTCGAGCGCATCGTCGTTGATGATCGGAGGAGCCATCGGGCCTAAAGATGACGACACGAGGAACTCTCAATGAAAGCACCAATGTCGGTGTCAAACCGCGGATCTCGGTAGGGGGTCCCGAATCAAGCGCCTAGGCGGATGGTAACAGGAGACAAGGGACACGATATTTTTACCTGTGTTCGGGCCCTCTCGATGGAGGTAAAACCCTACCCTGCTTGATTAATATTGATGATATGGGTAGTACAAGAGTAGATCTACAACGAGATCGTAGAGGCTAAACCCTAGAAGCTAGCCTATGGTATGATTGTTGTTCGCCCCACGGACTAAAACCCTTTGGTTTATATAGGCACCAAGAGGGTTAGGGTTACACAGAGTCGGTTACAATGGTAGGAAATCTACATATCCAGATCGCCAAGCTTGCCTTCCACGCCAAGGAAAGTCCCATCCTGACACGGACGAAGTCTTCATCCTTGTATCTTCAAAGTCCAGAGTCCGCCAAAGGCTATAGTCCGTTATCCGGACACCCCTAATCCAGAGTCCTCAAGAGTCCTCGAACCAGGCTTCAATGACGATTTAGTCCGCGCAAGATATTGTCTTCGGCATTGCAAGGCGGGTTCCTCCTCCGAATACTTCATAGAAGATTTTGAACACAACGATAGTGTCCAGCTCTGAAAAATAAGTTCCACATACCACCGTAGAGAGAATAATATTTACAGAAGTTCAATCTGCTGATGTATTCCACGGCCTGACATCACACCACGACCAAGCCTTTATTCGAATCGTTTTTACTGTCCCACCTCAGCGCGTTTAGCGAGGCGGTTTCCTTGGCACGTCTTGTCAAAGCAGAGATCGTGTCCCGTTATTCCGGGATTCTCATCAATACGGGCATGGGTAACCCAACCGCGCCATTGATTACGGTGCTTGGGATATAAGCGAGTTTTATCAGGCCGGTGGGGACGCATAGC
This sequence comes from Aegilops longissima, assembly GCA_021605205.1. Taxonomy (NCBI): domain Eukaryota; kingdom Viridiplantae; phylum Streptophyta; class Magnoliopsida; order Poales; family Poaceae; genus Aegilops; species Aegilops longissima. The sequence continues at coordinate 221,934,035 of CM038680.1, forward strand.
TTTGTCCGTCCATATAAGGGGATAAGAATCCACTTTTTCACACACGCCTTCTTCCTCCTTTGCTTATCCATTTCACAAGACTCGAGCTCCAAAGGCTCAAGTCCGCACATCCCACCTCAACCTTCTCCAACTATGTCCGGAGCGGAGGCAGGATGGCCTCCTCCGTCACGGAGGGGCACATCAAAAATCTGCGGAAGGCCGGATACTTGTCCGACGACATCGCAGATCGGCTCCCCGACAAGGGCAGCTCATCCCCACCCCCAGTGCCCCATGAGAGGGTGGTGTTCCTCCCCACTTCCTCCGCGGACTAGGGTTTCCACTTCACCCATTTGTCTGGGGCTCATGTTCTATTACGGCCTAGACTTCCATGATCTGCCCCAATTTCATCCTCAACATCTCGGCGCTCATCGTCAGGCGAGGCCTTCCTCTGCATCCAGCCCCACTTCGCTTATGGATGAAGACCTTCAATGTCAAGTCAAGGTAGTGGGCGGCCGCCAAGCCGGAGTGCGGAGGTGCCATGGTGGGCAAGATGGCCAACGCCCTATGGCTCAAGGGCTCCTTTGTGGAGACCATAAAGGGGTGGCAATCGGGGTATTTCTACATCACCGAGCCGCGCGACTCCAAATGGGAAGCAGCCCCTGAATTCGATCCGCTTCCCTACACGGCTCACCTCATGGAAAGAGACGGTCCCGACGGGGTAATTCGAAGAGCTGACCGACTCCAAACTTGCGTCCAAACCTGGTGGACAAGAAGCTCAAGCTTGTCAACGTAGTCCAGGTTATGCTCATCCGCCGGATCCTCCCATGCTAGCAACGGGCCTTTAACTTGTGGGAGTTTGATCCAGCACAAGATCAACCTTGAGCCGGCTCTTCGACACTACGCATTTAAGATGCCCGAAGGTGCCGTTCAAGGGCACCGAGGCTCCCGCATCCGCCATCAAGATCACGGATTCAGCTCATGCATCAAGCCAGCGAGCTAAGCTATTTTACCCTTTACGGACCATTTTTTCATAGTTTGACTCTATGTGGGATCTAAAACTCCTCACTCTTTGACAGATCTGGCAGAAGACGCCCGGACAGGTTTACCGTCCGCCCTTGCCGTAAAACCCAGCCGGACGCCTGATTGACGGGTTGCTGGTTCCGCACCTTACGTGGTGCCGAGAAGAAGGCTAAGAAGAAGGCCACAGGACCAAGGAGTTCCCGGCGCCAGTGTTGTCGGACTCATCGTCCGATGACTCGAGGCGGACTCCTCCCGCCAAGACGCAGGAGGAGGAAGAGGCCTCTCCCAGCCGGGGAGAGAGGAAAGGAAGGCCGCCTCGAACGCCTCGATGCGGCTATATCTCCCACGTCGAAGCACGACTTAGAGGCATAACCGCATTGAAAGCAATGTCGCAAGTGAGGTAATCTTCACACAACCCATGTAATACATAAGGGAAAGAGATACATAGTTGGCTTACAATCGCCACTTCACACAATACACGAGTAAAACATTACATCATACAGATACAATCATGGTCCGACTACGGAACCAAAATAAAAGAAGACTACCCCAAAGCTACACAGATCCCGGATCGTCCCGACCGGCTCCACTATCGATCAACTCAAACGAAACAACACAAAGAACAAGGTCTTCATCGAGCTCCTCCTTGAGCTCGGATGCATCACCGCACGGTTTCACGGCACCGCAAACTGGTTTTGAAGTATCCGTGAGTCACGGGACTCAGCAATCTCACACCCGCGAGATCAAGACTATTTAAGCTTAAAGGTAGGGCAAGGTAGTGAGGTGGAGCTGCAGCAAGCGACTAGCATATATGGTGGCTAACATACGCAAAAGAGAGCGAGAAGAGAAGGCAAAGCACGGTCGAACAACTATGATCAAGAAGTGATCCTGAACTCCTACTTACGCCGACATAACCCAAATCGTGTTCACTTCCGGACTCACGAGAAGAGACCATCACGTTACACACGCAGTTGGTGTATTTTAATTAAGATCAACTTCGGTTTTCTACAACCGACATTAACAAATTCCCATCTGCCACATAACCGCGGGCACGGCTTTCGAAAGTTCAAAACCCCGCAGGGTGTCCCAACTTAACCCATGATAAGCTCTCGCGATCAACGAAGGATATTCTTCTCCCGGAAGACCCGATCAGTCTCGAATCCTGCCACAAGACATTTCACAGCAATAAAACAAGACCAGAAGACCGCCTGATGCTACCGACAATCCCGATAGGAGCTGCACATATCTCGCTCGTGGCAACACCGATGAGACAGGCTACGAGTAAAACCAACCTCAAGTTGCCCCGAGGTGGCCTCAAGGTGGCTCGGTTCGGGCCAGCACTTAGAGAAGCACCGTCCGGGGGCTAATAAAGATGACCCTTGGGCTCCGAAACCCAAGGGAAAAAGGACTGGTGAGGCAAATGTTAAAACCAATGTTGGGCCTTGCTGAAAAGTCTTATACAAAGCGAACTGTCAAGGGGGTCCCATAAATCACCCGACCGCGTTAGGGACGCAAAATCCGGGAACATAACACCGATATGACGGAAACTAGGGCGGCAAGTGGAACAAAACACTGCATAAGGCCGAGCCTTCCACCCTTTACCAAGTATATAGATGCATTAATAATATAAGATATATTGTGATATCCCAACAAGTAAATATGTTCCAACAAGGAACAACATCTCCATGTTCCAACAAGGAACAAACTTCATCTTCACCTGCAACTAACAACGCTATAAGAGGGGCTGAGCAAAGCGGTAACATAGCCAAACAACGGTTTGCTAGGAAAGGATGGTTAGAGGTTTGACATGGCAATGTGGGTGGCATGATAAGCAAGTGGTAGGCATCGTAGCATAGGCATAGCAAAAGAGCGAGCATCTAGCAAGCAAAGATAGAAGTGATTTCGAGGGTATGGTCATCTTGCCTGAAATCCCGCAAGGAAGAAGAACGAATCCATGAAGAAGACAAACGGACGAAGTCGAACGAATCCTCACAACTCCGGAACGGAACCGAAGCTAACGAGAAAAGCAAACCGGAAACAAACAAACAACATAGTAAACACACAATCATAAACATGGCATGATGCACAATCAAGTATGATGCATGTCCGGTTAAAGAGGCATGGCATGGCAAAGTGCACAAACAATCCTACAAATTAAGTGGAGCTCAATATGCAACGGGTTGCATATTGACAAAACACCACATTGACATATTTAGTTTGACTCTTGATTAGGTACTCGACAATATTAAATGTTATTAAACATGGCAAGAGGTGAAGCATAATGAAACTACCTATTTAGGCAAGATTAAATGAGGCCGAAACAACAACAACAATTCCGGAAAATCCCCATATGCAAATTATGGATTCGGTACAGATCTGACCTAAAGCATATTTTAGAGTTGTTAAACATGCAAAGAAATGCTACCATGATAAACTAGGCATTTTTCTACCCCATTTACATATATAAATTATTTAAAATGGAGCTACGGTTATTTAGTTATGAAATAAATCATTTTAGCATGGCATAGGAGCAAATTAATGCAAACTGTAGTTTAAACATTTAAATGTTGTTATCATGATGCGGATGACAAGTGCAAGTTTTTATGCAATATTATGAAAACGTTAACAAGAGCATGTTAAGAAGCATTGTGTCACCGTGGTGGAAGAAAGGTGCCACGGCAACGAATCCAAAATGGTGCCACGGCAACATATCGGTTCCGTAGCTCGATTGAGATATCGGTACAAAGGAAAACGTGACGGAAGCGAGTCATGCAAGATGGTGGGGTGATCCCGGATACCGGGTTCCCACGGAACGATGGCATGGCAAAAGAGGGGCATCGCAAGGATGATTCGATCACGGTCGGTCATCTCGGTGGTTATACCTTCGGAACGAGCAATCGGGACGAGTCGAGTTTCGTAGAGGGAAGTAGACGTTCACGGGTCGTCGAGGGAAGTAGAGGAAGTAGTCGTTCTCGCGATGATCGTCGAGGGAAGTAGTCGTACACGGCGTAGGGGAAAGTCGTTGTTCACGTTCGATGGTAGTGGTACATCCCGTCATCGGCAGTAGTTGTTCATGTCCCGTGGATGTTCGGGTCCACGGGTCTTCGAGGGTCGACGGTAGTGGTACACGGTCATCGGGTACTTGTCGCTTCCGTTCGGTGGTCGCCGGGTCGTAGTGGTACACACGCATCACGTAGTCGAACTTGGTACATTCCGAAGGGGTACTTGGCGTTTCCGGGTGTAGTCGAACTTGACGAAAACGGGTCTCCTCGAAGTAGTCGTGGTACTTGACGATTCCACGCTCGGTGACCGCTGTACTTGGCGAAAATCCTGCAATCGGCCTGGCGCCCTGGTTCGGAGGTAGCGGAGGCAGCTCAGATGCATCACCTCCTGGGGGTCGCCGACGGCGGCGGGTGGCGATGGGCAGGACCTCCCGAGGCAGGGGCGCCGGAGATGCTCGGAGGCCGGAGAGGAGCACCGGTGGCGCGGGCGCGGCTCGGGACGGAAGCAGGAGGCGACGAGGAGCTCTGGTGGTGTGGCAAAACCGCAGCAGGAGGACCTGCGGGAGGGAGAAGGCGGAGGACGGAGGTCGCGGGACGGGAGGAGAAGGGATGGCGGCGAGCTACGGCCGGCCGGGCGCGGGCCGCAGCGACGGGTCGCTGGTCTCGCTGGTCGGCGCGAGGGGGGGCGGAGGCGCGAGGCGAAGGAGAGGTGGCTGGCGCGATGCCACAGGAGGAGGCGACGAGGAGATGGATGGCGGGCGGCCATGGAGGAGAGGAAGGAGTACGAGGGAGGAAGAGAGATGCGAGAGGAGATGGGATCGAGGGGAAGGACGAGGGGAGATGGGGAATCGGGCAGGAGGCGACGGCCAAGGGAGGACGAGAGGAGGAGATGAGGGGGGATCGGGAGAGATGGGCTAGGGTTAGGTCGGTGGGGCGGCTGGGCCTAGGCCTTGGGCCTCTGCGGGGAGGGGGGGGTTAGGCCGGCCTGAGGGAGAAGGAAGGCCAGGCCGGCTGGACTGGGCTGGCTGCCCGGAGAAGGCCGAGTTGGGCTGGCACTCTCTCCTCTCTCTATATATATTTAGCAGAAAAATAAATAAAGAGAGACAAAAGAACGAGAGGGTTAGGGAAAGAAGTTGACATGGGGATAATTTTCCGGCTCACAAAAATATGAGGAATTTAACAAAATGATCCAAGGATTTTGGTGGAACTCCGAAAATGATAGAATAAAATGGCAAGGTTTGGAGACCAAACTTGAAGCAGAAAAGGCATTGGAATTATTTTGCAAGTGGGTTATGGTGATTCCAAAACAATGGAATATTTTTAATATAGCTCCCTAATATTGGGAGGATATGTTATAAAGAGAAGTCACCATGTGAATCCCTCGGTTTAAATGGATCGAGAAATCCATACAATTTATTTAGAAGAGTTTTTTTAAAAAAAAAAATGAATGATGGCATGAAGCAATGCAAGAGATGACATGCTGAAATGCAAAACAAAACAAATCACATGGCAAAACTCGAAACCCCGAAGGCAATCAAGCTCCGGTCTTGGGGCGCACAACACTCCACCACTACGAGAGGATCTCGCCCCAGATCTAGGATGGCACCGGAGAAAAAACGAAGAGGAAGAGGTAAAACAAAGTTGCTTCTTTGACAAACGAATGAAACCAAAGAACCTTGAGAGGTTGAACAAAATGAAAGAAAGAAAACAACGAAGATGAAGGAAGTTGAAAACACTCTGTTAGAAAAGAGGAACAAGGGATACGACGAAAACCAAGAGGTTTAGTGACAAGATAGATATTGACACCTCTCCGGTTAAAACAAGATAGAGAAGGAATAAGAATGATATAATTTGGGCAGCACTCCGACTAAAAGAAGAAGGAAAAACTTGATAAGATGAAAAGAACTTGAAGAGAAGACACAACCTCCGGTTAAATGGATAAGCAAGAAAAAGAACACGATCTAGACAAAACAAGATGATGGGTGAAAAGAGCAACATCACAATGCCTCCGATAGAAATGAAAGAATGCAATGAAAAACTAGATGGTTGGAAAGAAAAGAACGGAGAAGATAATGGTAACTTCTACCACAATTGAATTTGAAAGAAACATCCTTACGAGGAAGACTAGAACGGAGTTGTTTGAAAAACAACAACGGTAAGAATAAGCTTGTAGTGGGCTTATGAAAACATCTCAAAATTATGAGGTGAGCTTCTGCCACCAACGGAAACAAATGATTGGATTGAGAGCAACACGGAGATGAAAACTTATTTCACCGAGAGGACAAATGAAGAACTTGGGTCCTTTATAAGCACCATAAATAGCAACAATCCTAAGGGAAAGCTTTAGGTGAAATATAGCCCAAGATAACTCCAATGAAGAGATTGATGGATTTAAAATACCTCATTCTTGACAACATGTGAATCATGAAACACGAACTCAAAATTGTCGAGAATGACATAACACCACCTCAAATGATAAGGTAGAACGAATTGCACTTCGCAATGCAAGAAGAAGAATACTTGAACTCCTCAAAACAAAACATGTGTTGAGCACCATGTTCAATTTTGAGTATAGCTTGACGGATCGTAACTCCGCGAGAAATCTTGAAGAACAATTGGAGAAATGAAAAGAATCCTTGACGAACCACCCTGAAGAAACTCCATGAAGAACTCCGGTAAGAAAAGGATGATAAAAGAAAGAGAAGTTGCAAATACAAGGAGAAACCTTGCAGTGGTAAGATGAAGCTTTGAAATGATATAACTGAGAAAACTTGGAACTCCGGAAAGAAAGATGAACAATTGAAACCAAGAATTTTGACGACCCTCCGGAATAAGGAATTGAATTTACTCGATGAAACAAGAATAAGAATTACATTATGCTGATCCTTCACCAATCAAATTGATGACAAGCAATGGATTTTACATACTACTTATTCCCACTGAAAAATGATTACAGATAGAGATAGAACGCAAACTTGAGAAGGTATTGATGGAATCATCGGTTGGATTTGGAAAACAAGAGTTGAACGCTTGAATGAATAATTCTGAGATGATGGGCTCCGAAGAATCAAACTGAAAAGACTCCTGAAATGCTCCGGGTGGGTGAAAAGAATTCTCACAATCAAAACAATTATGAGGATGGCACGAAGCTAGAACCATGAATCTTGAAGAGAAAGAAGCGAGATTAAAGAGAAACTCTTCTTCAATCTTCAAAATTCGAGAATGACTTCGAGAACATCACCATGAATTATTGAAGCACTCCGGAATGAAAATTAGGAAGGTTGAACCAACAATGAAAAGAATTTGGAAGATCTTGGAGAAAACCAAGACTGATGATAATTCATTCTTACGTCAAACTTTGCAATGAATTTGGGAATAACTCCGGAAAAATTAGAAGAGTCAGGTAAGATCCTGGGAAAAAACCTGTGGGTTAGGGCCCACTCAAAAGAACCACCGTTGAACAATTGTTTGAAATAGATATTGCACCGGTTGAATTAAATGGCTTGAATGAGATAGCATCCTCAAAAGAACTTGAGTGAATTGAGAATGGAAATTAGAATCTTCTGAGATATTTTCAACACTCCGGAACAATTGAATAACGAGAAGTGGATGATTAGGGGGCACTGTCATGAGAAAGCACTTGAAATGATGCAAAGAATACGATCAACACTGAAAACTTGACTTAAATCCACCGGAAAAGAAAATTAGAATGGAACAATGATAAGGTTAAAGCTTCCTTAGCGTCTTCATGAGAAATCACCGGATAAAACAATAAAGGAAAAGAATGAAGAAACTTCACTCAATAAAATGGATACTTGATTAAGAAATCTGAGTCCTTGAAGAAAAAGGGTGGGAGGGCGGGAAAACAAAGGCAACTTAGGTCGGATGAGACGAACACCGTTGAGAAAAAGCTTAGAATAGATCTTGCGAATGTTGGAATGATCGGATTCACTTGAAGAGAAGCACGACGGTTAAGAAAAGAATTGACATGACAAGCTCAGTGATCAAGAAGGATTAGTATTCCCATAGAAATATGAGAACACCAATTAGGAAAGGTATGGATTCAACATTTGACATTGAAGCAACTCGAATACCACAAAACAAAACAAAAACGAAGGATTGGCTTCAAGAATGAGCCAGAAACAAACATATGATAGATCCCATATCGTATCATGTGTGTGTTGGAAAGATATCCTACGAGATACTTGAATTCCCACCTATAAACTCCCGAAACTTTCTGGTTATGCAATCTGGTGTTGGGGATACAGGGGACACCAAATATATCACCCAAACTAACAATACCTAGATCCAACAGTATCCATCCGTCAACACATAACCAAGAAATCCTCGAAATCGCTTACCTCGACCTTCAAAAACATCCGTTATGCAAGTCATGGCAATACTCCCTTTTCTCGCCACAATCTCGGGCTATCGTGGTTATCTCACCAACAACTGCACAAAAGAGATTTCGATGTCGGTAAAACTCGTATTCCGAATCGCAACGATAAAATTGTGACGACAACACCTCGGAGCTCAACTCCCGGGACACCGCCACAACCCCTAAATGTCGAGGCACCAAGAACAATGTTCTCGCCACAAAACCATCGGAACGATTCCAAGATACCCGTGATCCTAAAAAAAATTTTAGTGAAATTTGAGGAGAGAAAAGTCAAAACTCTACGTCAGATGCCTCACCAGAGCGACGAAGGACCGAGGAGTAAAAAGAATCCTACTCTCCGATATATATAATCCTAAGACTCAAAACATTTTCCATTCTAGACTCAACAACGCCAAGAAACAATCAAGTAGGGGCTCCTAAGTCGGGAAGGCTCGATTACCAACTTGAACGCCTCGATGCGGCTATATCTCCCACGTGTCGAAGCACGACTTAGAGGCATAACCGCATTGAAAGCAATGTCGCAAGTGAGGTAATCTTCACACAACCCATGTAATACATAAGGGAAAGAGATACATAGTTGGCTTACAATCGCCACTTCACACAATACACGAGTAAAACATTACATCATACAGATACAATCATGGTCCGACTACGGAACCAAAATAAAAGAAGACTACCCCACAAGCTACACAGATCCCGGATCGTCCCGACTGGGCTCCACTACTGATCAACTGAAACGAAACAACACAAAGAACAAGGTCTTCATCGAGCTCCTCCTTGAGCTCGGATGCATCACCTGCACGGTTTCGTCGGCACCTGCAAACTGGTTTTGGAAGTATCTGTGAGTCACGGGGACTCAGCAATCTCACACCCGCGAGATCAAGACTATTTAAGCTTAAAGGTAGGGCAAGGTAGTGAGGTGGAGCTGCAGCAAGCGACTAGCATATATGGTGGCTAACATACGCAAAAGAGAGCGAGAAGAGAAGGCAAAGCACGGTCGAACAACTATGATCAAGAAGTGATCCTGAACTCCTACTTACGTCAGACATAACCCAGAAACCGTGTTCACTTCCCGGACTCCGCCGAGAAGAGACCATCACGGTTACACACGCAGTTGGTGTATTTTAATTAAGATCAACTTCGGGTTTTCTACAACCGGACATTAACAAATTCCCATCTGCCACATAACCGCGGGCACGGCTTTGAAAGTTCAAACCCCGCAGGGTGTCCCAACTTAACCCATGATAAGCTCTCGCGATCAACGAAGGATATTCCTTCTCCCGGAAGACCCGATCAGTCTCGAATCCTGCCACAAGACATTTCACAAAGAATAAAACAAGACCAGCAAGACCGCCCGATGCTGCCGACAATCCCGATAGGAGCTGCACATATCTCGCTCGTGGCAACACCGGATGAGACAAAGCTACGAGTAAAACCAACCTCAAGTTGCCCGAGGTGGCCCAAGAAGCGGACTCGGTTCGGGCCAGCACTTAGAGAAGCACCGTCCGGGGGCTAAATAAAGATGACCCTTGGGCTCCGGAAACCCAAGGGAAAAAGGACTGGGTGAGGCAAATGTTAAAACCAATGTTGGGCCTTGCTGGAAAAGTCTTATACAAAGCGAACTGTCAAGGGGGTCCCATAAATCACCCGACCGCGTTAGGGACGCAAAAATCCGGGAACATAACACCGATATGACGGAAACTAGGGCGGCAAGAGTGGAACAAAACACCAGGCATAAGGCCGAGCCTTCCACCCTTTACCAAGTATATAGATGCATTAATAATATAAGATATATTGTGATATCCCAACAAGTAAATATGTTCCAACAAGGAACAACATCTCCATGTTCCAACAAGGAACAAACTTCATCTTCACCTGCAACTAACAACGCTATAAGAGGGGCTGAGCAAAGCGGTAACATAGCCAAACAACGGTTTGCTAGGAAAGGATGGTTAGAGGTTTGACATGGCAATGTGGGTGGCATGATAAGCAAGTGGTAGGCATCGTAGCATAGGCATAGCAAAAGAGCGAGCATCTAGCAAGCAAAGATAGAAGTGATTTCGAGGGTATGGTCATCTTGCCTGAAATCCCGCAAGGAAGAAGAACGAATCCATGAAGAAGACAAACGGACGAAGTCGAACGAATCCTCACAACTCCGGAACGGAACCGAAGCTAACGAGAAAAGCAAACCGGAAACAAACAAACAACATAGTAAACACACAATCATAAACATGGCATGATGCACAATCAAGTATGATGCATGTCCGGTTAAAGAGGCATGGCATGGCAAAGTGCACAAACAATCCTACAAATTAAGTGGAGCTCAATATGCAACGGGTTGCATATTGACAAAACACCACATTGACATATTTAGTTTGACTCTTGATTAGGTACTCGACAATATTAAATGTTATTAAACATGGCAAGAGGTGAAGCATAATGAAACTACCTATTTAGGCAAGATTAAATGAGGCCGGAAACAACAACAACAATTCCGGAAAATCCCCATATGCAAATTATGGATTCGGTACAGATCTGACCTAAAGCATATTTTAGAGTTGTTAAACATGCAAAGAAATGCTACCATGATAAACTAGGCATTTTTCTACCCCATTTACATATATAAATTATTTAAAATGGAGCTACGGTTATTTAGTTATGAAATAAATCATTTTAGCATGGCATAGGAGCAAATTAATGCAAACTGTAGTTTAAACATTTAAATGTTGTTATCATGATGCGGATGACAAGTGCAAGTTTTTATGCAATATTATGAAAACGTTAACAAGAGCATGTTAAGAAGCATTGTGTCACCGTGGTGGAAGAAAGGGGTGCCACGGCAACGAATCCGAAAATGGTGCCACGGCAACATATCGGTTCCGGTAGCTCGATTGAGATATCGGTACAAAGGAAAACGTGACGGAAGCGAGTCATGCAAGATGGTGGGGTGATCCCGGATACCGGGTTCCCACGGAACGATGGCATGGCAAAAGAGGGGCATCGCAAGGATGATTCGATCACGGTCGGTCATCTCGGTGGTTATACCTTCGGAACGAGCAATCGGACGAGTCGAAGTTTCAGAGAGGGAAGTAGACGCTCACGGGTCGCCGAGGGAAGTAGAGGAAGTAGTCGCTCGCGATGATCGCCGAGGGAAGTAGTCGACACGGCGTAGGGAAAGTCGCTGTTCACGCTCGATGGTAGTGGTACATCCCGCCATCGGCAGTAGTTGTTCGCGTCCCGTGGATGTTCGGGTCCACGGGTCTTCGAGGGTCGACGGTAGTGGTACACGGTCATCGGGTACTTGTCGCTTCCGGTTCGGTGGTCGCCGGGTCGTAGTGGTACACACGCATCACGTAGTCGAACTTGGTACATTCGAAGGGGTACTTGGCGCTTCCGGTGTAGTCGAACTTGACGAAAACGGGTCTCCTCAAGTAGTCGTGGTACTTTGACGATTCCACGCCGGTGACCGCTGTACTTGGCGAAAATCCTGCAACCGCCTCAAGCGCCCTGGTTCGAGGTAGCGGAGGCAGCTCGGATGCATCACCTCTGAAGCCGCCGACGGCGGCGGGTGGCGATGGGCAGGACCTCCCGAGGCAGGGGCGCCGAGATGCTCGGAGGCCGGAGAGGAGCACCGTGGCGCGGGCGCTGCTCGGGACGGAAGCAGGAGGCGACGAGGAGCTCCCCGGTGGTGTGGCAAAACCGCAGCAGGAGGACCTGCGGGGAGGGAGAAGGCGGAGGACGGAGGTCGCGTGGACGGGAGGAGAAGGGATGGCGGCGAGCTACGGCCGGCCGGGCGCGGGCAGCAGCGACGGGCCGCTGGTCTCGCTGGCTCGGCGCGAGGGGGCGGAGGCGCGAGGCGAAGGAGAGGTGGCTGGCGATGCCACAGTGGAGGAGGCGACGAGGAGATGGATGGCGCAAGGCCATGGAGGAGAGGAAGGAGTACGAGGGGAGGAAGAGAGATGCGGCGAGGGAGATGGGATCGAGGGAAGGACGAGGGAGATGGGGAATCGGGCAGGGAGGCGACGGCGCCACGGGAGGACGAGAGGAGGAGATGAGGGGGGATCGGGAGAGATGGGCTAGGGTTAGGTCGGTGGGGCGGCTGGGCCTAGGCCTTGGGCCTGCGCGCGAGGGGGGGGGGGTTAGGCCGGCCTGGAGGGAGAAGGAAGGCCAGGGCCGGCTGGACTGGGCTGGCTGCCTGGAGAAGGCCGAGCTGGGCTGGCACCTCTCTCCTCTCTCTCTATATATATTTAGCAGAAAAATAAATAAAGAGAGACAAAAGAACGAGAGGGTTAGGGAAAGAAGTTGGACATGGGGATAATTTTCCCGGGCTCACAAAAATATGAGGAATTTAACAAAAATGATCCAAGGATTTTTGGTGGAACTCCGGAAAATGATAGAATAAAAATGGCAAGGTTTGGAGACCAAACTTGAAGCAGAAAAGGCATTGGAATTATTTTGCAAGTGGGTTATGGTGATTCCAAAACAATGGAATATTTTTAATATAGCTCCCTAATATTGGGAGGATATGTTATAAAGAGAAGTCACCATGTGAATCCCTCGGTTTAAATGGATCGAGAAATCCATACAATTTATTTAGAAGAGTTTTTTAAAAAAAATAATGAATGATGGCATGAAGCAATGCAAGAGATGACATGCTGAAATGCAAAAACAAAACAAATCACATGGCAAAACTCGGAAACCCTGGAAGGCAACTGAAGCTCCGGTCTTGGGGCGTCACAGCCCCAACTGGGGAGGCCGGAGGGTCCAAGAAGGGAAGGACCCTTCCTCCGGACTACACCACCAACGCCGACGACGGCGGAGAGGAGTGGCCACCAAGGACCAAGCCCCTGGCGAAATCGTAAGTGTCCGGATACCAGAATAACTCATGGTGTTCCATTTGTCGCACATCATCTTCTAACGCCGAATATAACCATGCAGTCCGCCCAAAGACGGGCTCGACGCTTCATCGAGCGGCTCCCTGGATTCGTTGGATGTGAATAGCACCTCACTCCCGACCGCCTCGTCTCCTCCCGCCGCGGATGACACCGGGGTGGAGTCCCAAAAGGGGCCGAGCCAGGAGGAGGTGGCCCTGGAGGCGCCGCAAGGCGACCTCCCGGACTCCGGGCGCAAAGGGGATAAAACCACAAAGGGCTTTAAGTTCGCCCTGTGCGGACTTCGCATCGAACCTTCAAGTGGTTCCGAGTCCGACAGCGCACCCTTCGTGAAGAAGGGCAAGACTGCGACGCCAGTGACCTCCGTCCAACCGGAGGCACCGGATGATTTGATGGAGGCGCTTAACAGCGCTTCCATCAACGAGGAGCACCGCACTGTTATGAGTGTGGTGATCCAGAAAGTTCAGTCCGCCAAGAGCGGGCTGACTGAAGCATGTGCCAGCCTTCTAACAGGCTTTGAGGTATGTATTTAAGATATGTAAAAATATTACCGCATAGACAGTAGCCCCTGATGCTCAGTTTGGTATTCGGAAAGAAATAGCCGAACTGAGGATCTAAAAAGATATACGCAGGAGTCTAACATAAGTATGTCAATATGGGAATGCAGGCTGCACTGCAGACCTCTGCCGCACTGTCTGCGGAGGTTGATGCATTAAAGTAGAGCCTCGAGCGGTCCGAGAACGAGCTCGGACTTGCCAAAAAGTAGCTCAAGGACAAGGAAGGTTAGTAATACCTTATGGGAGTATTTAAAAGATATGGTTGCAAAAGATGACAGGAATAACGTGAATACTGCAGGGGCCATGAACGAGGTGGCGACCCTGAAGGAAGCGGTGTCCAAGGCCGAAAGCAATGCGGCCGCGGAGCGCACCGAGCGAGAGAAGCAGGAGGCGCGGGTGGCGGAGGTGCGGCAAGAGCTCCAGGCTCTTGTGGAAAAACACGAGAGTTTGGAGCGTAACTCAAAGACTCGAGAGTCCGAGCTCGTCTCGGCCCTTGAGAGCGCCAAAGCCGCTAAGGCATTCTATATGCAAAGCAAGCATGTGAAAGTGAGGCGAGTAAGGTATTCTATATGAAAGTGAGCACCAAAGCCGAAGCCCAAAAAGTGAAGCAAGCATGTGAAAGTGAGCGCCAAAGCCGAAGCCCAAAAAGCCCTCCAGGAAATTGAGGGCTTTATCTACTGTGTTCGGCCCGGCCGGAGTTGCCATATCCGGCGTGACGATTATCGTCACGTGTCGCGGGGCGGCCACGCGATCTGTAGATCGATCTTGTTTGCCTTGCCTTGTCCTCCAATATATCTCACAAGTCTGGCGCATTTCCCCGCGCCTTGGTATTTTTTGAGCGGCGTCGGGGTGCGGCTTGAATTGAGGGCCGAGAGGCCTCTCTGTCGCGGCCACGAGGTGGTCAGTCATGTGCTGGTGATGTAGGTTTGGGTGCTTCCTCCTCTAATCGGGGTAGCAGCCTGCGTCTTGGGTAGCTCTTGGAGGGGCGCTCGAGTTCATACTCTTCGGCCGTAAGGACTTCAGTCCATCTGTCAGCTAGCAAGTCTTGGTCAGCTCTAAGCTGTTGCGGCTTTTTCTTGAGGTTGCTTGCCATGGCCATGAGCCTGCGTTTGAAACGCTCTTGTTCGACGGGATCCTCGGGCACGACGAATTCGTCGTCGTCGAGGTTTGCCTCATCTTCGGAGGGAGGCATGTAATTATCGTCCTCTACCTCTCTTTCGCCGCTCTCTCATGAGGGCTGGCTTCTCCATCCTC
This sequence comes from Aegilops longissima, assembly GCA_021605205.1. Classification (NCBI taxonomy): domain Eukaryota; kingdom Viridiplantae; phylum Streptophyta; class Magnoliopsida; order Poales; family Poaceae; genus Aegilops; species Aegilops longissima. The sequence goes on from CM038680.1 coordinate 221,949,138, forward strand.
CCCGCTGAATCCTGCCGAGGGGGTTGTCTTCGCACCGTCCGGGTGTTATTGTCTCCGTGTCGGAATCACCGCTTTTGCTGTGGCAGGATTTAGAGCAGCGCCACGACGCCGGGCGCTTAGGCTGTTTCTTGGAGGGTCATCCTCCGTTGTTCCATCGCCATTCCCATCTTTTGGGATGTCCAAGATGTATATGCCCTATGACGTAGGTGGTTTTCCAGGTGCCCTCCGGCGCTGGTTCTGGTCGCCTCCTGCATCGCCGTCCATACCGCCGATGTCTTGAGTCGAAGTCGAGCATGTCGGTTAAATCATCGGCGGGCTACGAAGGGGTGGTGGGTGGGCTTTGAATTTCTTCGTCGTCCGCATACCAACCTTCCCGACCATAATCCGCCAGGCTCTCCGATAAAGAGAGAGACTTTAGTGAATTCAGGATGTCACCAAAGGGCGAAAATCTTGAAAGATGTCCGTGGCAGTGAATTTCATGATCGGTGCCCAATTGATTCGATTAGGGACGCGAAGGCTCGGAGTCCGGAGAGGAGTCCGCACCTTGAGTCACGAGCCGCAAAGGACGGGTAGGTGTATGGCTCAATCGCCGTAGAGATTGCAGCCCCGAGGCGGTGTCCAGCCACTGCCCTCGATCGGCGCAATCGGCTCGAACTAAAGGTCGGAGCGGACTCGTGCGGCCTCCGTGACACCGCTCGGCGGCAGAGCTAGATCATGCCCTCGTGATGAAGCAGCACGCTTGGCTGTGGCTCGAACCCATCAAGATCAAGTCTCCGCGACGCCACCCGTAGTTCAAACTTCCAAATCTGACCGGTGGCGGGCGAGCTTTCAATCTGCTCCAGATGGCTGCTTAATTGGCCCGCAGTGCAAAGCGCCAAATACGAAGATCTGTCCGGGGAGAAATATCTCACCCTGGAGCGCATCGTCGTTGATGATCGGAGGAGCCATCGGGCCTAAAGATGACGACACAGAGGAACTCTCAATGAAAGCACAAATGTCGGTGTCAAAACCAGCGGATCTCGGGTAGGGGGTCCCGAACTATGCGTCTAGGCGGATGGTAACAGGAGACAAGGGACACGATGTTTTTACCCAGGTTCGGGCCCTCTCGATGGAGGTAAAACCCTACTCCTGCTTGATTAATATTGATGATATGGGTAGTACAAGAGTAGATCTACCACGGGATCAGAGAGGCTAAACCCTAGAAGCTAGCCTATGGTATGATTGTTGTTCGTCCTACGGACTAAAACCCTCCGGTTTATATAGGCACCAAGAGGGTTAGGGTTACACTGAGTCGGTTACAATGGTAGGAAATCTACATATCCGTATCGCCAAGCTTGCCTTCCACGCCAAGGAAAGTCCCATCCGGACACGGGACGAAGTCTTCAATCTTGTATCTTCAAAGTCCAGGAGTCCGGCCAAAGGCTATAGTCCGGTTATCCGGACACCCCCTAATCCAGGACTCCCTCACACACCATACACTTCCGCTACCCCAACTTAACCCAATTTTGTTGTGTTGCAAGTTGTGTCTCCTAAGGTGTTTCGGCTACTTAGGAACGACAACTTCAACTCCGACACCGTGTATAGCCCATCATACGTTTCCACCACCATAACCCGGTCAATTTCGGCTACTCGGGTTTCCACCAAGACTTCCGTTTTGCCAAGTGCAAACCACCACCGCATTCCCGCTACCACCATTTTGACATTTGACGTTTGAGATTTTGAGTTCACAGTTTTTCCGTTTCCTAAGGTGTTTCGGCTACTTAGGGACGAGACTCCATCATCTTGGTTTCTACATCAAGAACACCGCCACTCATCATCGCCGGAAGGTAACCTCCATATCAACTTGGTATCGTGGTATCCCTCCTTTGTATATTCCCCTTGCCATTGCATTGTTAACCCCTAGCCCATTTTGCGTTGCTTGCCTATCGAGACTAGCCATTTGAGTATTGCCGGCAACGTTACTTGTGCACATTAGTGATCATACTTCCCATATAATACATACCATATCATCGTGGTGCATATATTGGTATCGTATCTTGTGTCACAAGTTTGTTTGTTTTTTGACAGAAAGACTGTAAGGGAACCCCCTACAGTATAATTGGTGCAACAAACCCAAATTGCAAGTACCATGCCTTGAACCTGGGTGGGTTGTCACAAGTTTGTTCCCGCATATACACAATTGCTATCTTGGTTTGTGCATTCCGCAAAGTGGCCATACAAAAAAAGAGAATAAGCTTTTAAGCAAAGAAAAAGGAAGAGAGCGCAAAGAGCTTGTAAGCAAGTGCCATAGCATCATACCACATTGCATATAGATTGTCATATCCGATCATCTTGGATCATCTTGAGAGAAACACCGGGAACCATACATACATAGAATACTTGGGATAAAAGTCCATATATTTTGCATCTTATAGGTTGTACACAAGTGTCGTATCCGCCTATTGAGCAATCGTGCTAGCGTCTCTCTTGAGTTGTGCAACATGAGCGTTTTGGTGGATTCCACATTTTGAGCTCATTCCTTGGTTGCACGACCCCATTTATCTATCCGTGTGTGTGTTTCCGTGTACCATTCATTGCTATTGGTCTACTTGTTTCACTTGCGAATTTGTGAATCTCTTTCAACATTATTGACTCTTGCTAACATTTTTGCATCAATTTTTTGTGCCACTATCCTCACCGAGCTCCACCATAAGCCTTATTTGTGTAGGTGTGAGAAACCGACAAGAATTGGTACCAATTGTGCTATTTCCTTGTTACACATTGAGTGATCATTGATCCATTTTCAACATTGGTCAAGGTACATTTGGTATAAGTTCTTCTCTTTCTCCCACTCATATTTGCTCGAGTCTTGTGATGGATAGGCAAGGCATTTCATCTCCGGTCTTCGACAACAACGACGGCGTGAACAACTACATCACCAAAGCGTCCATCTTCGATCTACAACGACAAATGCAAGGCGCACAATCAAGATTGCAAAAGCGCATCGAGAACCTCTCCATTGACATTCATCACTCTGAAGCAAGGAAAAGGGACTACATCGACAACAAGCTTTCCGCACAAAAGGAGGAGCAAGATGCAAGGATGGAGGAGATTCATGCCTTGATCAAGTCTACTTCCCCTTCATCATCCTCAAGGCGGCGACGTTCAAGTCACAAGTCTTCGGAGCGCAAACAAGATGCAAGCGCAAGTCGTCCACGTCCACATCTCCATGGCGACCACCATCACATTCGTGATCCACATCGTCATGAAGGGCAAGTCACCTCCAAGCATCATGTGCACGATGACGACGAACGCCATCTTCTACGAGCTCAAGCACGACAACGATCATCACGAAGATACTCCAAAAGCGCAAATGCACAAGTCCCAACACGCCAAGTCGGAGCTTCATGAGAAAAAGAGAAGACCGTGAGACGAGCACCAACAAGACAGAGCTACGGCTACACCAACCACTTCGGCATCTTCGCCAAGTGCTATCAAGCCATCTTTGCCTTTTGACGTACGACATCTTCGCCTACTTCCCGTGAGTTCGCCTCCATCGACATCTTCAACAACAAGGCGACCACCTACGAGCGAGGGCGGCACTTCCATCTTCGGAAGCCCCTCAAGGAAGATGGCCAAGCATGGGACATTCCTTCGGTCATGGAGACGAGCTACGAGGTGCCACATCATATGGGCCTCCCACACCAAGACGGTGACAAGAAGGTCGAGCAAGGGCCATCCCCTTCGACCACGGCGATAGGAATTGAGCATGGAGACATTTGCACCAACATCTCTCCGAAACACACATATGTCGAGATGCCCCATTTGTCATGTGAGGAGAGCCACCACCCCATGAGAGAGATGGGTGACTCCACCATATGTGACATTGAGAGCATTTCCTTTGAGAGGATGAGTGTGACCACCACTAGCCCCACAGATGAGAGCATGCCACACATCCTATGTGAGGTTGAGCGCCATTTGAGTGACTCCACCAACCATATGAGTGAGAGCATCCTTGAGGGAGTGAGTGAGCCACAACACTTAGCGAGTGAGATAGTTGACACGGCATGTGAGGCCACTTTGATTTCTAACGACTTAACCTCTACTCCTAGTGTGTTTTCTTATTTGGTGCTAGGTCTCCTACATGACGACATGCCTACCCTCGACGAGTCCATCCCTCCAATGGAGACAACAATGGCAATGGTGGACGATGATACACCCCCCACATGGTTCCATCAAGAAGACGATGATAATGAGTGGATCTTCAACAACTCACCTGCAACACATGAGCGACGCTCCAAAGGTAACATAGGTGACGATGCTTCTCTTGTCCCACTAGTGGATGCCCTTGACATTGATTTCTCCCATGATGTTGACCCACCTATTCCCATGCTTCATGCTAGTGAGACTTCTTCATGCCTTGACTTACCTATTTATGATGAATATGATGATGAGCATGTTGAGTTGCCTAGTTGTGATGCTACGCTCCATAGGATATCATGTGAAAATTCTATTGGTCACGTCATGTTTGACAATCCATTGAACTTGTCATATGCTATGAGTGAGATCTCCCATATTGCATCATTTCAATCTCAACATAGTAACTATGCATGCCCCATTAAAATAAATCCCATTTGCACTTATGGCATAGATGACGAGATGATGGTCATTGGCCTTTGTTTTTCATGTGATGATATTGTCATGCTTCCTTTACATGATTTGCGCAATTCATCTACTATACCATGCCATTATCACATTGTTCCAAATATGCATTGTTTTGGATGTTGTCAATATTCTCCATGTGATGTTTCCAATAATGCTCATGAGGAGACCCCCATAGTTTCCTCATATATATTAGGAGATTTTGATACATTCCATACTTTGCATGATTCCCATAATTGCGTGCACCATATGCATTCCATGAATAACAATGCTCTACATATTTCTCATGATGCATTACACAATTTGAGTCTCCATTATGCTATACATAACAACAAACCTATCATGATAGATGACATGTTTCTATATCACGCATCTCATTTATTTGAGCATTGGATATTTGGTCCTAACCAACACAAGCACGTATGCATCATGATGGATGATGCGTACATCTACCACGCACACACAATTGATGTTTGTTGTGTTGGGAGAGTCATGATGCCCCATTGCTATTTACATATGGCCTCTCACCAATACATTCATGCCATTCTACTCATATCTTGCTTTCAAGCTTGTGATATGTCATGTCCATTATTCATGCCCACTATTTGCACACATGACATGCTTGCCGTGATTCCCTCTAGTATGTTGCATCTTCGCACTACTAGCTTGTTTGACTTGATTGCTATGATTGCTTGCTATGTTGCATCACCCATGTTCCACTATTACTCGCTTTCTTGGGTTGATGACATATATGCTCATGCCTCTCACATGATATATCTTGATCATTGTCTCTTGTGTCCATTATTTGCCTCTCTCATATCCACTTATATTGAGTGCAACCATACTATGCTTATTGATCTTGGAGACTTTGACACCTTACTTGTGATGCATGCTTGTTTACTTGAGCCTCTTGTATTTGGTTGTTCTTGCATCGTATGCCTCCATACTATGAAATGCTCCCTTGTCCTTTCTTATGATGAGCATGATGCATATAGTTGTTGGGTATTTTACCACACGAATGATAGGTGTTGCATTTGCACAAACCTCATTTGTTTTTTCGAGTGGTTGTCATGTTCTTTCATTTTGAAGGATTCACAAGGCGGTACCTTCATGAGACATATTGGTTATGTGAAGGCATACACAATGTGCAACTCCAACACTCTTGAGAAACTCCTAAAGGTGAATTCCTTCCTTTTGAGCCATCCTCAATTATGCATATTGGATGGGTCACTCTTTCATTGTTGTTTCCTTCTTGTTGCCTACATGATAGATCTCGCGAACGGAGGAGTGACATTAAATATTGGCTCTATGGACCTTACATTGAGGAGCGCTCAGACTTCTTGGATGCACCTTCGAACCTCCACTATGCCACGACATCGAGCATTGGTACATCAACACTCCTTTCACACATTGCATCAACACATACATATTTGTTTATTGTGCTTCCTCATGTCATGCTCGATGGACATGTCATATTCACCACAAGTTTGCACCCTATGCATGGATTGACACCGATTATGCTTGTCTTGTTACACCTATTTCCATGTCATCCATGATATATGAGCTTGTGCATTTCCTTAGCAAATTTGTTTTGATCTTTCTTGATGGCATATTCATACATCATGAACATATTGCCTACCATCAATTGCATGATAACATAATCATATTGAGCATCCATTTTCATATTCATGCTATCGACAAACCGTCTCACTATGACATCATTTTGCACCGTGGTTGCATTGACCATATTAACAACACATTTGCATGCACAATGAATAATTTTCCTCCCATGAATACTTTACATATCATTCTATATCATCTTGATAAGCTTCATGTGCTTTGTCACGAACAATCTTGTTGCACAGACTCATTCTTACATGATGGACAATTTGTGTGCGCTAACCATTGTATTTACAAGTGTACTTTGTGTTTGCTCCTTTTGCATGTACCACATACCAGAGACACCTTGGACTACTTGGATTGTGCAATGTCTTAAACTTCGTCCAACTACAAGTCCATCCACGACAACCGTTTCCATGGTGATGAGGATCACGATCCGAGGTCTGATCTTTCCCAAGGGAGGGGAGATGATGCGGAGCATCCCACGTTCATCCCCATGTACACTCCGACTACTCTCCAAGCCCCAGGAGGACATATGACGAGACCTCGACCATACGCCATTGGACACAAGGTGAACTCACTCCTCTTCGAACCGTCACTTTCCACATGTGAGACATGGCTACTACCTCATGCATGGACCTTGCATACACTCAGGTACAACCGAGACGACCATGGAGGATCCAAGGACCAAGGCCAAGCATGGAAGAGGAGAAGGAAGAAGAAGCAGGAACAAGCTTGAAAGCCGGAACTTCCGGCCTCTGCCTCGAACTTCCGCCCTCGGACCTCCGCCTGCCTGTAACCTCCGCCCCGAGTCCGACCAGCCCCGAGCGCCAACTCTCTGGATAGCCCGGAACCCGGCCGGAACCTGCCCGGAACTTCCGACCTGCCCGCGTGCAAAGACTCGGGCCGAAGCCCATGTATCCCTTTCCCACTTACCCCTTCGTGGCTTAGACTATAAATAGACCACCCCCTCCTCCTAGTTAGGGTTAGCAATGGTTTAGCTCACATTTTGTGTGAGAGCCTTACTCATCCACTTGGTTACTTCTCCTCCGAGCTCACGACCTCTTCGTAGAAGATCCCCCAAGTGGATTCAAGACCCCTTCAAGGGAAGACAATCAAGACCTCCTCACGGAAAAGAACGTGGTTACCTCTTGTATCGTCCTTTGTTGATCGTGGATCATGTATCAATCTTTGTGTTCATCGATCTAGCACATGTGTAATCGAATCTTGTTGGTTTGAGTGATTCTCTTGTGTTTTTCCCCGTGATTTCCCTCGTGCTCTTCCGCTCATTCTTCGTGTTCCTCGTAGGGATCCTCTCCAAACGTGAAAGATCGGGCCACTAGGGTTCTACCCTACATCAGGTAGCCACCGAGTCAAAGCTGGCTTGCTGCAGTTAAACTCCACCACCCCCCTTTATTGATACCGATGCATATGTAGTTAGTTCTGTTGTAAGTCTTGCTGGATACATTTGTACTCACGTTTGCCTATTTTATGTTTTGCAGAGAGACGTCAGTCTCGCTAGTAGTTCTGTGTGGACTTCGACGTTTAGCTTGATACCTCAGCTACGATCTTGTGCCCTCGACAGGATCTAGTAGATAGTCAGGCTTCTAAGCCTTTTTCATTTGTAGATGTCTGTACTCGCACATGTTAAGCTTCCGCATGTGCTTTGATTTGTATGCTCTGTATGTTGGGTCATGAGACCCATGTTTGTAATATCTCTCTCCTCGGAGCCTAATGAATAAATACTTGAGTCGTAGAGTTATGTTGTGATGCCATGTTGTATTTACACATATCGAGCATATTGTGTGTATGATTGAAATGCTTGGTATGTGTGGGATCCGACAACCTAGTTGTTTATCCTTGGTAGCCTCTCTTATGGGGAAATGTAGTCATGTGCTTCCATGAGCCATAGTAGTCTGCTATGCCCAGGTTCACCGGAGTCCTGCTAGCCCAAAGACTACTGCTCCGAACACTTGACCGGCTGGCATGTGATTCACTTCGTTCTCGTGGTTCGTCCTTCGGGAAATGTCACGCGGTGACATCCGAGTCTTGCCTAGCTCTGCTACAGCCGGGTTCCCGAGTCCTGTTAGCCCAGTGCTACAGCCCGGATTCATGACGCTGTCAATCGACATGCTCGATGTTGATTCATGTATGCCTGTCCCTATAAGTTAGTGCCACTTTGGGTTCACGACTAGTCATGTCGGCCCGGTTCTCTATCATATGGATGCTAGCGACACTATCATATACGTGAGCCAAAAGGCTAAACGGTCCCGGCCATGGTAAGGCGACACCGGTAGGAATATCGTGCGTGAGGCCGCAAAGTGATATGAGGTGTTACCGGCTAGATCGATGTGACTTGAATCGGGTCCCGACAGCGTTGGTATCGAGCCCGATCGCTCAGGGATTACCAAGCCAAACCGGTCAAGTTGAGTCTAGAAATGCTTTAGTTATATAAGGGAATTGATTGTGGAAGGGAACGTAAGGCTCTTTTTACTCCTTATACCTCATGGCCTTCTGATCTGGGTCATCCTTTTCTCTTCTACGGGGATTAAGAACTAGGCCTTCTCATCTATCTATCAGGATGACGTGTTACTAATCCATAGACTTATAGAATTGATAGTTTCAAATCTCAGTTCAGTTTTTACCACTTCCGTATGTTCATAGCTGGTCTCAGAACCTTGATATTGCGATGTTGAGTGGTCATGCCACTATTTTGCAGGATGTCTCAAATTATTTTGAGCATTTACAACCGTTATGCTGTCCGAGTCATCCCAGATTTCTAAATAGTCTGATGCATTTGCAAATCCCTTCTCTCTGTTTCTAATGTTTATTTGGGCCAGATTAGTCACACAAATTAGTGTGTTGAGGTACTCCGCTGCCTCGGCATATATGTTGGAGCTATTATTATGAACCTACGTGTTTTAGGGAGTCACCTAGTAATCTAGCCATGTTTTGTGTTCCCGGTGTGATGATTCTGGCCATTAATCTCGAAAGCATCCCGTGATGCCACTTATTTAGTAGGTATTCTACTCCTGGGTTCTTGAACCCGAGATTCACTCTACTCATTCATGTTGGTAGTGTTTGCTAGTTCCTTTAGGATATTAGTAACCTTTGCGATAGTCCTCGAGGTCCGTGGTATATCCTTCTTCCAAATACCATGAACCAATTAGGCAGAAGTTCTTTGAATTAAAAGATCACAATCAGAGTACTCTTGAGGAGTTCTCCATTCATAATTGTGACTCTGCCAGTTCTACCTTCTCTGCATGGGTTATCCGGAAGAAATGTTGAGCTTTGCTCGACATACTAATCTATGCATCCACAACTCAGAAAGTTATATGTTCCGTGAGTTGACCCTCCTCAGCTGTATTCCGACCCTAGTCTATCAGTTGATAGTCAGGAATAGTTGTGCATTCGTGTTCATCGATGCCTATTATTCTTGTGGTCCGTCAAGCCATTCTATTCCGGAATGACTAGGAGAAACAAACTCCAGTACCTCATCCATATCCAGGATTGGGTCAAGGTAGTTGTATTCCGCATATCAAAATGCCAATCCAGCTTTTGTTCTGTTCTACCCTGAAGTATTACCCACTTTATGTCAGGAACGTCATGAGAATTGCACCTTCCCTTATGAATTCTTGACGTAGTGATACTTCTCGCCATCATCATTCGCTCCTCGGTTCCGTGTTGTTGTAACCGGAATTCCCACTAGTGAATTGTGATGTGTGAAATTAATACTTCTAGCAACCATGTTGCTTAGTAGTAAATGGACAATAGTTTCATTCTTGGCGTGTTGGTTTTTGAATCATCATTCTAAGATAGACTGTGCTACCTAGTCCTTATTTCTGGTGCACTCTTCGATCAACGAGTTAGGATTGTGTCAATCTCTCGCTCTTTTGATCATATCATCTTGCCTCGAAAGTAAGATTGTTCTTGAGCTTAGTAACATATCGGTGGTTCGTGATTTTTCGAATATTTTCTCGGAAGTATTGCCAGGTTGTCCCCTGACTGTTATGTTGAGCTTGTGATCAAGTTGGTTTTCCTCTAAACCATCCATTCTCCAAGAAACGATGTTGGATACCCCTGAGCTAGTTGGTTAAGCTAAACAACAACTTGGAGAGTTGGAAGATAAAAGCTTGTCTGACTTAGCTCATGTTAAGGGATATCTTTTTGTGTGAGTGTGTGTGTGTTGAAGAAAGATGATATCTCCATCGATTGGTCCTCGTGATCAGTTGTTGGATCTATTGCCTTGTCAAAACTTTGACTTGAGTATGGGCTATCGTCAAGTCAAATCAGAACCAATGATGTTCGTAATGTTGTCTTACTTGTGGTTGATTCCTCGGGCATACACCATTACATCTTTTGGTCTGACCAATACTATCACATTGTTCACATAATGGTGGAAGTCCAGTGATATGGAAATTCTGATGAGTTGTTATTGAGCCCATCAGCAGCATTTTGTCTCCCCCATGATTCATGTTGAACATCAACCTAGTGTCGGAATATTTGTAAGCAATTCCTTCGTGTTCCATTCATGAAGCTTATGCTTGGATGAAAGAAGTGACTTCCTCCAAGTTCACGTGCATTAGGTGTAAGTTTCCACCATGAATTTGAGAAAGGTTTGTTTTGTTTCCCTTGGAATCATACCAAGTCAGTCATGCATACATGCGAAGTATTCTATGGTTTGGTAGATTAATTACCTCCACTCCATATGTGTTCCTAGCACACCAAGCCACTGATTGATTTGTTCAAGGTGAAGAAGTTCCTTCTTAAGAATCATGAATTATGCTAGGAATTCGCTACCCTCGCTAATGATTCCCCTCCGGAACTCGATAGTGTTTTGTTATAAGACTACTATGTGGTCATGCTTGTCCGGGACAACGTGTTCACATGTATGTAGCGGAACAAGCTCATGTTTTGGAGCTTGCTATCGTAGTTCAATTCCCGAGAATCTCGTAACATCATCTCGTCGAATTGTTTTGCAAACTTTCTTTGCAGACATGTTGAGTCTGAAGAATCCTGTTACTAACCAGATCTGAATCTCAGGAAGATATGATGGTTAGAACATTTCCAGCAGTTGTGTTTTGTTCTTAGCTTGCACCGCCATTGTACCATTTCCCCTTGGATTGCCCTTCTCAGCAATTGTTGTTCAGGATCATCTTTAGAGGTGGTCCTACCAAGGATCCCATCTGTTGGGGATATAACTACCGAGTGTAAACCGCCCTGAAGGGGCTGGGTTACCCTCGTCCATGATCAGGGCCCACGGAGGAGGCCCAAAGCCCGAGGCGGATTAGGGTCCATTCATGTAAACCGCCTTAGTCTTGTAACTTGAGCTGTAAGATAAGAGAGAAGAGACCGAGCCGACACTTGTATGAGCCGGATCGACTCAGAGACCGGCCAAGGCCAACCCGTATATAAGGGGACGACCGGCGGCGGGTTGAGGATGCATACAATTCGAGGCTTAGGCGGCTATTGCTCCCTAGTCGCCAAATCACATCAATCCCATCACAACTAGACGTAGGCTTTACCTTCATCGAAGGGCGAACTAGTATAACTCCGTGTCTTTGTGTCCGCTTTAACCCTCTAAGTTAACCCGCTCGATGGCCCCGCGACTAAGTCCTTTCACGAGGACATCTGCCGTGACAATTCCACGACGGTTGGCGCCCACCGTGGGCTATCGCACGATGGTTTGACGATCTTAGAGGGCAAGTTCAAGGACTCAAGGCTATGATGTGGGCCGGATGACTAAGAGTCGTCGCGCAAACTCTACATCGACGACGCGGATCGGGCCCCGAGGCGGCTCAATTGAGTACGGGTACCGGTCCCCTTTGGTGGCATACACGCGTGTTCATCGGCAAGATCGGCGAGCCAGGGCCTGGGCGGACATCTGCACCGACCTCGTCCGAGACGGCTCAGCGGCGAAGAAGAGTCCTGCCCAGCTAAACCGGCTGTCAAGCGTGCTTTTCGTGGGAGTCGCCCACGGAGACTATGAGGGCGGATCAACATCCGGCGGCGAAACCGTTGTTTACTCGGGCGACGAGTCATCCGCCGGAGAAACCGAGTCTTTGTACCAGCCGCAAGATGGCCAGATCGGGGCTATTCCGACGGAGAGAGTATTCCGACTCCTTTGATCTACCCAGCCGGGTTGGAATTTTCATGGCGGTACACAGCGGCGCTTCACTCTTCGATCATGGCGCCCATCGTCGCCGGTTCAGCAGCGTGGTGGCAGCCGGGAAGGAGGCCCGTCGCTCGCCGCTCAAGTCCTATCAGAGTTATTTGACGCATTGGCTGCGCTCATGGCGGAGGCTAACCCGGCGGATCAAGACCTGCACAACGCAGAGATTGCAAGGGTGAAGGAACAGATCGCTAAAGCTAAAGCGGATCTGGCAGCCGCGGACGTGAGGATGGCGGCGGAACGGTCCGCTTTGGATGCACAGCTTATAGGCTCATCTTTGGATCGAGTGCATCACATGAAGTCATGAAAAGGAAGTACAGATCCCGTTTGCCTTCGTTTTCGAGGAAGAGAGCTCTTCAATACCCCGGAGCGAGGACCAGAATCCGCCACGGTGGTAAACCGCCGGAAGCACTGGGGCGGCCGCGCGGTTCAGCCCGTGTGATAGATCTGCCTCGCCATCATACCGCGCGCCCGGTATCAGTGCGTACACCTCCGGTCACTACTCCAACCCGATGGATAACCTTGTCGCGGCTGCGGCACGATTGAGGCGATTCGATCGAGGGCGATTCACCACAGCGGTAGAAACTCGCCGGGTCAAGGAGCTCCTCGGACGGCCCCGCTCGGCAGAAGCGATTCATACGCCGGATCGGATCCACTCCACCCCGCCCAAGCGGAGTTATAGCCGGCGCGCAGATGAACCGCCATATCACGCAACGCAGCAGCGCGGTCCGCCTCGAGGCAACAACCCGCCGGTGGCTTCAAGAAGCTCAAGTGGTGGTAGACCGGCCAGGCACGAGGTAGGGGCCGAGTTAACAGCACAACATGAGGACCATCAGCTCGCGCCGGTTCGTCCGACCATCTTCGAACCGGGGGTCACATCTGGCTCATTCGGGGTGCCTTGCCTCGTCCCCGCTTTACGCAATGTGCGTTTGCCCAAGGACTTCAAAGGGCCACGCAAGGTGCCCAATTATACCGCCGATTTGGCTCCAGAAGCGTGGATAGAAAGCTATGAGATGGCCATGGAGATGCTGGATGTGGATGAAGCTGCGTGTGCGAAGTATTTCACCATGATGTTGGAAGGTACGGCCCGTACTTGGTTGAAAAATTTGCCGCCTTCGGTTAGTTCGTGGACCCATTCACGGACCCGGTTCATTCAAAATTTCAAAGACACCGTAAGCAGCCTATGTCTGTGGTGGATTTGGCGGCTTGTGTCGAGCGGAGGAGAATCTACAACACATTGGGTGCGCCGCGTTTGGTTTTACATTCATCGACCGGATCAACCCTGATTCGCTATCTTAACCCTAGAAGCCAACCGCGGTTCGAACCGCTGAAGTTGAAGCTGGAGTCGCATGAAGCGTTTTGCAATGACATGGGCACGCTCATGGGCGCTTTGGTAAAGTATGCTGATTCGATAGTACCAAGGATCCCAGTCCGAGGATGACGAAGTAGGGAAGGGAAAGCAGAATAGCAACTCCAGAGGCCAGCAGATCATTCGGCAGTAATGGGGAAACAAGCGTAAGGCTAACGGTAACATGGGCTTCAGAGCCAACACCAACGCGCAGGACAAGGGTCAGCGCAAAAGGTAAGCAATCAAACCGGGCAGTGCACAAGGTCACAATCCGGATCGTTTGAATTACCTATTGAATCAACCTTGTCCAAGCATGGGACGAAGGAGGCACCAGCGAACCACCTCTGGAAGGATTGTTATATTATGCAGGAGTTCAAAAATTCTAATGCTTTCCGTATGATCAAGGGCTCGGCGGCGGTTCGTGGTCCGCCCGGTTACTGTGGAGGAAATTCGGCCCAGGTTCGTGGTAATCCGGGCGGACAAGGCAATCGTAACAATCAAAACAATCGAACAATCAGGACCAAGGGGTTACAATCAACAACGAGCAATCGGGTTACCAAAGTAATCCAAAGCAGTTGAGCGGTGGATGCATACCATGTCTTTACCACCAGCTTGGACAGACGAGACCGCAAACTTCGAAGCGGGCGGTCGGTGTTGTTGAACCGCCGCACCGCATTACTGCGCTGGTCGAGCTGCCTATTATATGGAGCAGAGAGGATCATCCTCCCGGGTTTACAATCCGGGTCAGCTAGCCCTAGTGGTGGCACCTCGGTGGGAGGATACAAGTTTACCAAAGTACTCATGGATGGAGGGAGCAGCATCAACATCACGTACTACGAGACCTTCCGACGTATGGGGTTGATTTGATAAGCATCTCGGGCCGTCCAAGATCGGTGTTTCACGGCGTGGTGCACAGCAAGTCAAGATACCCGGTCGGTAAGATAGCTCGAGGTAGCCTTTGGAGATGAACATGACTCGGATCGGAAGCGTTGGCGTTTGAGGTGGTGAAAATCCAAAGCCCTTACCACGCCCTGTTTGGGCGGCCGGCTTATGCTAAGTTTATGGCACGGCCTTGTTATGTTTATTTGCAGCTGAAAATGCCGGGTCACAAAGGGACGATAACGGTTCACGGGAGCCGCCGGATTGCGTTGGAGTGCGAGGAAGGTGATGCGGCTTATGCAGAGTCGGTTTGTGCCACCGAAGAGTTAAAGTACTATAAAGACAATGTTGATCCGGTAGATATGACCCCGTTGAAGAAGCCAACTACAGAGCATGATCCGGATTTGAAGTTTAAGTCGGCGGCTGAGACTAAACTTGTTGATTTTGTGCCCGGCGATTCGTCCAAGCAGTTCACCATCAGTGCTAACTTGGATCCTAAATAGGAAAGTGCGCTCATCGAGTTCATCCGTGAGAATCGGGACATTTTCGCATGGAAACCTTCCGACATGCCGTGTACCGAGGAACTCGCTGAGCACACTCTTAATGTTGATCCCAAGTACAGACCCGGTAAAGCAGTTTCTTCCCGGTTTAACGAGGAAAGGCGCAAGGCCATTGGAGAGGAGGTTGCGTGCTCTTAGCGGCAGGGTTTATCGTTGAAGTTTTCCATCCAGAGTGGCTTGCTAATCCGGTGTTGGTCCTTAAGAAGAATGGCACTTGGCGCATAATGCGTGGATTATCTGAGATCTTAACAAGGCTTGTCCAAGAGATCCTTCGCCCTCCCGTATTGATCAGATTATTGATGCTACGGCGGGTTGTGGCGTTTGAGTTTTTGGATGCATATTCGGATATCATCGATTAAGATGGCGGTTAAGGACCAGGAGAAGACGGCGTTTATCACCCCTTTGGAGCCTTCGCTATGTATCTATGCCTTTTGGGCTCAAAAGCGCCAAGCAACTTATCAACGTTATGCGTACAGAATTGCTTGCATGAACAGATCGGCTGTAATGTGCATGATTATGTGGATGATATTGTGGTTAAGTCAAGGAAGAAGGAAACACTGATTGAGGATTTGAGAGAGACCTTTGACAACTTGCGGGTGTACAAGATGATGCTTAACCCGGCCAAGTGTGTTTTTGGTGTTTCGGCAGGCAAGTATTGGGTTTCCTTGTGTCCAACAGGGGGATTGAAGCTAATCCGGAGAAGATTACAGCTATCACCTCCCTGGCTAAGCCAAAGTGTGTCAATGATGTCCAACGTTTGGCAGGTCGGATTGCTGCGCTTAGCCGATTTATCAGCCGCCTAGGAGAGAAGGCCATTCCTTTGTACCAGATCTTTGAAGAAAACGGATCAGTTAAATGCAGAGTTCAGCCACTGATGAAGCATTGGAGGACTTAAGCGGCGGTTAGCCAACCCGCTGTTCTCGCAGCTCCCATTGACAAGGAGCCGCTCTGTTATATGTTGTGCTAATGCCGGGCGATCAGCGTAGCCATTGTGGTGGAACGAAGGAGGCGGGGAAGGAGTATCCGGTTCAACGGCGGTTTATTACATTAGCGAGGTCCTCATTGAGTCTAAACAAAGATATCCACATTGGCGAAGCTGGTATATGGAGTTTTTATGGCAAGCGGAAGCTGAAGCAATATTTTCAAGGGCACCCCATCACGGTGGTCGATTCAGCTCCTTTGGGAGATATCATACTGACCGGAAGCGGCGGCGGATTGCTAAGTGGGCTATAGAACTTGGGCCACACGGTTTAAGGTATGTGCCTCGGACGGCAAAGAAAGTCTCGAGCACTTGTGGATTTCATTAACGATTGGACAGAGTTGCAAGCGCTGAAGAAAAGCCGGATCATACCTATTGGACCATCCACTTTGATGGGTCCAGCAACTGGAGGGCTCGGGGCTGGAGTCGTATTAACTTCCCCACGGTGACAAGTTCTCATACGTTCTTAAGCTTAATGTTCCCTGTACTAACAATGCAGCTGAGTATGAGGCTTTGCTCCATGGTCTCCGGATGGCTAAGGAGATGAATCTAAGCGGGTTAAGTGTTTTGGTGACTTCGGACTTGGTGGCCCAAAGAAGTATCGTACTTAGGATTCCAAAGATCCACTCATGGCTGCGTACCGTCGGAGGTGGATATTGTTGCAGGACACTTTAAAGGATATCGTGGACCATGTGGATCGTCGGAAGAACGAAGCGGTGGATGCTCTAAGCGGCTGGGCTCTCAACGTAAACGGTCCCGCCTAATGTCTTCCTTGATGTCTTGCACAATCCGTCGCTTATGCTTCTGATGAAGTTGATTTGGCTATTCCTGATCCGGAGGCTCGGTTGGTGGCGGCCTTGCATGTCATTCGGATTGGGCGCTCCTTATTTGGCATACATGAACCGGGCGAGTTACGGAAGATGAGCGTTGGCCTGCGAGATAGTTCGCGGTCTAAGTCTATGACCATATATAAGGCGAGTTGCATCGTTGCGGCGTGTCCCATGTTTCAGCGTTGTGTGTCCCCGACGAAGGCCGTGAGATATTGCGTGAGATCCATGAAGGGGACTGTGGTCACCACGCCGTTCAAAGTCCTTGGTGGCCAAAGCGTTCCGCCACGGTTTCTATTGGTTGTTGCCCATGCCGATGCGGAAGATCTGGTCGACAATGTGATGGTTGCCAAAAGTTTTCGAGACGTGCTCATGTACCGCCCAAGAATTGAGGATGATTCCAATTACTTGGCCGTTTGCGACTTGGGGCTGGATATGGTTGGACCTTTCAAAAGGTCCAAGGACAAGAAGACCCACCTGCCGGTGGCGGTTGATAAATTTACAAAGTGGGTAGAGGCGAGCACATTAGCAAGTGTGATGCGGCCACGGCGGTTCAGTTCATCAAAAGGTGATTTTCGGTTTGGGTTTCCACACAAGATCATCACCGACAATGGCACTAATCTGTCCAAGGGAGCCATGAAGGAGTTTTGTGAGCGAGCACATCCGCTTGATGTTTCTTGATGGCCCACCCACGGTCCAATGGTCAGCGAACGAGCTAATCAGAGATCTTGAGAGGTATTAAACCCGGCTTATGGTCCCTTTAGAGGGCCGCCGGGTTGTTGGGTAGAAGAGCTACCATCTGTTATATGGAGTATCAATACTACCCTAACAGATCCACTTTGGATACACACCGTTCTTTATGGTCTATGGAGCGAGGCGGTCCTTCCCTGCGATATCCGTCATGACTAGCCCGCGCGGCAGCCTATGTTGAGGTCGATAGCGAGGCAGCACGGCAGGATTCTTTGGATCGACCGGATGAAGAGCGAGATATGGCGGCTGCTCGTTCGGCGATTTACCAGCAGGATCTTCGCCGGTATCACGATCGGCTGAGTTAGAACAAGAACCTTTCGGAAGGAGACTTGGTGCTTGGCTCATTCAAGACCGAACAGATATGCACAAGCTATCCCCACCTTGGGAAGGGCCCTTTGTGGTCAGCAAGAATCTGCACAACGGGTCATACTATCGATTGATGTTCGGAGCGAAAAGACTCACGCCGCGTCGAAGAGGAGACCAACAGCCATGGAACATAGCTCATCTTGACCTTATTATACCCGAGCCATCGGCTCCACTTATGTACATATTAAGACAATGTATATATTATGAATAAAAGCAATAAACCGGATCCTCGGCTAAGCGGGGTATCCGTTACGTAAAAAGTCGGTTTGGGTACATGGAGATGTTGTGCGCAAGCAGCCTCCGGTTTAACCCTTGGTCTTGCTTTTGAAGTTTTTGTCACTTGGGGGCTTGGTGGTGTCCGAACCAACGCAACACCTTTTGATGGGCGAAAGCCACCAGATCACTTGGGGACATGGTCACGTCTGAACCAATCCGCCTCTTGGTCGGCCTAAGGCCATAGAATCACAGGGGGCTTGGTGAACCCGAACCATTGCCATGCCACTTGATCGAGCATAATGCCACGGTTTGATTTGGGGGCTGGCTGACTTGAGCCATCGCTACACCTTATGGGGAGCTTGGTCTGTCCGACCATGGTAACACCATCGATCGTGCTCGATCAAAGCGTCTTCTTGCAAGCGGTTTTATCATTGCCTTTGCTTCCATGTGGTTTCATACCAGTTATTTGATTTTGTTTGCCTTCTTAAACCGACAACCTTCTTAAGCCGGATTCAAGTTGTCGATTAACGAAGTCGGTCCATTTTTAATCCGCGATTTTGTTCGGTTTGATTTTTTCTGTTACCTTCCCATTATGGAGTAACAGGGGGCTTGTCATGCCCGACACGGTTTACACGGTAAACCGCATTCTACTTTCTGAGAGTTGTTTTCTCCTTTGGCGGTAATGGTTTATACAACCTCCGCCTCAAGATTGGCTAGGCTAACCGCATGCCCGACAATGGCGGTATTTTGTATCATAAAATTTGGTCATATACCTTAATATTTTCTTATATAAATATATAAGCGTCACAAGCCGGCTGGCAACACAAGCCGCCCTGGCGGTTTAAAGAATTTGTGATTGCAGGCGAACTAAGTTGACGGTTCATCAATCCAAAGTATCAGTACCACCATGCAAAGGATACAGACTGAGGTCGTAAAGGCATTGTTCAAAACAAAGTGCTAACTATCCTATTACAAAGCCTTCCAAGGCCCGATGTTTCGCATGGCGTTATGGCTAGCAGTTTCGGAGGCGTCACTCGGCTTGACGGATTACGCTTCTTCGCCAGGTTGACGTGAGGTAGAGGGGGCGCCTGGCGTCGGTTCAACTTCTTCCTCTTCATCACCCAAAGCCCGGAAGTCATTGGTAGACCAGTCAATCCGGGTTAAGGCCTGAAAGATAGCCTCTTCACTTATAAGCTCAGCCGGATCAACGTCAGGGGCATAAGTGTGCTTACGGATTGGGGAACAAGGCTACGCACTTCAGGAATGACAAACTCCACCCGTTTGTTGTTTGCGTCATAAAAGAGCGGTGAACCGCCGGGTTGGCTTCTGCCGATTGACTCGCCCGGTGACGCATCTCCTTTGTTATTCGTTTGAGCGTCATTATCAAAGGCTTCACCGTTCTCTTGGCGCTGGGAAACCTTTGGCTATGTCGGCGGATCAAGATCCGCTATCCACGCCTTTGGCGCGAGTTAGAAACGATGGGGTGCCAGCCGGCCGCGGATCGCTTCAACTCTTCAAGCTGCCCGGAACCATGGACAGCCGGTCAAAGTGTATCTTTGATCAAGGGCGGAGCCGTGTTGTCGTATGATGTGGCACATATGACTCGCTGGGCGCCGGTATACAGCTGCTCAATCAGCGTATAAGCGGCCTTGAGCTTCTTCCGCATATCAGAGCCCAGATGAGCAATACGCTTGCCTGCACCGGTTTCAGACAGCTCAGGTTAAACCGGCGGAAATATCAAAATAGAGATAATCAGTGCAAGTTTTCTTACCAAAGATGGCAGAGGTCATGGCATGCACTTGGCGCTTTAGTCCGGTAAGCTCTGCAGTCACCGGTTTAAGAGCTGCTTCAGCATCTTCCGCCCGTTTTTTCAAACCGGCCTTCTCGGTGTCCCAGTTGGCCCGTTCGGATTTATACCACTCCTTCAGCTGTTCCATAGTGGCCAAGGCCGTTTTCAATTCGTCCTTGGCCTTGGTGGTTTCTGCTTGTTGCGTTTCCAGATTGGCTCGAAGGTCCTTGAGTTGCACGGTTTGCTGGTATATTTCATTCTGATAACAAAGGGAGCACGTTAGTTGTTTCATTATAAAGTCCCAAGCTCAATACAAGTATTCAACTTGGCACTTGGGGGCTAATGGCTAGTTGATCTCAGTTTGCTATGGGGAGACACAAATTCAGTCCCGGTTTAACTATGCTAAGTTAAGTGCCGGTTTAGCTATGCACAGTTAAACCGACCCTTGGGGGCTACTATACAGCCAAGGTACAAGAAAGACATAACTCCTTTACCTCATAGCGGTCCTTCATACGGTTTACCGACCAGCTTCAAAGTCACGGCTTGTGTAGAGCGGTTCGAAACCCGAGTGAAGTTCTTGGCGGAGAAGTTGTCATAAGTCGATGATCAGTTTTCCCTTATCTTTACTCATAGTGGCGAAATCTTCCTTGGCGCTGTGTTTGGCTAAAGCGACCGGTTGGCTAGGAGCGGTGTAGCGATGCCGTCACAATAACATCATCATTTTTGACCGGGTTGGCGGATTGGCGGTCTTCTTTGGGCTTGGTGCCTTCATGCTCGGCTCGGCGGTTCAACGATTCTGACCCGCTCTGTGGCGGACTTCGGTGGAGCAGGATGCGAGATTTCCACTTGGACCTCCGGTTCAGTTTCTGGCGGATCGGCAATGTCGTCCGGTACAACTCGCGGAGCTATTCTTAGCGACTTCAGGATTTTCGCCTGCTTTGCTCAGGGTCTTCTCCGGATCAACATCTGCAGAGGGCTCAAGAGCTTTCTTACTCAAGCGAGCCTTGGTGCTGCAATATTGAATTGGATTAAGACAAATCGACCAAGGCAAATGTAAACCGAATTGGCGGGACAGCGATTGCGTACCTACGCAGCAACTTTAAGCGGAGGTAGTTGCGTGGTTGATGAACCGCCGAGAAGAGTTGGAAGAGGCCTGATAATTGGTTGAGGCGGATTGAGAGGACATCGGAAGAAACCTTTTAAGGGATAACGCTTTTCGGAGAACAAGTCACCTCGGGCGACGCTTCCGGGTTGGTGTATCGGTAAACCGGATGAGGTAACCCGTTGACCATCATGCCGGTCGTGCGGCGCTCTTCACCTCTTTGTGTCTTCAAGGAAAGGTTTTGATTCGAATAAGCACAGGAATGATATTTTTCACTTTCCGGACGGTATGACGAATTCTTTTAACCGCACGAGGTCGGATTCGGAAGAAAGAAAGATTACCTCAACAGGTCGGCATGGTAGCTTCAAATCATCACGGGAGGTAAAATTGTCGATAAAAGGAATACAAAGGACAAATCACAAGCAGAAGAAAGCGCAAAGAGGAGAGCGGTTTCTGGCGACTCCCTCATAAGGATATCAAGTTTACCTCAGCTTCGATTCTTCATCCTCCGGCGGATCGAAGACTCGGCGGTTTTCTTCTTGCCAACCTTCTTGGTGGCCTTGGACTTTACACTTGGCGCCCGAGCGGTTTGGTGCGCTTCGTAAGGGCTGTTAGCTTTGAGAAGGAGCAAAGAATTAATATATGTCAACAAGGCATTAATGTCAGAAAAGCGGTGAGTAGAGCCTACCGCAGGCGGTTTGTTGGCAACACAGAAGGGAGCCAGCCCGGTTTGGCTACAGACAGAGATCGGTTCATCCAGCATCCGCTTCACTGTCTCGGTGACTTCAAGTTCTGTTATTGGTAGCTCGTGACATCTTTGAGGTCTTGGAGGCTGCCAGGTATTAAATGCATCAATCCGGGCGGCGGCTTAGTGGCAAGACGCCCCAAGAAACCCAACACCGCACAAGATCCACACCGTTAAGCCATTGGCCATTAGGGCCCGGAGCTTGATAATTTGGTAGCGAAGTTCTTCCGTTCACAAGCGGTTAAGCATAAAAGCAGCGGATGGTGGTTGCTGAGCGGTGAGACGATAACCCGGCAAAGGATTCTCGTTGGCGGGAGCGGTGTTCGGCGATAGAACCAGGTTTGGTTCCAATCTTTTGGATGGCTGTGGTGTTTGGCGTGAGGAAAGTCCACTTCCTTCCTCTTCTGGATTGAAACGCCGCCCAGCTCTGTGTTGGGACCATCAGAAAATTCTGTACGACGGTTCAAGTGGAAAAAAATCCCGGAACAGCTCCACAGATGGTTCTTCTTGAAGATAGACTTCACAGAAAACTTGAAAATTGCATATGTTTGACACAGAGTTCGGGCCAATATCCTGCGGGTGGAGTTGAAAACTTGCAAGGACGTCCCGGAAGAATTTTGAACCGGGCGGGCAGAATCCCCGGTCTAAGTGCTGCACAAACACAATTACTTCTCCTTCTCGCGGATTGGGAGGGCATTCGGCATCCGGAACCCGCCAGTGGAGGACATTTTTAGCAGCTAAAGCGCCGGTGGTGACGTACCCATTGAGTTGCGTCTCGGTGGCCTTTGACCGGACCCAATTGCAAGCTGAGAATTGAGGGGCCATTCCGGAAGACTAAACTGCGAAAGGGAGAAACGGTTCACCGTGAAACGGTTCAGGCACATTATACAATGTTAAACCGGCGGTTCGGCAGCCAGCTTCCGATTCGGTTTAGCGAGGACTAATGGAGTAGCGGATTAGCTATCAAAAGTCAAACCGCCAAAAGAGACAGAACTGAAAAATCTACTAAGTGTGAGCGAAACAGATTTCACATGCGAATGGAAGTAATTTAGATCTACGAAGGTTCGGTGAGAAAATTTTTGCGACCTATGCAAGCCTCATAGAGGCAGGAAGGTTCGTGCGTCCTAAACAAGAAGATCTGAACAAAATGAAAGATGAACAAGGAATAAAACTGATGGCGGAGGCGGTCGCCGCACAGGATGTGTACTACGGCCGAGTCATACGGCCATGGCAGGGGCAGGTATGAGGGCACTCGATGAACACCCGTGAACTACAAGAGGCAGGGACCTTCGGATGTGGATCTAGGGCTTGAAGAGGAGCTTACGATGCGCGGAAGCGAGCGGAGCGCTAAAAGCTTCGTCGATCGAGTTGATGCAAGCAACTGGCCGAGCTGGCGGTCGAAGGTCGGCGGCGACGGCGGAGCTTCAAGCGGGGCGTCGTGAGGAAGGAGAAGGCGAAGAAGAAGAAGAAGGGGCCTGCCGGTCTATTTATAAGGAACCGGGGCAATTAACAAGCACGAGAATCGAGGAGTCAAAAGCGGCGGGACGGCGCAATGTCGCCTCGATTTCGGGATAGCATTAAATGAAAGGGAATCTTCTTGTTTGGATTTCTTTATTAAAGATGGCGTCAAAGGCGCCTGCGCTGGTGGGAGGATAGCGTCACGGCGGTTCAAGCAGATGGCGGTTTCTACGGAATATGAAGGGAGATTGAGTTTCTGAAGATGTTGAAGATTAACATGAACCGGTTCAAGTCAATCTGGGGCCTAATGTTGGGGATATAACTACCAAGTGTAAACCGCCCTGAAGGGGCCGGGTTACCCTCTTCCATGATCAGGGCCCACGGAGGAGGCCCAAAGCCCAGAGGCGGATTAGGGTCCATTCATGTAAACCGCCTTAGTCTTGTAACTTGAGCTGTAAGATAAGAGAGAAGAGACCGAGCCGGACACTTGTATGAGCCGGATCGGGACTCTGTAGACCGGCCGGGCGTCAACCCGTGTATATAAGGGGACGACCCGGTGGCGGGTTGAGGACAGACAATTCGAGGCTTAGGCGAAGCTATTGCTCCCTAGTCGTCGAAATCACATCAATCCCATCACAACTAGACGTAGGCTTTACCTTCATCGAAGGGGCCAAACTAGTATAACTCCCGTGTCTTTGTGTCCGCTTTAACCCCTCTAAGTTAACCCGTTCGATGGCCCTGCGACTAAGTCCTTTCACGAGGACATCTGCCGTGACAATTCCACGACACCATCCATTTCCGATGATAAGCAAAATCATCCATTGCGTTGTCTTCAACAAGGTAGTCCACGTCATCCATTCTAGTCTGAGTATGCCAATCTTCGAACTCCTTCAAATGATCGATTGTGATTGCCTTAGGCTAGTGTAGAGGGTTTCAATGATCTTCGTATCAAAAGTAATTCTTTTAGCCACTTGAGGAAATAATTCCACGAGTCACCTTTCCTAAGGTGCCCCAGTTGTCGAATCATGGCCGCTAACTCCTCGCTACCTTGAAACCCCCTCACCATCTATCTAAGCGTGGAATTGATGCCTACCAAATCGAACTTTCTCCATCTGTTTCTTCCATCCCTCTTGAGGTGTGTTTGTATATCAACTCGAGAGAGTTACGTGTCTCATCCCGTGAGTTGCTTGTGAATGGCTCGATCTTCGCGGAGATCATTTCCTGTAGAATCTCTTTTTGTCGTCATCGAGTTGAATGAAGACTTCAAAAGCAAAGATGTCAAGGTCAATTTGAAGCAATTACTCAACATCCTCGAGAAGAGCAATAGATCATGAAGATCGTGTTAGCTTTGTGTCCCCTCTGTCTTCTTACCTCACGTCTTGAATCTCGGGATGAGATTCTTGTTTAGTGGGGGTGAGTCGTCACAGCCCTAGCTCAGCCCCTGTTGCCTTTGCTTGTTCCTCATGTTATCATGTTTACTTTTTCAAATGAATTTGAAATGGGGATGACAGAACCCCCAGTACCCCCCTTAAACCAATTAGGGTTTACTAAAACCTTTTTCAGTGAACCTGAAATACCCTTCTAAAATGTTCATCATCTTTGCCTTGGTCCAGAACCTCTGACAAAAATGGTGCACAATTTTCTAGGACACATAAGGTCACTGAATTAAATCATATGCTATTTGCAATTGGGCATTTAAATGCTATATATTATTTTAAGTGCTCAATTAATTCTGAACTTAAGTGAGGGCTGTTAGGAATAATCCAAACAGAGCCCACAATTATCTTCAGGATTTTTGAAAACATTCTGGTATTTTTAATAAAGCACAGAAGTTACAGATAAATAGAAAAACATTAAAGAGAGAGAGAGAGAGAGAGAGAGAGAGAGAGGCTCTTACATGGCCGGCCTGGCACTGTAGCAGCCCACCAGGCCCATCTGCCAGTCATCCCCCACCTCGCGCCAGAAGGACGCGAGGCGTGTGTTCGCCACACGCCGGCACACGCTCGTGCCACCTCCTGCTTCCTGCCGCTTCCCCCTCGTCGCCCTGGTCCTCCCTCACGACGCCACGCAGCCCTGACCGCTCTCTCACTCTCTCCCGTGCTTTCCCCTCCTCTGTTTCTCTCGCGCACAGCCACCCGAACGCGCCGACGCCGCCGCTCGCTGATGCCGCAGCCACCGCCTCCCCCTTGCTTCTCCGACGTGCCCACGAGCTTCGCCTCGACCCCCTCTTCCTCCCCACCGAGCTGCGCCTCGCTGAAGGCCCTGCATCGTCACCATCTTCATCATCTTCGTCGCCGGCCGCCGGAGATCTCCCCCGCCGCTGCGCTCGCTCCGGTGCTTCCCCGAGCACGCCGAGGCCACCCCTGCACTCCCCGTGAGCTCCTCTTCCTTCTCCCCCTAGCCACGTCACTCGAGCTACCCCTAACCCGTTAGCCATCACGGCCGGGAGCTTAGCTCCACCCGGCCATGTCGCCCGCCGTGTACACCGTCACCTACACCCATGGCGAGGCGTGTCACGGTGCTCAGTGCACCCCCAGGAGGCCGTAGCACCCCTCTGCGCCCCCTGCCATGCTTTCTAACGTCGTCTTCGTGCACGCCCGAACTCCGGTTTCATGCATGTTAGAACACTTTAACCTTGCTGTTTAGGTGAAACAAGTTAATACACTAATATGACCTCTTAAAATGGGTTTGCATTTGAATCTTTGGTTCAAATGGACTCATCTCAATCTGTTCTAGCTTGCATTAGCCCAAAACACATTCATATTGCCATGTCATAGCATGCATCATATTGTGCATTGCATTGATCGTGTTTCTTCTCTGTTTGCCGGTGTTGTTCTCCCTCGGTAGACGTTGTACCGACGTTGTGATTGTTGACACTGATGAAGACTCAATGCTATCTTCAGAAGTGCTAGGCAAGCAAAAACCCCTTGTTCATTCCGATACAATCCCACTCTCTCGCTCCTGCTCTCTTTTATTGCATTAGGGCAACATCGATTCAACTGTTACTTGCTGCATTAGTTGAACCCCTTATCCTCTGCATGACCTGTCATTGCCACAGTAAATAGATTAAACCCACTAGCATGAGTAGGAGTTGTTTGAGCCCTGTTGTGCCTACTCATTCATGCTTGTTTGTCATGCCTGCTACTGCTTAGAGTTGAGTCGGGTTTGATTCATCGGGGATCAATCGGAGGTGTGTGAACATGTTCTACTGTTGAGAGCTAAGTGTGTGAACACGATTTGGTAAAGGTATCGGTGAGAGGCCATGTAGGAGTACATGGTGGGTTGTCTCATTGAAGCCGTCCTCAGGAACTGAGTTCTGTGTTTGTGATCCATGAAACAGCTACTACCATGCATTGGGCCCTGAAATATGACCCCGCTCGACTTCTTAATCACCCTTGTCCTCTATCTAGGAGTTGTAAGTAGTTTCTGGTGTTTGTAATATGCTGGAGGCTGTGGGCAGCGCTGACCCGAGGGGTGGGCTGTGATGCGGTAGGCACGTGGCACGGTGTACCGGGCGCCCGTTTGATGTCTCGGGAACCCCGCACACATCGTTCGGGGCCGTATGTGGAAACTTCGGTCGGACTCCCTGCGGATGGAACCTGAATAGGTGATAAACCTGGACTAGAGACTTGAGTGTTTAGGTAGGTCGTGGTCTACACCCACGTCGGCTTTCGCTTGAAGTCTGCCGAGCACATGTCGTGTGCAGACGCTAAGTGGTGGAAACATGTATGAAGAAGTACACCCTACGGGGTTAACATCATCTATTCAATAGTCGTGTCATGCGGTAAAGGACTTACGGGTTGCCTATAACAGTTCATAGACAAGTGAAAGTGGATACTCTAAAATCGCAAGATAAGCGTGAGTGCTATGGATGGCGTTCTCGTGGGGAGGCGGGAGCGGATCCATAGTGGTGTATTGTTATGGTGAATATGTGGACTCGTGTGCCACCTCAAAAGAGTTACTTGCGATCGTAGTTAGGATAGCCACGAGTCAAAGCTGGCTTGCTGCGGTTAAACTCCACCACCCCCTTTATTGATACCGATGCATATGTAGTTAGTTACGATGTAAGTCTTCTGGGTACATTTGTACTCATGTTTGCCTATTTTATGTTTTGCGAGAGATGTCGATCTCGCTAGTAGTTCAGATCAGAATCTCTTGTCTTTGATAAACAGACTACAAAGGTATTTCTTATTACATCTTGATGGAATGAGTACTTAATATAAATGGGCGAGCAGCTCAGATTCCAAGCCGCTGCTCTGCCTTCTTGTGCTCGACATTGTAGAGGTGGTACACCCATTGTGGAGCACTCGTGACAATGAAGGACCTTCCCAGTGTGAGCGAGCTTGTGGTTTCTGGTGATCCACTCGGAGAACCAGGTCTCTCTCTGAAATGCCCGACCCTCATGTTTCTGCATGAAAACAATGCAAGTCTTGCTGATAGATGGTTGACCGGATCGAGCCCTCTCTTCCTCTTCCAGAGATTGATCGATCTTGTCGCTCGCTTCCGCTTCATCTTCTAAGAAAAGCTCGACTGGGTGCATTGGAGCAAGTCACTCGAGTATAGCTTTAGCTCCATAAACTAAGAAGAATGGAGTTCGCCACGACCGATTGGGAGTTGTCCTTAGTCCCCACAAAGACCGACGGAAGTTCATCGACCTGTGCCCGCTATGCGGTTTGAGATCGTGCATCAACAGGTTTCACCCTTTGAGAATCAATCCATGTGCTCTTTCGCTTGTCCATTCGACTAGGGTGAGCGACGGGTTAGTCGACTCGAGTACCTTGGGAAGCACAGTAGGCTCAACACATCGAATCAGTTTGACCCATTGTCGGATTTATATGTGGAACACCATATCTGAATGTTAGCCCTCGATGAAGCTCACAACAGATCGCCTCAAGGTTTTGATAGGCTTGGCTTCAATCCATTTGGTGAACTTGTTGACTGCCACGAGCACGTGAGTAAAGCCGCCCTACCAGTCCTTAGAGGTCCAACCATATCCAAACCCCAAACAAAAAGGTCCGATGAGTGGAATGGTCTTCGTGGCCTTCACGCAGTTGTCAGAGACATGTTGAAGTAAACCGCAACCTTCACACTTGTCGACTATTCTTTTGCCATCTCATTTGCTCGTGGCCAGTAAAATCCTGCCGGTATGCTTTTGGGAGAGGACGATGGTGACCACAGTCCCGGAGTGGATGTCATTGAGGATCACCGACCTTCTTCCGGTGTTATTCATTTCTCGCGACTAAAGAGTAATTCTCTCCGAACAACTGTCCTCTTATCACAAGAAGGCTTTGGATCGACTGCACGATATGTCGAGCCACTTCTTCATCCTCCGGGAGTTCCTTCCGAGAATGTATGAAATATATGGCACTGTCCGGGAGTGATGACCAAAACCTCCATGATCAAGTCGCACGGCTGGGACTTCTACCAATGGATCTATAGCACTCTTAGGCTGCGGGGCTGTTCAAGGAAAGGATCTTCTTGAACTAAAGGTGTATGAATGTGTTCCAAAACACGTTGTTGGGAATGGCCTCCTCTTGAACCTATCTTTGCCAAATCATCGCTGCTTGATTTTTCAAAGGTATATGATGGAGCTCTAACCCTCAAACTTCTTTTTCTAACTTTCTCATCTGCATAAAGAACCAGTCATAGCTGGCCTTCTAACGTCCCACTCCTTCATCACTTGATTAACCACCAATCTGAGTCGCCAGAGACCATGAGGCGACGGACGCCGAGTGTAATGGCCATACGAACCCATACAGAGTGCTTATTCAGCTTCGTTGTTGGAGGAATCAAAGTGAATCGAGGACATATCCGAGCATGTCTCCTCGGGGATACCAATACCACCCAAAGACTGAACCATTCAGCATCTTGGATCCGTAAAGAACATGGTCCAATGTTCGAGTGAACTTGAGTCCACAATTGCTGTTCGATCCACTCGCGAGGAAATCTGCTATTGCTTGGGACTTGATAGCTTTTGCCTCAAACTTGATATCCAAGGGAAGGAGTTCAATCACCCACTTTACCACTCGACCGGCCAGCATCTCTGTTGTTTAAAATCTCTCGATAATGGAGCGTCACGACGATCGTAATTGAGTGATTAGATAAATAGTGTGCAACCTTCTTCGTGGTCATGTAAAACCCATAAACAAGCCTGATAATGTGGATATATTTGATGGAGTCGAACTTCGAAACATAATATATCGGCGCTGAACTTTATAGGCTTTTCCTTCTTCTTCCGCCTACTGCGGAGTATCAGATCGACACTTGTCCAAGGCTGCAATGTAAAGCGTAAAGGCTCTTTGCTGATTAGCAGCGAGCACCGGCCGGTGGAAAGGTGGCTTTGAGCTCTACAAATGCTGCATCAGCTTCGAGTCCACTAACTTATCGACTTCATCACCGGTAAAGAGGTAATGCCTTTTCACCGAGGCGAAATGAATCAACTCAAGGCGGCCAAACAACCAAGAAGCTTCGACATCGCATGCACACGACAGTATGCCCATCCGGAGTATAGCACCAACTTTCTTCGGGTTAGCGCCGATCCTCGCTCGAAATGAGGAAACCGAGTAATTTTCGCCAGAACTCCAATGTGCACTTGATGGATTAAGCTCGATATCGTACCTTTGAGGTTGGCAAAGTTTCAAGCAGGTCAGCCGGTTGGAACCCTAAGTGACTTGACTACAATGTCATCCATGTACGCCCACATTCTCGACGATTTGAGTGAGCAAACACTTTGAATCATCCTCATCAACGTGGCTCCGCGTTCTTGAGGTCGGATGGCATGGTGACATAATGTAGCACCGAATGGAGTGATGAAAACTGTTTTATCTCATCGGTCCATACAATCGGATGTGATGATACCCGAAATAGCGCCCAAAAGGACAAGCGCCACACCCCACGTCGAATCAACTATTTGGTCGATGCGGGAGAGGAAAATGATCTTTCGGGCAGGCCCGATTGATATGCTTGAAGTCAATGCACATGCGAATTGAGTCGCCCTTCTTGGGACCATGACAACATTGGCGAGCCACTCGGAGTGGTAAATCTTCGGATGAACTCAGCTGCCGTGAGCTGAGCCGCTTCTTCACCAATTGCTTTTCTCTTATGTACGCGGACCGTCGAAGATATTCTTTGACTGGTTTCACTTTTGGGTCGATTAAACGGTGCTCAGCCAGCCCCCGGGAACACTCGCATGTCAAGGTTTCCATGCAAAGATGTCCCAGCTTCACGATGGAACCGATGAGCGCTTCTTCCTATTTGTTGTCGAAAGTGTTGTTGAGATGTGAGTCGGAGCAGCATTGGGATCGGTCGCGTGAATATGAATCGCTTCGCTTTCACCGGACGATCGAAATGCGAGTCGTGGCAGGCTTCTGGCTTGTAGCAAATCACTCGGATCTGCATTTTCTCGATACTCTTGCAATTCTACTACGCCATTTGTGCATCGGCGATCTTTGAGCCCTTCCGAAGCACTCTTCGCCTTCTCGCCGACAAGGATAGTGATCATCCTCCGGGACCGTGCATCATCAATTTGAGGTACACGTAACATGGTCGAACCATAAATGTGCATAAGGGCCTACCCAGAATAGCATGATAAGCACTCGAAATTCATGACTTCAAATGTCAACTTTTCCTTATGTAATTCTTAGAATCACCGAAAACCACATCGAGGGCGATCTCGCCGAGTGATTCAGCCTTCTTGCCAGTATAACCCCATGGAAACTCATATTGCTTTCACTAAGTTTGGACATCGGAATGCCCATCCTTTCAAGGTTTCGCATAAAGGATATTCAGGCCATCGCCACCATCCATCATCAGCACCTTAGTCACCGAGTGCCTCGACAACCGGGTCGACCACCAACGCTTGCCTCCTGTGGTGGCTATGCACCTGTGATCAGCCTGGTCGAATGTAATGGCAGTCCAGACCACTTCAATAACGGGCGTCGCCGAGCGACCATGTTCACTTCTCTTAATGACTTTCACGACTTTTGCTCTCAACATCGCAAAAATCATCAGTGGAATTGACGCTGGGGAAACCATCATCTTCTTCTTCCTTATCCTCACCTTGTCTCGACTCCTTCTCCTTGGGCTGTTTCTCTTGAACCGCTGAATCGAGCCGACATCGAGTGGTGTGTTTAGGGTAAATGAAATTACCCTCTTTATATTTTTTTTGTGAATGTGGCATGGTAAATCCAACACATCATTTCCATCTTTCACTTTCACTTTCTTGGGGTTCCACTACTTTGGGTTTCTTGAACTTCCCTTGAGTCACGGCTAAGGCTCACCAGAGCAGCTAGCTTGGCTTTGCGCTTGCTTCCGACGAATTCTCCTCCGGTTTCTTGATCGTTTTGTGCTTGCCACTCCGAGTCGATCCTCCTCTTCACCATTAGCATACTTGGTGGCAATCTCCATCATCCAACTTAGAGACATATCTCTTGGCCAACCGAACCTCGTGTTCAATTCTCGATACTTGACACCTTCCTTGAAGGCACAAACTGCTTGGTGATCTAACACATTCTCCACTGTGTGATGCAACGTGATCCATCTCGATATAATCTTCAAGATTTCATTTGGTTTTCTGACACAGATCGAACTCGTTAACTCGCCGCCGCTTGCATGTACCTTCAAAGGTCTTAACAAACACTCTAAGCAGTTCCTCCCAACTATATATGCTGCCAGTGCTAACTAATTCAACCACGCCTGCCAAGCCTCCAACATCGAGGAAGGTGCTTCATGGCCACTTCATCATTGCACGCCAATCAACAGCCACTGGTAGTCCTCAAGACAAGTGTCGGGCTTGGAATCACAGGAATTTGTTGACTCGCCAACCTGAAGTTGGGAGGAATCACTACAGCCCTGATGGCTCTACTGAAACACTCTGACCCGAGACATGTACTCGCTGCCATCGGATTCTCGCCATGACCTTCTCTGTGAGCTCGTTCCATCAACTGCACTCGAACGAGAATAGATCTCGCATCAAAGCCCGGCTCGGGTCGATCGAATCCTTCGCCCACCACTTTGAGGGCGCTCGTCATCGTGTTACCAAGGCACGATGACCCACTTTGGGAGGCGTGGGAACTCAACGACGATCATCGTGGTCGAGTCGGTGATCATACCGTTCACGATTTCTGACTATTCTCGCCGATCTCCACGTCCCTCATGCCTCGAGGGAGATTTGGACTGTGAGCCGATTGAACTGTGTCCGCCACCACAGATCTGCGAATCCTATTCCGCGATCGACATCTGCAGGTTTTGTTTCGCTGTCTGAGTAAAGCCCGATTCATCAAACCTCTCGCCAGCTTTTTGACTGGAAGGCTGAATTGACTCGCTATCCGGCTGCACTGTGAGATTCTGAATCGAGTTCGGTATACCGGTTAGCGTAAAGCCGCTGCCGACCGACTCAGAATCGCTGCCGAAAGCACGCTGCCGAAAGTGCGTGGCCGGAGATTCTCCAATGAAGCGCGCCAACTGTTGGCCAGCGCTGCCTCCAAGGCCCGCCTCGGGGTTTTCCAATGATAGGAGTGTGAAGTGCATCCATGTTACGACGACGGCTATTCTCCGCTATGGCGAGAGGGGCTCGGGCGGTATCATCGTGGACGCGCGACGGATCGCCTCCGCCACCGCCACCGTTGTCGCGGGAAGCTGGGAGGATCAAGCGTCCGTTGACCATCGACTTCCGCGCGGGTCACTATCGTCGACTTCGGATGTTGTCTCGACGAGCGCCGAACAGCCAGAGAGTTTCATCATGCTCGTCGCGATTTGTGGTGGCCGACCATGGAGCCACTGCGTTCCTCACCCACCGCTAGAGCCGCTGACGACCGAATGCTTGCGCCAAATAATAGTGGAGCAAGGACGCCACAGAGCCGACCGACATCGAGTCGACGGCTGCCGCAGAAGGACGCCACGGACGACACGCGGAAAGTGTTCTCGCTGGACGGGAACGCCGACATCGAAAGTGGAGTTTGGAGCTGCGGAGTCGCCGGGCGATTAACATGAGCACGCCGAGATGGATCTCACGCCCTCGCCAATCTCCGCCGTAAACCATGATGATGGGGATCGAAAATTGCTACTTCCAACAAGTCACTAAGACACCGCCCCACGGTGGGCACCAACTGTCGGGTACTAAGACCCAGAGAATAGGGGGTAAGCATGGAGAGGCAAGATCCTAGCTATGGCATGGTTGTACACACGAGTTTTACGAGTTCGTGCCCTTCGGAGAAGTAATGCCTACATCTCGAGCCAGAGGTAGTTGATGGATTATGTATGTGTGTACAGAAGGGTGCGAACCCCAGCACAGTGAGGGGGTGGCTTATATAGAGTGCCAGGACCCCACCACCCACGCCATGCTGAGGGTTCAATGTACATAAAGAGAGGGTTACAGTAACGTCTGTAATAAAGTGCTATAAATGATCATTAAGTATATATGAGTAACGCTCAATTGCTGCGCTGGAGGACTTTTAGGTCTTCTGCATGTTGAGTGGTTTAGTGGTCGAGTGACCTAAATAAGGAGGGGTCTCCTGAGGATGGTAGGTCGAGTGGATTGCACTCTCGACACCTTTGTTGGGCCCCCTATTTACTCTGAACTTTTTTGCTTCTAGGACAAGGACCTTAGGTAGGACGATAGGTCAGGCCTATTACCCTACCCCAGGTCTATGTCCTCATCAGTTTTCTCATCACATGGATCGAAAGCACCAAGATTGAACCCAAAGCTAAGAACTTCTCCCATTGCAAGAAAGATCAATCTAGTAGGCTAAACCAAACTGATAATTCAAGAGACTTACAAAGATAACCAATCATACATAAAAGAATTCAGAGAAGATTCAAATATTTTCATAGATAATCTTGATCATAAACCCACAATTCATCGGATCTCCACAAACACACAAAAAGAAGATTACATCGAATAGATCTCCAAGAGAATCGAGAGAACTTTGTATTGAGATCCAAAGAGAGAGAAGAAGCCATCTAGCTAATAACTATGGACCCGGGTCTGAGGTAAACTACTCACACATCATCGGAGAGGCTATGGTGTTGATGTAGAAGCCCTCCGTGATCATGCCCCTCCAAGTGAGCTGCCGAAAAGGCCCCAAGATGGGATCTCATGGGTACTGAAGGTTGCGTCGGTGGAAATAGGGTTTTGGCTCTCCCTGAAAATTTGGGGGTACGAGGGTATATAGGAGAAGAAGTAGGTCGGTGGAGCCACGAGGCCCATGAGGGTGGAGGGCGCACCTGGGGTAGGCGCCTCGCCTCGTGGCTCTCGCTGTTGCTTGACGCCCACCAAAGTCTCTGGATCACGTTTGTTCCAAAATCACGCCTCGGTTTCATTCCATTTGGACTCTGTTTGATATTCTTTTTTGAAAACATGAAATAGGCAAAAAACACAATTTGGCTGGGCCTCTCGGTTAATAGGTTAGTCCCAAAATAATATAAAAGTGTATAATAGCCCATTAAACATCCAAAAAGAATATATATAGCATGGAACAATAAAAATTATAGATACGTTGGAGACGTATCAAGCATCCCAAGCTTAATTCCTGCCGCCTCTAGTAGGTAAATGATAAAATAGAATTTTTGATGTGGAATGCTTTAGCATAATTTTCAATGTAATTCTTTTTATTGTGGCATGAATATTTAGATCCAAAGATTCAAGATAAAAGTTTAATATTGACATAAAAACAATAATACTTCAAACATGCT
Source organism: Aegilops longissima (assembly GCA_021605205.1). Lineage (NCBI taxonomy): Eukaryota > Viridiplantae > Streptophyta > Magnoliopsida > Poales > Poaceae > Aegilops > Aegilops longissima. Next base: position 221,984,281 of record CM038680.1, read on the forward strand.
AACCAAGCAATTATGTCTTATTAAAATAACATAGCCAAAGAAAGCTTATCCCTACAAAATCATATAGTTAGCCATGCTTCAATTTCGTCACACAAACGTTTCATCATGCATAACCCCGATGACAAGCCAGAAATTGGTTCATACTTTTTAACGCTTCAACCTTTTCAACAATTACGTAATACATGAGCGCAAGCCATGGATATAGCACTATGGGTGGAATAAAGTATAATGATGGGGGTTATGGAGAAGACAAAAAGGTAGAAAGTCTCACATTGACGCTAATCAATAGGCTATGGAGATGCCCATCAATTGATGTCAATGAGAGGAGTAGGATTGCCATGCAACGGATGCACTAGAGCTATAAATATATGAAAGCTCAACAAAAGAAACTAAGTGGGTGTGCATCCAACTTGCTTGCTCACGAAGACCTAGGGCATTTGAGGAAGCCCATCATTGGAATATACAAGCCAAGTTCTATAATGAAAAATTCCCACTAGTATATGAAAGTGACAAACATAGGAGACTCTATCATGAAGATCACGTGCTACTTTGAAGCACAAGTGTGGAAAAAGGATAGTAACATTGTCCTTCTTTTCTCTCATTTTCATTCATTTTTTTTCTTTTTTTTGGGCCTTCTTTTTTTTTTGCCTCTTTTTTAGTCCGGAATCACATCCCGACTTGTTGGGGAATCATAGTCTCCATCATCCTTTCCTCACATGGGACAATGCTCTAATGATGATGATCATCACACTTTTATTACTTACAACTCAAGAATTACAACTCAATACTTAGAACAAAATATGACTCTATGTGAATGCTTCGCAAGTGTATCGGGATATGCAATGAATCAAGAGTGACATGTATGAAAATTATGAATGGTGGCTTTGCCACAAATACGATGTCAACTACATGATCATGCAAGCAATATGACAATGATGGAGCGTGTCATAATAAATAAACGGTGGAAAGTTGCATGGCAATATATCTGGATGGCTATGGAAATGCCATAATAGGTAGGTATGGTGGCTGTTTTGAGGAAGATATAAGGAGGTTTATGTGTGATAGAGCGATATCACGGGGTTTGATGCACCCGAAGTTTGCACCAACTCTCAAGAAAGGAAATGCACGGCATGTAGAGGCTAGAAAATTGTGGAAGGTTGAGAGTGCGTATAATCCATGGACTCAACATTAGTCATAAAGAACTCATATACTTATTGCAAAAGTTTATTAGTCCTCAAGCAAAGTACTACTACGCATGCCCCTAGAGGGATAGATTGGTAGGAAAAGACCATCGCCCCCCGACCGCCACTCATAAGGAAAGCAATAAAGAACACCTTATGTGTCAAAATTGTCACACAACTTTTACCATACATGCATGCTACGAGACTTGCCAACCTAACACAAGTATTTCTCAATTTCACAATTACTCAACTAGCACATTCTAATATTACCACCTTTATATCTCAAAACTTATCAAGTATCAAACTTCTCATGATATTCAATGATCTCAATATGAAAGTTTTATTATGCTCATCTTGGATGCCTATCATATTAGGATTAATTTCACCATAAAGCAAATTACCATGCTGTTTAAGACTCTCAAAATAATATAAGTGAAGCATGAGAGATCAATAATTTCTATAAAATAAAACCACCACCGTGTTTCTAAAAGATATAAGTGAAGCACTAGAGCAAAACTATATAGCTCAAAAGATATAAGTGAAGAACATAGAGTATTCTAACAAATTCGAATCATGTGTGTCTCTCAAAAGGTGTGTACAGCAAGGATGATTGTGGTAAACTAAAAAGCAAAGACTCAAATCATACAAGACGCCCAAGAAAAACACATATCATGTGGTGAATAAAATATAGCCCCAAGTAAAGTTACCGAGATCGAAGATAAAGAGGGATGCCTTCCGAGGCATCCCAAGCTTAGGCTTTGGTTGTCCTTGAATTTTACCTTGGGGTGCCTTTTGCATACCCAAGCTTAGGCTCTGCCAACTCCTTGTTCCATAATCCATCAAATCTTTACCCAAAACTTGAAAACTTCACAACACAAAACTCAACAGAAAATCTCGTGAGCTCTGTTAGCTAAAGAAAACAAAACACCACTTCAAGGTACTGTAATGAACTCATTCTTTATTTATATTTGTGTTAAACCTACTGTATTCCAACTTTCTATGGTTTATAAACTCTTTTACTAGCCATAGATTCATCAAAATAAGCAAACAACACACGAAAAACAGAATCTGTCAAAACAGAACAGTCTGTAGTAATCTCAGAATTAACGCAAACTTCGAACTCCAAAAATTCCACCAAAATAGACGACCTAGATAATTTGTTTATTGATCACTAATTTGAATCAGTATTTTATCAAGTTCTAGTGATTTAACAATTGTTTTGTGAACATAATTTTTTGGAATTTTCAGCAAGATCAAATAACTATCATCCAAGAAGATCCTATAGGTTTAACTTGGCACAAACACTAATTAAAACATAAAACACATCTAACCGAGGCTAGATCAATATTTATTACTAAAACCAAAAAAAGCAAGAAAATAAAAAAAATTGTTGCCTCCCAACAAACGCTATCATTTAACTTTCTAGCTAGGCATAAAAGCAAGGATAGATCTAGGTATTGCCATCTTTTTGGTGTTAGAAAAGAAAAAGAGAAAATTTATTATTCATATTCAGCTATCTTCTATTTCGACAGTTATCATTAATGGTGGAAGAAAGATTAAGCACGCCACAGAAATTTGCATCTAAGCTAGCTTTCATCTCTTTGATAATTTCATTTTGGTAAAAAGCACAAAAGAGAGGTGGATTCAACTTTTCTTTCAATTATAGTGCCCAAATATAGTTTTCATCTTTTCATAGGTATCTATGGGATCCCCTTCAAGAAAACCCTCTTCAAAAATAGAATCAAATTTGTTTGAATGAAGTGCAACCCAACATAAAGCTTTTAGGTATACCTCAATTTGATATTGGGGCACATACTAGCTCGGATCCTCAAAAGTTTATACCAAGCATCTTTCAGACTCATCAAGTAAATAACAAAAAATTCTGGGATCATCTTTCATCGAAATTATTCAAACCCTCATTTACAACTCCGGTAGGTATTTCCAGCATCATTATTTATGAGCTTAGAGAGACTGTGAGGGCTATCCAAAGCATTAAACCATGGAAAGAGCTCCTGGCCCTTTTAATTCGCCATGGTACAAGAGGGTCAAGCTTAAAAAGAGGAAAAGGAAAGAGAGGGTAATAAAACGCAAGTGAAGTGGGGAGAGGAAAACGAGAAAATGGCAATAATGCAACAAGAGGGATAAGAGTTTGTGAAGGGTACTTGGTAGTTTGATCAGGCAGAGATCTCCCCAAAGAACGGCACCGTAAATGGCTGTTGTTGGGAGATCTAATTTTGACTTGACTTGGTAGGCCTCCCCGCAACGGTGCCGAAACTTCTTGCTACCTCTTGAGCATCGCTTGGTTTTCCTTGAAGAGGAAAGGGTGATGCAGCAAATTAGCTTTAGTATTTCCTCGCTTTTTGAGAACCAAGGTATCAATCTAGTAGGAGGCCACGCCAAGTCCTCACACCTACATAAACAATAAGAACCTTGCAACCAACGCGATAAAGGGGTTATCAATCCACGGCCACTTGCAAAAGTGAGATCTGATATTTTTGGTATTTTTATGATAAAGATAAAAGTAAAGATTGCAAAATAAAATAGATTGGAAACTTATATGATGGAAAATAGACCCGGGGCCATAGGTTTCACTAGTGGCTTCTCTCAGATAGCATAAGTATTACTGGGTGAACAAATTACTGTCGAGCAATTGATAGAATTGAGCATAGTTATGAGAATATCTAGGTATGATCATGTATATAGGCATCACGTCCGTGACAAGTAGACCGACTCGTCGCATCTACTACTATTACTCCACACATCGATCGCTATCCAAAGATGCATCTAGAGTATTAAGTTCATAAGAATGGAGTAACGATGCAAGATGACATGATGTAGAGGATAAACTCATGCAATATGATATAAACCCCATTTTTATCCTCGATGGCAACAATACAACATGTTGTTTCCCTACTATCATGGATCGAAAGCACCGCAAGATTGAACCCAAAGCTAAGCACTTCTCCCATTGCAAGAAAGATCAATCTAGTAGGCCAAACCAAACTGATAATTCAAGAGACTTGCAAAGATAACCAATCATACATAAAAGAATTCAGAGAAGATTCAAATATTGTTCATAGATAATCTTGATCATAAACCCACAATTCATCGGATCTCGACAAACACACCGCAAAAGAAGATTACATCGAATAGATCTCCAAGAATCGAGGAGAACTTTGTATTGAGATCCAAGAGAGAGAAGCCATCTAGCTAATAACTATGGACCAAGGTCTGAGGTAAACTACTCACACAAAATCGAGAGGCTATGGTGTTGATGTAGAAGCCTCCATGATCAATGCCCGGCAAGAGCGCCGAAGGCCCCAAGATGGGATCTCATGGTTACGTATGGACGGTGAAATGGGTTTGCCTTCCTGTTGATGGTTTAAAATAGGTATATATAGGAGGAAGAAGTAGTGCCCAGGAGCCACGAGGTGGAGGGCGCCCGGGTAGGCGCGCCTGCTCGGGTTTCGCCGTTGCTTGACTCTCCACTCCAAGTCTCTGGATCACGTTTGTTCCAAAAACACGCTCCCGAAGGTTTCATTCCGCTTTGGACTCCTTTGATATTCTTTTTCGCAAAACACCAAATAGGCAAAAACAGAATTGGCTGGGCCCAGTTAATAGGTTAGTCCCAAAAATAATATAAAAGTGTATAATAAAGCCCATTGAACATCCAAAACAGAATATATAATAGCGGAACAATAAAATTATAGATACGTTGAGACGATCATCTTTTGTGGGTGCAACCTGGTCATGGGGCCTTTCTCCGTCGGATCGAATGGATGTCCGAAAGGCCGCAGCACCTGCATACTCGACACAACCGCTTTGCTAATCCACTTGTTAGGTCGTGGCGTTCGCTGGAACATCTTTTCGTAGCGAGCGGGAGTCGCATTTCTCGCAAGTTGCTTGAATCGCTGTCATTATCGCTGCTGTCAGATTATATTGCACTTCGCTTCACTCTCGCTCCCTTCTCGACTTGTTCTATTCGCACGAAAGCATATCTTAGTAAAATCTGCAAAGAAAAGCAAAGGTACAAGTATCACCAGGTTCAAGGATAATCACAAATCGTAACAAAAAAGACATCAAAAGTAAAGGTTAAACCTTGTCGTGCCTCATGGCAGCTGGCGGTGGTGGAACCTCCTGACCCCCCGGGTTGTCTTTGTTTCCGTGAGATGCCTCGCAATCACTGCGCCACTGCCTCGGTGACTTCTTCGGTGGATTCGAGGGAAGTCATCAATACCCGAGTACATCCACATAGGATAATCGCGCGGAGAGGTTGGATGCGTCAACGAGAAACACCTCAATCAAATCCATGCCACCACACCATCACGACTAGTTGACTAACCATTCGACTAGCATGGTCACCTTTGCTTATGCCGGAGTCACTTTCAGGAAGAGGGTTGGTGGACTCGTTGCGGAGAAGGAGGAAGGCCACCGATGACCAGGGTCGGTTGGTCTCAATAAAACCAGGTATCGCCATCCTCTAACTGAATCGAAGAATCATAGCTGAAAGTACTTACCTCGCCCTAATCCTCACACCCCCAACATCTGGATCATGCGCCCTTCACATCGCATTATCCTTTTTCATCGACCGAGCGGCAAGTAAATATGTGTTTGAAGAGACCCCAATGCGTCGATAGGCCGTAAAATTCTCACATGGAAACAAATGCAGCGAGATATGTGATGGTGTTGGGGGAAAGTGATGAAGGCTCCAAAAAGTTCAGAAACCCCAAAAAAGGATGAGGGGGCAAGAGAAACCACGACAACATGAGTCGCGAGGAGGACACACTCACGCCTTTGGCCGGGCTCGGTCTCGCTTCCGAGGAACCTCCAAGATCCATGGGCAATCAAGCCCTTTCAACCAGATCTCCAGTGTCCTCTTCGGATCATGGACCAATCTAGTCACCTCGATTCAGGCCGGGCGGCAGATTGCATTCGACGACGACTTCGACGCTCTTTCTTGCTCCGCTGGCTGCCATCGCTTTCACGCTGGCCTGTGTCCGCCGTTTTCTTTCTTTCACATATTGCGCTGACGGGCAAGGGCGCTGAAGTGGAGACGAATGCGGTGGAGAAGCAGAGGAGGAATGAGGGAATGACGTGAAATCAGGTAAAATACATCGACCGGCTTATAGGCCCGCTTCGAAGGGGTCGGAATGATACGCCTCTCGCCAGATCTATAATTTTTTATTGTTCAATGCCAATATTATACAACTTTCATATACTTTTGGCAACTTTTATACTATTTTTGGGACTAACATATTGATCCAAAGGCCCAGTGCCAATTCCTGTTTGTTGCATGTTTTATGTTTCACAGAAACCCATATCAAACGGAGTCCAAACGGATAAAATGGACGGAAAATATTTTTGGAATATTCGGAGAATATGGGAAGAAGAATCAACGAAACGGTGCCCGAGGGGGGCACGAGGTAGGGGGCGCGCCTGCCCTCGCGTTCCCGTAAGGCGGTTGTGCTATTCTTTTGCCACAAGAAAGCTAATTTTTGGAGAAAAATCTGGGCGAAGGTTTCGGTCCAATCGGAGTTACGGATGTCCATATATATACGAAACGGTGAAAGGGCAGAAGACGAGAACGCAGAAACAGAGAGAGACAGGGAGACAGATCCAATCTCGGAGGGGCTCTCACCCCTCCCATGCCATGGAGACCACAGAGGGGAAACCCTTCTCCCATCTAGGGAGGAGGTCAAGGAAGAAGAAGAAGGAGGCTCTGTCCCCTCGCTTCCGGTGGCGCCGAATGCTGGGGCCATCATCATCACCATGATCTTCACCAACACCTCGCCATCTCCACCAACATCTCCATCACCTTCCTCTATCTACAGCAGTCCACTCTCCGCAACCCGCTGTACCCTCTACTTGAACATGGTGCTTTATGCTTCATACTATTATCCAATGATGTGTTGCTATCCTATGATGTCTGAGTAGATTTCGTTGTCCTATCGGTGGTTAATGAATTGCTATGATTGATTTAATTTGCTTGTGGTTATGTTGTGTCCTTTGGTGCCCATCATATGAGCGCTGCGTGGATCACACCATAGGGTTAGTTGTATGTTGATAGGACTATGTATTGGAGGGCAAGAGTGACAAGCTTCAACCTAGCATAGAAATTGATGCATACGGGATTGAAGGGGTCCAATATATCTTAATGCTATGGTTGGGTTTACCTTAATGAACGTTAGTAGTGGAGGACGCTTGATAATAGTTCCAATCATAAGTGCATAGAATTCCAAGTAAGGATGACATGCTAGCAAAGGCCTCTCCCACATAAAACTTGATATCGGTCTAGTAAAGTAGTCAATTCCTTAGGGACAATTTCAACTCCTACCACCACTTTCCCACACTAGCTATATTTACTTTATTGTGTCTTTACCAAACAGCCCTAGTTTTATTTACAGGCTCTTTATTTTCTTGCAAACCTATCCAAACAACACCTACAAAGTACTTCTAGTTTCATACTTGTTTCCGTAAAGCGAACACTAAGCGGCGAGAGTGTTATCGATGGTCGATAGAAATTGAGGGAATATTTGTTCTACCTTTAGCTCCTCGTTGGGTTACATCTTATTTTACCGAAGAGGCTACAATTGTTCCCCTATACTTGTGGGTTATCAAGACCTTTTCCGGCGCCGCTGTTTTATAAGAAGCGTGGGTGAATATTCTCAGTGTGCTGTGTGGCCTTGTTCCTGGTCGCTTTATTCGCCTTGTCTCTTCGCTTTCTTCGACTTCCCTTCCTGCCAGGTGATGCGTGGCCGTGGCGGTTTCCCATCGCCTGCGGCACAAGTAAAGGGCCGAGAGCCCCTACTTTTGTACAATCGATAGTACCGACTACGTACTAAGCCCTGAATGAGAGGTTGCTCACCACTCGGTAGGATTTTTCAAACTTAGGCGAGTACTGAATCAGCTAAGCCCCGAGTGAGAGGTTGCTCACCACTCTAGGATTTTTTAAAACTTAGGCTAAACGGATTAGCAGCTAAGCCCCGAGTGAGAGGTGGCTCACCACTTGTGGGATTTTCCAAACTTAGGCGTAGTACTAGATCAGCTAAGCCCCTCGATCGAGAGGCTTGCTCACCACTGTAGGATTTTTCAAACTTAGGCGTAGGACTGTAGCTAAGCCCCGAGTGAGAGGGTTGCTCACCACTCTAGGATCATTTTAAACTTAGGCGAGAACTGACTGTAGCTAAGCCCCGAGTGAGAGGGTTGCTCACCACTGCAGGATTTTTCAAACTTAGGCGTAGCACTGGATGCAGCTAAGCCCCGAGTGAGAGGGTTGCTCACCACTCGGTAGGATTTTTTAAACTTAGGCAAAACGGATTCGCAGCTAAGCCCCCGAGTGAGAGGCTTGCTCACCACTGTAGGATTTTCCAAACTTAGCGTAGTACTCGACTGCAGCTAAGCCTCGAGTGAGAGTCTTGCTCACCACTGTAGGATTTTTCAAACTTAGGCGTAGCATGGACTGCAGCTAAGCCCCTAATGAGAGGGTTGCTCACCACCATAGGATTTTTAAACTTAGGCTAAATGGATTCGCAGGTAAGCCCCTCATTGAGAGGCTTGCTCACCACTGTAGGATTTTTTAAACTTAGGCTAAACAGATTCATGGCTAAGCCACCCACCTGGGGATTTCAGACACAAATAGAAGCAACCATAATCATTTTAGAAGATCAGAATCTCTTGTCTTTGATAAACAGACTACAAAGGTATTTCTTATTACATCTTGATGGAATGAGTACTTAATATAAATGGGCGAGCAGCTCAGATTCCAAGCCGCTGCTCTGCCTTCTTGTGCTCGACATTGTAGAGGTGGTACACCCATTGTGGAGCACTCGTGACAATGAAGGACCTTCCCAGTGTGAGCGAGCTTGTGGTTTCTGGTGATCCACTCGGAGAACCAGGTCTCTCTCTGAAATGCCCGACCCTCATGTTTCTGCATGAAAACAATGCAAGTCTTGCTGATAGATGGTTGACCGGATCGAGCCCTCTCTTCCTCTTCCAGAGATTGATCGATCTTGTCGCTCGCTTCCGCTTCATCTTCTAAGAAAAGCTCGACTGGGTGCATTGGAGCAAGTCACTCGAGTATAGCTTTAGCTCCATAAACTAAGAAGAATGGAGTTCGCCACGACCGATTGGGAGTTGTCCTTAGTCCCCACAAAGACCGACGGAAGTTCATCGACCTGTGCCCGCTATGCGGTTTGAGATCGTGCATCAACAGGTTTCACCCTTTGAGAATCAATCCATGTGCTCTTTCGCTTGTCCATTCGACTAGGGTGAGCGACGGGTTAGTCGACTCGAGTACCTTGGGAAGCACAGTAGGCTCAACACATCGAATCAGTTTGACCCATTGTCGGATTTATATGTGGAACACCATATCTGAATGTTAGCCCTCGATGAAGCTCACAACAGATCGCCTCAAGGTTTTGATAGGCTTGGCTTCAATCCATTTGGTGAACTTGTTGACTGCCACGAGCACGTGAGTAAAGCCGCCCTACCAGTCCTTAGAGGTCCAACCATATCCAAACCCCAAACAAAAAGGTCCGATGAGTGGAATGGTCTTCGTGGCCTTCACGCAGTTGTCAGAGACATGTTGAAGTAAACCGCAACCTTCACACTTGTCGACTATTCTTTTGCCATCTCATTTGCTCGTGGCCAGTAAAATCCTGCCGGTATGCTTTTGGGAGAGGACGATGGTGACCACAGTCCCGGAGTGGATGTCATTGAGGATCACCGACCTTCTTCCGGTGTTATTCATTTCTCGCGACTAAAGAGTAATTCTCTCCGAACAACTGTCCTCTTATCACAAGAAGGCTTTGGATCGACTGCACGATATGTCGAGCCACTTCTTCATCCTCCGGGAGTTCCTTCCGAGAATGTATGAAATATATGGCACTGTCCGGGAGTGATGACCAAAACCTCCATGATCAAGTCGCACGGCTGGGACTTCTACCAATGGATCTATAGCACTCTTAGGCTGCGGGGCTGTTCAAGGAAAGGATCTTCTTGAACTAAAGGTGTATGAATGTGTTCCAAAACACGTTGTTGGGAATGGCCTCCTCTTGAACCTATCTTTGCCAAATCATCGCTGCTTGATTTTTCAAAGGTATATGATGGAGCTCTAACCCTCAAACTTCTTTTTCTAACTTTCTCATCTGCATAAAGAACCAGTCATAGCTGGCCTTCTAACGTCCCACTCCTTCATCACTTGATTAACCACCAATCTGAGTCGCCAGAGACCATGAGGCGACGGACGCCGAGTGTAATGGCCATACGAACCCATACAGAGTGCTTATTCAGCTTCGTTGTTGGAGGAATCAAAGTGAATCGAGGACATATCCGAGCATGTCTCCTCGGGGATACCAATACCACCCAAAGACTGAACCATTCAGCATCTTGGATCCGTAAAGAACATGGTCCAATGTTCGAGTGAACTTGAGTCCACAATTGCTGTTCGATCCACTCGCGAGGAAATCTGCTATTGCTTGGGACTTGATAGCTTTTGCCTCAAACTTGATATCCAAGGGAAGGAGTTCAATCACCCACTTTACCACTCGACCGGCCAGCATCTCTGTTGTTTAAAATCTCTCGATAATGGAGCGTCACGACGATCGTAATTGAGTGATTAGATAAATAGTGTGCAACCTTCTTCGTGGTCATGTAAAACCCATAAACAAGCCTGATAATGTGGATATATTTGATGGAGTCGAACTTCGAAACATAATATATCGGCGCTGAACTTTATAGGCTTTTCCTTCTTCTTCCGCCTACTGCGGAGTATCAGATCGACACTTGTCCAAGGCTGCAATGTAAAGCGTAAAGGCTCTTTGCTGATTAGCAGCGAGCACCGGCCGGTGGAAAGGTGGCTTTGAGCTCTACAAATGCTGCATCAGCTTCGAGTCCACTAACTTATCGACTTCATCACCGGTAAAGAGGTAATGCCTTTTCACCGAGGCGAAATGAATCAACTCAAGGCGGCCAAACAACCAAGAAGCTTCGACATCGCATGCACACGACAGTATGCCCATCCGGAGTATAGCACCAACTTTCTTCGGGTTAGCGCCGATCCTCGCTCGAAATGAGGAAACCGAGTAATTTTCGCCAGAACTCCAATGTGCACTTGATGGATTAAGCTCGATATCGTACCTTTGAGGTTGGCAAAGTTTCAAGCAGGTCAGCCGGTTGGAACCCTAAGTGACTTGACTACAATGTCATCCATGTACGCCCACATTCTCGACGATTTGAGTGAGCAAACACTTTGAATCATCCTCATCAACGTGGCTCCGCGTTCTTGAGGTCGGATGGCATGGTGACATAATGTAGCACCGAATGGAGTGATGAAAACTGTTTTATCTCATCGGTCCATACAATCGGATGTGATGATACCCGAAATAGCGCCCAAAAGGACAAGCGCCACACCCCACGTCGAATCAACTATTTGGTCGATGCGGGAGAGGAAAATGATCTTTCGGGCAGGCCCGATTGATATGCTTGAAGTCAATGCACATGCGAATTGAGTCGCCCTTCTTGGGACCATGACAACATTGGCGAGCCACTCGGAGTGGTAAATCTTCGGATGAACTCAGCTGCCGTGAGCTGAGCCGCTTCTTCACCAATTGCTTTTCTCTTATGTACGCGGACCGTCGAAGATATTCTTTGACTGGTTTCACTTTTGGGTCGATTAAACGGTGCTCAGCCAGCCCCCGGGAACACTCGCATGTCAAGGTTTCCATGCAAAGATGTCCCAGCTTCACGATGGAACCGATGAGCGCTTCTTCCTATTTGTTGTCGAAAGTGTTGTTGAGATGTGAGTCGGAGCAGCATTGGGATCGGTCGCGTGAATATGAATCGCTTCGCTTTCACCGGACGATCGAAATGCGAGTCGTGGCAGGCTTCTGGCTTGTAGCAAATCACTCGGATCTGCATTTTCTCGATACTCTTGCAATTCTACTACGCCATTTGTGCATCGGCGATCTTTGAGCCCTTCCGAAGCACTCTTCGCCTTCTCGCCGACAAGGATAGTGATCATCCTCCGGGACCGTGCATCATCAATTTGAGGTACACGTAACATGGTCGAACCATAAATGTGCATAAGGGCCTACCCAGAATAGCATGATAAGCACTCGAAATTCATGACTTCAAATGTCAACTTTTCCTTATGTAATTCTTAGAATCACCGAAAACCACATCGAGGGCGATCTCGCCGAGTGATTCAGCCTTCTTGCCAGTATAACCCCATGGAAACTCATATTGCTTTCACTAAGTTTGGACATCGGAATGCCCATCCTTTCAAGGTTTCGCATAAAGGATATTCAGGCCATCGCCACCATCCATCATCAGCACCTTAGTCACCGAGTGCCTCGACAACCGGGTCGACCACCAACGCTTGCCTCCTGTGGTGGCTATGCACCTGTGATCAGCCTGGTCGAATGTAATGGCAGTCCAGACCACTTCAATAACGGGCGTCGCCGAGCGACCATGTTCACTTCTCTTAATGACTTTCACGACTTTTGCTCTCAACATCGCAAAAATCATCAGTGGAATTGACGCTGGGGAAACCATCATCTTCTTCTTCCTTATCCTCACCTTGTCTCGACTCCTTCTCCTTGGGCTGTTTCTCTTGAACCGCTGAATCGAGCCGACATCGAGTGGTGTGTTTAGGGTAAATGAAATTACCCTCTTTATATTTTTTTTGTGAATGTGGCATGGTAAATCCAACACATCATTTCCATCTTTCACTTTCACTTTCTTGGGGTTCCACTACTTTGGGTTTCTTGAACTTCCCTTGAGTCACGGCTAAGGCTCACCAGAGCAGCTAGCTTGGCTTTGCGCTTGCTTCCGACGAATTCTCCTCCGGTTTCTTGATCGTTTTGTGCTTGCCACTCCGAGTCGATCCTCCTCTTCACCATTAGCATACTTGGTGGCAATCTCCATCATCCAACTTAGAGACATATCTCTTGGCCAACCGAACCTCGTGTTCAATTCTCGATACTTGACACCTTCCTTGAAGGCACAAACTGCTTGGTGATCTAACACATTCTCCACTGTGTGATGCAACGTGATCCATCTCGATATAATCTTCAAGATTTCATTTGGTTTTCTGACACAGATCGAACTCGTTAACTCGCCGCCGCTTGCATGTACCTTCAAAGGTCTTAACAAACACTCTAAGCAGTTCCTCCCAACTATATATGCTGCCAGTGCTAACTAATTCAACCACGCCTGCCAAGCCTCCAACATCGAGGAAGGTGCTTCATGGCCACTTCATCATTGCACGCCAATCAACAGCCACTGGTAGTCCTCAAGACAAGTGTCGGGCTTGGAATCACAGGAATTTGTTGACTCGCCAACCTGAAGTTGGGAGGAATCACTACAGCCCTGATGGCTCTACTGAAACACTCTGACCCGAGACATGTACTCGCTGCCATCGGATTCTCGCCATGACCTTCTCTGTGAGCTCGTTCCATCAACTGCACTCGAACGAGAATAGATCTCGCATCAAAGCCCGGCTCGGGTCGATCGAATCCTTCGCCCACCACTTTGAGGGCGCTCGTCATCGTGTTACCAAGGCACGATGACCCACTTTGGGAGGCGTGGGAACTCAACGACGATCATCGTGGTCGAGTCGGTGATCATACCGTTCACGATTTCTGACTATTCTCGCCGATCTCCACGTCCCTCATGCCTCGAGGGAGATTTGGACTGTGAGCCGATTGAACTGTGTCCGCCACCACAGATCTGCGAATCCTATTCCGCGATCGACATCTGCAGGTTTTGTTTCGCTGTCTGAGTAAAGCCCGATTCATCAAACCTCTCGCCAGCTTTTTGACTGGAAGGCTGAATTGACTCGCTATCCGGCTGCACTGTGAGATTCTGAATCGAGTTCGGTATACCGGTTAGCGTAAAGCCGCTGCCGACCGACTCAGAATCGCTGCCGAAAGCACGCTGCCGAAAGTGCGTGGCCGGAGATTCTCCAATGAAGCGCGCCAACTGTTGGCCAGCGCTGCCTCCAAGGCCCGCCTCGGGGTTTTCCAATGATAGGAGTGTGAAGTGCATCCATGTTACGACGACGGCTATTCTCCGCTATGGCGAGAGGGGCTCGGGCGGTATCATCGTGGACGCGCGACGGATCGCCTCCGCCACCGCCACCGTTGTCGCGGGAAGCTGGGAGGATCAAGCGTCCGTTGACCATCGACTTCCGCGCGGGTCACTATCGTCGACTTCGGATGTTGTCTCGACGAGCGCCGAACAGCCAGAGAGTTTCATCATGCTCGTCGCGATTTGTGGTGGCCGACCATGGAGCCACTGCGTTCCTCACCCACCGCTAGAGCCGCTGACGACCGAATGCTTGCGCCAAATAATAGTGGAGCAAGGACGCCACAGAGCCGACCGACATCGAGTCGACGGCTGCCGCAGAAGGACGCCACGGACGACACGCGGAAAGTGTTCTCGCTGGACGGGAACGCCGACATCGAAAGTGGAGTTTGGAGCTGCGGAGTCGCCGGGCGATTAACATGAGCACGCCGAGATGGATCTCACGCCCTCGCCAATCTCCGCCGTAAACCATGATGATGGGGATCGAAAATTGCTACTTCCAACAAGTCACTAAGACACCGCCCCACGGTGGGCACCAACTGTCGGGTACTAAGACCCAGAGAATAGGGGGTAAGCATGGAGAGGCAAGATCCTAGCTATGGCATGGTTGTACACACGAGTTTTACGAGTTCGTGCCCTTCGGAGAAGTAATGCCTACATCTCGAGCCAGAGGTAGTTGATGGATTATGTATGTGTGTACAGAAGGGTGCGAACCCCAGCACAGTGAGGGGGTGGCTTATATAGAGTGCCAGGACCCCACCACCCACGCCATGCTGAGGGTTCAATGTACATAAAGAGAGGGTTACAGTAACGTCTGTAATAAAGTGCTATAAATGATCATTAAGTATATATGAGTAACGCTCAATTGCTGCGCTGGAGGACTTTTAGGTCTTCTGCATGTTGAGTGGTTTAGTGGTCGAGTGACCTAAATAAGGAGGGGTCTCCTGAGGATGGTAGGTCGAGTGGATTGCACTCTCGACACCTTTGTTGGGCCCCCTATTTACTCTGAACTTTTTTGCTTCTAGGACAAGGACCTTAGGTAGGACGATAGGTCAGGCCTATTACCCTACCCCAGGTCTATGTCCTCATCAGTTTTCTCATCACATGGATCGAAAGCACCAAGATTGAACCCAAAGCTAAGAACTTCTCCCATTGCAAGAAAGATCAATCTAGTAGGCTAAACCAAACTGATAATTCAAGAGACTTACAAAGATAACCAATCATACATAAAAGAATTCAGAGAAGATTCAAATATTTTCATAGATAATCTTGATCATAAACCCACAATTCATCGGATCTCCACAAACACACAAAAAGAAGATTACATCGAATAGATCTCCAAGAGAATCGAGAGAACTTTGTATTGAGATCCAAAGAGAGAGAAGAAGCCATCTAGCTAATAACTATGGACCCGGGTCTGAGGTAAACTACTCACACATCATCGGAGAGGCTATGGTGTTGATGTAGAAGCCCTCCGTGATCATGCCCCTCCAAGTGAGCTGCCGAAAAGGCCCCAAGATGGGATCTCATGGGTACTGAAGGTTGCGTCGGTGGAAATAGGGTTTTGGCTCTCCCTGAAAATTTGGGGGTACGAGGGTATATAGGAGAAGAAGTAGGTCGGTGGAGCCACGAGGCCCATGAGGGTGGAGGGCGCACCTGGGGTAGGCGCCTCGCCTCGTGGCTCTCGCTGTTGCTTGACGCCCACCAAAGTCTCTGGATCACGTTTGTTCCAAAATCACGCCTCGGTTTCATTCCATTTGGACTCTGTTTGATATTCTTTTTTGAAAACATGAAATAGGCAAAAAACACAATTTGGCTGGGCCTCTCGGTTAATAGGTTAGTCCCAAAATAATATAAAAGTGTATAATAGCCCATTAAACATCCAAAAAGAATATATATAGCATGGAACAATAAAAATTATAGATACGTTGGAGACGTATCAAGCATCCCAAGCTTAATTCCTGCCGCCTCTAGTAGGTAAATGATAAAATAGAATTTTTGATGTGGAATGCTTTAGCATAATTTTCAATGTAATTCTTTTTATTGTGGCATGAATATTTAGATCCAAAGATTCAAGATAAAAGTTTAATATTGACATAAAAACAATAATACTTCAAACATGCTAACCAAGCAATTATGTCTTATTAAAATAACATAGCCAAAGAAAGCTTATCCCTACAAAATCATATAGTTAGCCATGCTTCAATTTCGTCACACAAACGTTTCATCATGCATAACCCCGATGACAAGCCAGAAATTGGTTCATACTTTTTAACGCTTCAACCTTTTCAACAATTACGTAATACATGAGCGCAAGCCATGGATATAGCACTATGGGTGGAATAAAGTATAATGATGGGGGTTATGGAGAAGACAAAAAGGTAGAAAGTCTCACATTGACGCTAATCAATAGGCTATGGAGATGCCCATCAATTGATGTCAATGAGAGGAGTAGGATTGCCATGCAACGGATGCACTAGAGCTATAAATATATGAAAGCTCAACAAAAGAAACTAAGTGGGTGTGCATCCAACTTGCTTGCTCACGAAGACCTAGGGCATTTGAGGAAGCCCATCATTGGAATATACAAGCCAAGTTCTATAATGAAAAATTCCCACTAGTATATGAAAGTGACAAACATAGGAGACTCTATCATGAAGATCACGTGCTACTTTGAAGCACAAGTGTGGAAAAAGGATAGTAACATTGTCCTTCTTTTCTCTCATTTTCATTCATTTTTTTTCTTTTTTTTGGGCCTTCTTTTTTTTTTGCCTCTTTTTTAGTCCGGAATCACATCCCGACTTGTTGGGGAATCATAGTCTCCATCATCCTTTCCTCACATGGGACAATGCTCTAATGATGATGATCATCACACTTTTATTACTTACAACTCAAGAATTACAACTCAATACTTAGAACAAAATATGACTCTATGTGAATGCTTCGCAAGTGTATCGGGATATGCAATGAATCAAGAGTGACATGTATGAAAATTATGAATGGTGGCTTTGCCACAAATACGATGTCAACTACATGATCATGCAAGCAATATGACAATGATGGAGCGTGTCATAATAAATAAACGGTGGAAAGTTGCATGGCAATATATCTGGATGGCTATGGAAATGCCATAATAGGTAGGTATGGTGGCTGTTTTGAGGAAGATATAAGGAGGTTTATGTGTGATAGAGCGATATCACGGGGTTTGATGCACCCGAAGTTTGCACCAACTCTCAAGAAAGGAAATGCACGGCATGTAGAGGCTAGAAAATTGTGGAAGGTTGAGAGTGCGTATAATCCATGGACTCAACATTAGTCATAAAGAACTCATATACTTATTGCAAAAGTTTATTAGTCCTCAAGCAAAGTACTACTACGCATGCCCCTAGAGGGATAGATTGGTAGGAAAAGACCATCGCCCCCCGACCGCCACTCATAAGGAAAGCAATAAAGAACACCTTATGTGTCAAAATTGTCACACAACTTTTACCATACATGCATGCTACGAGACTTGCCAACCTAACACAAGTATTTCTCAATTTCACAATTACTCAACTAGCACATTCTAATATTACCACCTTTATATCTCAAAACTTATCAAGTATCAAACTTCTCATGATATTCAATGATCTCAATATGAAAGTTTTATTATGCTCATCTTGGATGCCTATCATATTAGGATTAATTTCACCATAAAGCAAATTACCATGCTGTTTAAGACTCTCAAAATAATATAAGTGAAGCATGAGAGATCAATAATTTCTATAAAATAAAACCACCACCGTGTTTCTAAAAGATATAAGTGAAGCACTAGAGCAAAACTATATAGCTCAAAAGATATAAGTGAAGAACATAGAGTATTCTAACAAATTCGAATCATGTGTGTCTCTCAAAAGGTGTGTACAGCAAGGATGATTGTGGTAAACTAAAAAGCAAAGACTCAAATCATACAAGACGCCCAAGAAAAACACATATCATGTGGTGAATAAAATATAGCCCCAAGTAAAGTTACCGAGATCGAAGATAAAGAGGGATGCCTTCCGAGGCATCCCAAGCTTAGGCTTTGGTTGTCCTTGAATTTTACCTTGGGGTGCCTTTTGCATACCCAAGCTTAGGCTCTGCCAACTCCTTGTTCCATAATCCATCAAATCTTTACCCAAAACTTGAAAACTTCACAACACAAAACTCAACAGAAAATCTCGTGAGCTCTGTTAGCTAAAGAAAACAAAACACCACTTCAAGGTACTGTAATGAACTCATTCTTTATTTATATTTGTGTTAAACCTACTGTATTCCAACTTTCTATGGTTTATAAACTCTTTTACTAGCCATAGATTCATCAAAATAAGCAAACAACACACGAAAAACAGAATCTGTCAAAACAGAACAGTCTGTAGTAATCTCAGAATTAACGCAAACTTCGAACTCCAAAAATTCCACCAAAATAGACGACCTAGATAATTTGTTTATTGATCACTAATTTGAATCAGTATTTTATCAAGTTCTAGTGATTTAACAATTGTTTTGTGAACATAATTTTTTGGAATTTTCAGCAAGATCAAATAACTATCATCCAAGAAGATCCTATAGGTTTAACTTGGCACAAACACTAATTAAAACATAAAACACATCTAACCGAGGCTAGATCAATATTTATTACTAAAACCAAAAAAAGCAAGAAAATAAAAAAAATTGTTGCCTCCCAACAAACGCTATCATTTAACTTTCTAGCTAGGCATAAAAGCAAGGATAGATCTAGGTATTGCCATCTTTTTGGTGTTAGAAAAGAAAAAGAGAAAATTTATTATTCATATTCAGCTATCTTCTATTTCGACAGTTATCATTAATGGTGGAAGAAAGATTAAGCACGCCACAGAAATTTGCATCTAAGCTAGCTTTCATCTCTTTGATAATTTCATTTTGGTAAAAAGCACAAAAGAGAGGTGGATTCAACTTTTCTTTCAATTATAGTGCCCAAATATAGTTTTCATCTTTTCATAGGTATCTATGGGATCCCCTTCAAGAAAACCCTCTTCAAAAATAGAATCAAATTTGTTTGAATGAAGTGCAACCCAACATAAAGCTTTTAGGTATACCTCAATTTGATATTGGGGCACATACTAGCTCGGATCCTCAAAAGTTTATACCAAGCATCTTTCAGACTCATCAAGTAAATAACAAAAAATTCTGGGATCATCTTTCATCGAAATTATTCAAACCCTCATTTACAACTCCGGTAGGTATTTCCAGCATCATTATTTATGAGCTTAGAGAGACTGTGAGGGCTATCCAAAGCATTAAACCATGGAAAGAGCTCCTGGCCCTTTTAATTCGCCATGGTACAAGAGGGTCAAGCTTAAAAAGAGGAAAAGGAAAGAGAGGGTAATAAAACGCAAGTGAAGTGGGGAGAGGAAAACGAGAAAATGGCAATAATGCAACAAGAGGGATAAGAGTTTGTGAAGGGTACTTGGTAGTTTGATCAGGCAGAGATCTCCCCAAAGAACGGCACCGTAAATGGCTGTTGTTGGGAGATCTAATTTTGACTTGACTTGGTAGGCCTCCCCGCAACGGTGCCGAAACTTCTTGCTACCTCTTGAGCATCGCTTGGTTTTCCTTGAAGAGGAAAGGGTGATGCAGCAAATTAGCTTTAGTATTTCCTCGCTTTTTGAGAACCAAGGTATCAATCTAGTAGGAGGCCACGCCAAGTCCTCACACCTACATAAACAATAAGAACCTTGCAACCAACGCGATAAAGGGGTTATCAATCCACGGCCACTTGCAAAAGTGAGATCTGATATTTTTGGTATTTTTATGATAAAGATAAAAGTAAAGATTGCAAAATAAAATAGATTGGAAACTTATATGATGGAAAATAGACCCGGGGCCATAGGTTTCACTAGTGGCTTCTCTCAGATAGCATAAGTATTACTGGGTGAACAAATTACTGTCGAGCAATTGATAGAATTGAGCATAGTTATGAGAATATCTAGGTATGATCATGTATATAGGCATCACGTCCGTGACAAGTAGACCGACTCGTCGCATCTACTACTATTACTCCACACATCGATCGCTATCCAAAGATGCATCTAGAGTATTAAGTTCATAAGAATGGAGTAACGATGCAAGATGACATGATGTAGAGGATAAACTCATGCAATATGATATAAACCCCATTTTTATCCTCGATGGCAACAATACAACATGTTGTTTCCCTACTATCATGGATCGAAAGCACCGCAAGATTGAACCCAAAGCTAAGCACTTCTCCCATTGCAAGAAAGATCAATCTAGTAGGCCAAACCAAACTGATAATTCAAGAGACTTGCAAAGATAACCAATCATACATAAAAGAATTCAGAGAAGATTCAAATATTGTTCATAGATAATCTTGATCATAAACCCACAATTCATCGGATCTCGACAAACACACCGCAAAAGAAGATTACATCGAATAGATCTCCAAGAATCGAGGAGAACTTTGTATTGAGATCCAAGAGAGAGAAGCCATCTAGCTAATAACTATGGACCAAGGTCTGAGGTAAACTACTCACACAAAATCGAGAGGCTATGGTGTTGATGTAGAAGCCTCCATGATCAATGCCCGGCAAGAGCGCCGAAGGCCCCAAGATGGGATCTCATGGTTACGTATGGACGGTGAAATGGGTTTGCCTTCCTGTTGATGGTTTAAAATAGGTATATATAGGAGGAAGAAGTAGTGCCCAGGAGCCACGAGGTGGAGGGCGCCCGGGTAGGCGCGCCTGCTCGGGTTTCGCCGTTGCTTGACTCTCCACTCCAAGTCTCTGGATCACGTTTGTTCCAAAAACACGCTCCCGAAGGTTTCATTCCGCTTTGGACTCCTTTGATATTCTTTTTCGCAAAACACCAAATAGGCAAAAACAGAATTGGCTGGGCCCAGTTAATAGGTTAGTCCCAAAAATAATATAAAAGTGTATAATAAAGCCCATTGAACATCCAAAACAGAATATATAATAGCGGAACAATAAAATTATAGATACGTTGAGACGATCATCTTTTGTGGGTGCAACCTGGTCATGGGGCCTTTCTCCGTCGGATCGAATGGATGTCCGAAAGGCCGCAGCACCTGCATACTCGACACAACCGCTTTGCTAATCCACTTGTTAGGTCGTGGCGTTCGCTGGAACATCTTTTCGTAGCGAGCGGGAGTCGCATTTCTCGCAAGTTGCTTGAATCGCTGTCATTATCGCTGCTGTCAGATTATATTGCACTTCGCTTCACTCTCGCTCCCTTCTCGACTTGTTCTATTCGCACGAAAGCATATCTTAGTAAAATCTGCAAAGAAAAGCAAAGGTACAAGTATCACCAGGTTCAAGGATAATCACAAATCGTAACAAAAAAGACATCAAAAGTAAAGGTTAAACCTTGTCGTGCCTCATGGCAGCTGGCGGTGGTGGAACCTCCTGACCCCCCGGGTTGTCTTTGTTTCCGTGAGATGCCTCGCAATCACTGCGCCACTGCCTCGGTGACTTCTTCGGTGGATTCGAGGGAAGTCATCAATACCCGAGTACATCCACATAGGATAATCGCGCGGAGAGGTTGGATGCGTCAACGAGAAACACCTCAATCAAATCCATGCCACCACACCATCACGACTAGTTGACTAACCATTCGACTAGCATGGTCACCTTTGCTTATGCCGGAGTCACTTTCAGGAAGAGGGTTGGTGGACTCGTTGCGGAGAAGGAGGAAGGCCACCGATGACCAGGGTCGGTTGGTCTCAATAAAACCAGGTATCGCCATCCTCTAACTGAATCGAAGAATCATAGCTGAAAGTACTTACCTCGCCCTAATCCTCACACCCCCAACATCTGGATCATGCGCCCTTCACATCGCATTATCCTTTTTCATCGACCGAGCGGCAAGTAAATATGTGTTTGAAGAGACCCCAATGCGTCGATAGGCCGTAAAATTCTCACATGGAAACAAATGCAGCGAGATATGTGATGGTGTTGGGGGAAAGTGATGAAGGCTCCAAAAAGTTCAGAAACCCCAAAAAAGGATGAGGGGGCAAGAGAAACCACGACAACATGAGTCGCGAGGAGGACACACTCACGCCTTTGGCCGGGCTCGGTCTCGCTTCCGAGGAACCTCCAAGATCCATGGGCAATCAAGCCCTTTCAACCAGATCTCCAGTGTCCTCTTCGGATCATGGACCAATCTAGTCACCTCGATTCAGGCCGGGCGGCAGATTGCATTCGACGACGACTTCGACGCTCTTTCTTGCTCCGCTGGCTGCCATCGCTTTCACGCTGGCCTGTGTCCGCCGTTTTCTTTCTTTCACATATTGCGCTGACGGGCAAGGGCGCTGAAGTGGAGACGAATGCGGTGGAGAAGCAGAGGAGGAATGAGGGAATGACGTGAAATCAGGTAAAATACATCGACCGGCTTATAGGCCCGCTTCGAAGGGGTCGGAATGATACGCCTCTCGCCAGATCTATAATTTTTTATTGTTCAATGCCAATATTATACAACTTTCATATACTTTTGGCAACTTTTATACTATTTTTGGGACTAACATATTGATCCAAAGGCCCAGTGCAATTCCTGTTTGTTGCATGTTTTATGTTTCACAGAAACCCATATCAAACGGAGTCCAAACGGATAAAATGGACGGAAAATATTTTTGGAATATTCGGAGAATATGGGAAGAAGAATCAACGAAACGGTGCCCGAGGGGGGCACGAGGTAGGGGGCGCGCCTGCCCTCGCGTTCCCGTAAGGCGGTTGTGCTATTCTTTTGCCACAAGAAAGCTAATTTTGGAGAAAAATCTGGGAAGGTTTCGTCCAATCGGAGTTACTTGATGTCCATATATATACTAAACGGTGAAAGGGCGTAAGACGAGAACGCAGAAACAGAGAGAGACAGGAGACAGATCCAATCTCGGAGGGGCTCTCACCTCCCATGCCATGGAGACCACAGAGGGGAAACCCTTCTCCCATCTAGGGAGGAGGTCAAGGAAGAAGAAGAAGGAGGCTCTGTCCCCTCGCTTCCGGTGGCGCCGAATGCTGGGGCCATCATCATCACCATGATCTTCACCAACACCTCGCCATCTCCACCAACATCTCCATCACCTTCCTCTATCTACAGCAGTCCACTCTCCGCAACCCGCTGTACCCTCTACTTGAACATGGTGCTTTATGCTTCATACTATTATCCAATGATGTGTTGCTATCCTATGATGTCTGAGTAGATTTCGTTGTCCTATCGGTGGTTAATGAATTGCTATGATTGATTTAATTTGCTTGTGGTTATGTTGTGTCCTTTGGTGCCCATCATATGAGCGCTGCGTGGATCACACCATAGGGTTAGTTGTATGTTGATAGGACTATGTATTGGAGGGCAAGAGTGACAAGCTTCAACCTAGCATAGAAATTGATGCATACGGGATTGAAGGGGTCCAATATATCTTAATGCTATGGTTGGGTTTACCTTAATGAACGTTAGTAGTGGAGGACGCTTGATAATAGTTCCAATCATAAGTGCATAGAATTCCAAGTAAGGATGACATGCTAGCAAAGGCCTCTCCCACATAAAACTTGATATCGGTCTAGTAAAGTAGTCAATTCCTTAGGGACAATTTCAACTCCTACCACCACTTTCCCACACTAGCTATATTTACTTTATTGTGTCTTTACCAAACAGCCCTAGTGACTCTTCCCGTGGCGGCACCGTGATCTTCGCATGATGACGCTGCTCGTCGTGACGCGCCCGAGAGGGGCCCGCTGTGGGCACCGGCGTGGGTGTCTTCGAGGCCACCGCATCGCCTTCGGGCAGTGCGACGGTGCCTTTGGAGGGCCCTGCGCCGCCTGCGGAGTGCCTGGCGCCATCTTTGGATTTGGCGACATGCGGCCCGTTGCCAGGCACACGAAGTCACCGCCTTCCAAGCTCCGGCTGCTGGGGTGGTGTTGGTGCTCGCGAGCCGCGCCCCTGGTCCTCTCCGCGACCGGTCCGCTGCTCGCCCATGTCGAGACAGGCCGTTCGGCTCCCGACGAGCCGACCGCCACCGTCATATTCTTCTTGGGTGCCATGGCGATGAAGAAAACGCCGGACAAGCTATTAGAGCCGATTCTCACAACTGCACCCCCTACCTGGCACGCCAAAGATGTCAGTGGGAACCACACCTATGGGATCACAAGGATCCCTACTGCCGTTGCGGGGCGCGGGGTTGAGAGAAGAGCGGATCTGACAGAGAGTACGTTGTTCGTTTATCCAGGTTCGGGCCACGAGGATGCGTAAAACCCTAGTCCTACTTTGGTGGATGTATTCTGAGTTCTTGAGCTAGCTACAGGGTGTAACGAGCTCCAAAAAGCCGAATCCTTTTCCTGGTCGCCTCGGGCCTCCTTTTATAGGAAAAGGGGTCGCCACAGTGGCAAGCTGGAGGTGGAAAGGGTACAGTGCCGCGAGGTTATCCCTCGTATTACAGGACAAGATGTATTTAATGCATCGCTTAGGTGTCCTCTTGCTTTATCGGGGACGGGAGCGAGGCCCGTCCCATCCGTCGTCGCTTCTCCTTGCTTCGACACGCACCCTGGCCAGCGATGCATGCGGTGCCATGTAGGCAGGCAGGCAGCTGAGGTGGCGCGGTGGTGGAGTCTTCACGAAGAGTTGCATGTTGCCACGCAGGTGCCTGCCCAGCTGGTTGGGTCGGCAGCTGCATGTGAACGGCGGTGGAAACTTGGTTGGTGTGGATGGCAGCGCCCTGTTTGTGCGCTGGGCGAGGGCCTTGCCGGGTAGCCCGGGAAGGGTCTTGTCGCGATGCGTGGGCGTCCCTGGCAAGGATCTTGCCGGGGGTCTTGTGGGTTTCTTCGGTGAGGATGATTGCCTTCCTATCCTCACTTGATCTTGACTATTCTTTGTCTTCACAAAGATCTGCATGCCTCCACGGAGGCGCCTCCCGAGCCCTGTCCCAATGCGTCTGTTGAGTGTTGGTGGGCTCAAGGGTGGCTCGCTCTGTTGGCGTGGGCGAGCTGCCCCGGCAAGGGTCTTGCCGGGGCCGCTGAGGATGCCCCGGCAAGGGTTCTTGCCGGTTAAACCTGCTTCGCCCATCCAATCTGTGTGGCCTTGTTCCTTGTCGTTGCTTTATTCGTCTTGTCTCTTCGGCTTCTCTTCGACTTCCCTTCCCTGCCGTGTGATGCGTGGCCGTGGCGAGTGGCTCTGACTGCCCGTGCACAAGTAAAGGGGTCAAAAGGAGAGCCCCTACTTTTGTACACCGATAGTACTGGACTACAGCTAAGCCCCCGAATGAGAGGGTTGCTCACCACTCGGTAGGATTTTTCAAACTTAGGCGAGTACTGAACTGCAGCTAAGCCCCCGAGTGAGAGGGTTGCTCACCACTCGGTAGGATTTTTTAAAACTTAGGCGAAACGGATTAGCAGCTAAGCCCCCGAGTGAGAGGCTGGCTCACCACTCGGTAGGATTTTCCAAACTTAGGCGAGTACTAGACTGCAGCTAAGCCCCCGACTGAGAGGCTTGCTCACCACTCGGTAGGATTTTTCAAACTTAGGCGAGTACTGGACTGTAGCTAAGCCCCCGAGTGAGAGGGTTGCTCACCACTCGGTAGGATCATTTTAAACTTAGGCGAGAACTGGACTGCAGCTAAGCCCCCGAGTGAGAGGGTTGCTCACCACTCGGTAGGATTTTTCAAACTTAGGCGAGTACTGGACTGCAGCTAAGCCCCTGAGTGAGAGGGTTGCTCACCACTCGGTAGGATTTTTTTAAACTTAGGCAAAACGGATTCGCAGCTAAGCCCCCGAGTGAGAGGCTTGCTCACCACTCGGTAGGATTTTCCAAACTTAGGCGAGTACTGGACTGCAGCTAAGCCCTCGAGTGAGAGTCTTGCTCACCACTCGGTAGGATTTTTCAAACTTAGGCGAGTACTGGACTGCAGCTAAGCCCCCGAATGAGAGGGTTGCTCACCACTCGATAGGATTTTTTAAAACTTAGGCGAAATGGATTCGCAGGTAAGCCCCCGATTGAGAGGCTTGCTCACCACTCGGTAGGATTTTTTTAAACTTAGGCGAAACAGATTCATGGCTAAGCCACCCACTGGGGGATTTCAGACACAAATAGAAGCAACCATAATCATTTTAGAAGACTGTAAATCTCTTGTCTTTGATAAACAGACTACAAAGGTATTTCTTATTACATCTTGATGGAATGAGTACTTAAGTATAAAATGGGCGGAGCAGCTCCGCATTCCAAGCGCGCGGCTCGTCTTTCTTGTGCTCGACATTGTAGAGGTGGTACACTCCATTGTGGAGCACTCTGGTGACAATGAAGGGACCTTCCCAGGCAGGAGCGAGCTTGTGTGGTTTCTGGTGATCCACTCGGAGAACCAGGTCTCCCTCTTGAAATGCCTGACCCCTCATGTTTCTGGCATGAAAACAATGCAAGTCTTGCTGATAGATGGTTGACCGGATCAGAGCCCTCTCTCTTTCCTCTTCCAGGAGATTGACTGCATCTTGTCGTGCCTGTTCTGCTTCATCTTCTAAGAAAAGCTCGACTCGGGGTGCATTGTGGAGCAAGTCACTCGGGAGTATAGCTTTAGCTCCATAAACTAAGAAGAATGGAGTTCGGCCAGTCGACCGATTGGGAGTTGTCCTTAGTCCCCACAGCACTGACGGAAGTTCATCGACCCAGGCTCCTGCTGCGTGTTTGAGATCAGGCATCAGTCAGGGTTTCAGCCCTTTGAGAATCAATCCATGTGCTCTTTCGGCTTGTCCATTCGACTAGGGGTGAGCGACCGAAGCGTAGTCGACTCGAGTACCTTGGGAAGCACAGAAGGCTCTGAACACATCAGAATCGAAGTTTGACCCATTGTCAGTGACGATGCTATGTGGAACACCATATCTGAATGTTAGCTCCCTGATGAAGCTCACAACAGTACTGGCCTCAAGGTTTTTGATAGGCTTGGCTTCAATCCATTTGGTGAACTTGTTGACTGCCACGAGCACGTGAGTAAAGCCGCTCCTACCAGTCCTTAGAGGTCCAACCATATCCAAACCCCAAACAGCAAAGGTCCAGATGAGTGGAATGGTCTTCAGGGCCGACGCAGGCTTGTGAGACATGTTGAAGTAAAACTGGCAACCTTCACACTTGTCGACTATTTCTTTTGCCATCTCATTTGCTCGTGGCCAGTAAAATCCTGCTCGGTATGCTTTGGACACAATGGTCCGAGAGGACGCATGGTGACCACAGGTCCCGGAGTGGATGTCATTGAGGATCACTCGACCTTCTTCTGGTGTTATTCATTTCTGGCAGACTCCAGTAGCACTCTCTCTGAACAACTGTCCTCTTATCACAGTAAAGGCTTTGGATCGACAGACGATATGTCGAGCCACTTCTTCATCCTCCGGGAGTTCCTTCACGAGAATGTATGAAATATAATGACCGTCTCCGATGGGAGTGATGACCAAAACCTCCATGATCAAGTCGACCACGGCTGGGACTTCTACTTCAGTCGGATCTATAGCACTCTTAGGCTGCGGGGGCTGTTCAGTGAAAGGATCTTCTTGAACTAAAGGTGTATGAATGTGTTCCAAAAACACGTTGCTGGGAATGGCCTCCCTCTTGGAACCTATCTTTGCCAAATCATCAGTTGCTTGATTTTTCAGTCGAGGTATATGATGGAGCTCTAACCCCTCAAACTTCTTTTCTAACTTTCTCACTGCATTACAGTAACCAGTCATAGCTGGCCTTCTAACGTCCCACTCCTTCATCACTTGATTAACCACCAAATCTGAGTCGCCGTAGACCATGAGGCGACGGACGCTGAGTGTAATGGCCATACGCAACCCATACAGGAGTGCTTCATATTCAGCTTCGTTGTTGGAGGAATCAAAGTGAATCTGGAGGACATATCTGAGCATGTCTCCTCGGGGGATACCAATACCACCCCAGCACCGGAACCATTCAGCATCTTGGATCCGTCAAAGAACATGGTCCAATGTTCCGAGTGAACTTGAGTCGACAATTGCTGTTCGATCCACTCGGCGAGGAAATCTGCTATTGCTTGGGACTTGATAGCTTTCTTTGCCTCAAACTTGATATCCAAGGGAAGGAGTTCAATCACCCACTTTACCACTCGACCAGTTGCATCTCTGTTGTTTAAAATCTCTGATAATGGAGCGTCGCTGACGACTGTAATTGAGTGATTAGATAAATAGTGTGCAACCTTCTTCGTGGTCATGTAAAACCCATAAACAAGCTTCTGATAATGTGGATATATTTGCTTTGATGGAGTCAGAACTTCAGAAACATAATATACTGGGCGCTGAACTTTATAGGCTTTTCCTTCTTCTTCCGCTCTACCGTGAGTACTGTACTGACAGCTTGTCCAGTGGCTGCAATGTAAAGCAGTAAAGGCTCTTTGCTGATTGGGGCAGCGAGCACCGGCTGGGTGGAAAGCAGGGCTTTGAGCTCTACAAATGCTGCATCAGCTTCAGGAGTCCACTCGAACTTATCAGACTTCTTCATCAGTCGGTAAAGAGGTAATGCCTTTTCACCGAGGCGAGAAATGAATCAACTCAAGGCGGCCAAACAACCAGTAAGCTTCTGGACATCGTGCACACGCACAGGGCGTTCCATCCGGAGTATAGCACCAACTTTCTCTGGGTTAGCGTCGATCCCTCGTTCGGAAATGAGGAAACCGAGTAATTTTCTGCCAGGAACTCCGAATGTGCACTTCGATGGATTAAGCTCGATATCGTACCTTTTGAGGTTGGCAAAAGTTTCAGCAAGGTCAGCCAGCAGGTTGGAACCCTTAAGTGACTTGACTACAATGTCATCCATGTACGCTTCCACATTCTGACTGATTTGAGTGAGCAAACACTTTTGAATCATCCTCATCAACGTGGCTCCGGCGTTCTTGAGGTCGGATGGCATGGTGACATAACAGAAGCACCCGAATGGAGTGATGAAAACTGTTTTTATCTCATCGGGTCCATACAATCGGATGTGATGATACCCGAAATAGGCGTCCAAAAAGGACAAGCGCTCACACCCCACAGTCGAATCAACTATTTGGTCGATGCGGGGGAGAGGAAAATGATCTTTCGGGCAGGCCCGATTGATATGCTTGAAGTCAATGCACATGCGAATTGAGTCGTCCTTCTTGGGGACCATGACAACATTGGCGAGCCACTCGGAGTGGTAAATCTCTCGGATGAACTCAGCTGCCAGGAGCTGAGCCAGTTCTTCACCAATTGCTTTTCTCTTATGTACGGCGGACCGTCGAAGATATTCTTTGACTGGTTTCACTTTTGGGTCGACACGCAAACGGTGCTCAGCCAGCCCCCTGGGAACACCTGGCATGTCAGAAGGTTTCCATGCAAAGATGTCCCAGTTCTCACGATGGAACTGGATGAGCGCTTCTTCCTATTTGTTGTCGAGTGTTGTTGAGATGTGAGTCGGAGCAGCATTGGGATCGGTCGCGTGAATATGAATCGGCTTCGTTTCACCGGACGACTGAAATGCAGAGTCTGTGGCAGGCTTCTTGGCTTGTAGCAAATCACTCGGATCTGCATTTTTCTGATACTCTTGCAATTCTACTACTGCCATTTGTGCATCGGCGATCTTTGAGCCCTTACGAAGCACTCTTCGCATTCGCCGATTGCGGTGATAGTGATCACTCCTCTGGGACCAGGCATCATCAATTTGAGGTACACGTAACATGGTCGAACCATAAAATGTGCATAAGCAGGCCTACCCAGAATAGCATGATAAGCACTCTGGAAATTCATGACTTCAAATGTCAACTTTTCCTTGCGGTAATTCTTAGAATCACCGAAAACCACATCGAGGGCGATCTGGCCGAGTGATTCAGCCTTCTTGCCAGGTATAACCCCATGGAAACTCATATTGCTTTCACTAAGTTTGGACATCGGAATGCCCATCCCTTTCAAGGTTTCGGTATAAAGGATATTCAGGCCACTGCCACCATCCATCAGCACCTTAGTCAGCCGAGTGCCTTCGACAACTGGGTCGACCACCAACGCTTGCCTCCCAGGGGTGGCTATGCACGCTGGGTGATCAGGCTGGTCGAATGTAATGGCAGTCTGAGACCACTTCAAATAACTGGGCGTCGCCGGAGCGACCATGTTCACTTCTCTGTTAATGACTTTCAGTCGACTTTTGCTCTCAACATCAGCAAAAATCATCAGAGTGGAATTGACGTTGGGGAAACCATCATCTTCTTCTTCCTTATCCTCACCCTTGTCCGACTCCTTTTCCTTCTCCTTGGGCTGTTTCTCTTGGAACTGCTGAATCAGGAGCCGATACTGTCGAGTGGTGTGTTTAGGGTAAATGAAATTACCCTCTTTATATTTTTTGGTGTGAATGTGGCATGGTAAATCCAACACATCATTTCCATCTTTCACTTTCACTTTCTTGGGGTTCCACGGCCCTTTGGGTTTCCCCTTGAACTTCCCTTGAGTCACGGCTAAGGCCTCACCAGGAGCAGCTAGCTTGGCTTTGCGCTTCTGCTTCCGACTGGAATTCCCTCCTCCGGTTTCTTGGGCGACTGTTTTGTGCTTGCCACTCCGGAGTCGATCCTCCTCTTCACCATTAGCATACTTGGTGGCAATCTCCATCATCCAACTTAGAGACATATCCCCAGTTTGACCGAACCTCAGGTTCAATTCTCGATACTTGACACCTTCCTTGAAGGCACAAACTGCTTGGTGATCTAACACATTCTCCACTGTGTGATGCAACGTGATCCATCTCTGGATATAATCTCTCAAGATTTCATTTGGTTTCTGCACACAGGACTGTAACTCTGTTAACCCTGCCGGCCGTTTGCATGTACCTTCAAAGGTCTTAACAAACACTCGGGCGAGTTCCTCCCAACTATATATGCTGCCAGGTGCTAACTAATTCAACCACGCTCTGGCCAAGCCCTCCAACATCAGAGGAAGGTGCTTCATGGCCACTTCATCATTGCCGCCGCCAATCTGAACAGCCACTCGGTAGTCCTCAAGACAAGTGTCGGGCTTGGAATCACCAGTGAACTTGCTGACTCTAGTCGCCAACCTGAAGTTGGGAGGAATCACTACAGCCCTGATGGCTCTACTGAAACACTCTGGACCTGAGACATGTACTCTGCTGCCAGTCGGATAATCTCTGTCATGACCTTCTCTGTGAGCTCTGTTCCTGTCAACCAGACCCTGAACGAGAATAGATCTCGCATCAAAGCCCGGCTCTCGGGGGTCGACTGGAATCCTTCGCCCACCACTTTGAGGGCGTCTGTCATCGTGTTACCAAGGCACGTATGACCCACTCCTTGGGGGAGGCGTGGGAACTCAACGACGATCATCGTGGTCGAGTCGGTGATCATACTGTTCACGATTTCTGTACTATTCTCGCCGATCTCCACGTCCCTCATGCCTCAGAGGAGATCTTGGACTGTGAGCCGATTGAACTGTGTCCGCCACCACAGATCTGCTATGAATCCTATTCCGCGACTGGGACACTGCTGTGTTTTGCTCTCGCGCTGCCCGGAGTAAAGCCCGGATCTGCATCAAACCTCTGCCAGCTTTTGACTGGGAAGGCTGAATTGACTCTGCTATCCGGGCTGCAGCTGTGAGATTCTGAATCGGAGTTCGGTATACCTAAGTTGGGGGCAGAAAAAGCTGTCGTCGACTGGACTCAGGAATCCGCTGCCGAGCACGCTCGTCGAGTGCGTGCTGGAGATTCTCCAGTCGAGTGCGCTCAACCAAGTTGGCCAGGCGCGCCTCCTCCAAGGCCCGGGCCTCGGGGGTTTCTCCAATGATAGGAGTGTGAAGTGCATCCATGTTACGACGACGAAGCTATTCCCTCTGCTGCGAAGAGAGGGGCTCGGGGCGGTACTCATCGTGGACGCGCGACGGATCGCCTCCGCCACCGCCACCGTTGTCGCGGGGGAAGCCAGGAGGACTGCGCGGTCCGTTGACCATCAGGACTTCCGCGGCGGGGTCACTACTGTCGCACTCGGATGCTGTCTCGACGGAGCCAGTCGAACAGGCCGTAGAGAGTTTCATCATGCTCGATTGCCGCGACTTGTGGGGTGGCCGACTGGCGAGCCACTGCGTTCCTCACCCACCGCTAGAGCCGCGACTGACCGGAATGCTTGCGCCAGCGAATAGCAGGGAGCAAGGACGCCACAGGAGCCGACCGATACTGAGTCGACGGCTGCCGCAGAAGGACGCCACGGACGCACACGTGAAAGTGCGTTGCCCCGCGGACGGGGAACGCCTCGACATCGAGTGGAGCCTCTTGGAGCCAAGCGGAGTCGTCGGCGACTAACATGAGCACGCCGAGATGGATCTCACGGCCCTCGGCCAATCCTCCGCCAGAAACCATGATGATGGGGATCGGAAAATTGCTACTTCTCCAACAAGTCACTAAGACACCTGCCCCACGGTGGGCACCAACTGTCGTGGTACTAAGACTGACAGTAGAATAGGGGGGGGTAAGTATGGAGAGGCAAGATCCTAGCTATGGCGAAGTTGTACACACGAGTTTTACGAGTTCAGGCCCTTCTCGGAAGAAGTAACAGCCCTACATCTCGGAGCCAGGAGGTAGTTGACTGGATTATGTATGTGTGTGTTTACAAGGGTGCGAACCCTTGTGCCAGTGGAGGGGGGTGGCTTATATAGAGTGCGCCAGGACCCCAGCCCACCCACGTTACAGAGGGTTCAATGTACATAAAGAGAGAGGGTTACAGGTAACGTCCGTAATAAAGTGCTATAAATGATCATTAAGTATATGAGTAAACGCCCGACCGTTGCTGCGCGGAGTGACTTTAGGTCTTCTGCATGTTGAGTGGTTTAGTGGTCGAGTGACCTAAATAAGGAGGGGTCTCCGAGTGAATGGTAGGTCGAGTGGATTGCACTCGACACCTTTGTTGGGCCCCCTCTATTTACTCTTGAACTTCTTTGCTTCTAGGACAAGGACCTTAGGTAGGACGTATAGGTCAGGCCTATTACCCTACCCCAGGTCTATGTCCTCATCAGTTTCCCCTACTGTCACTGGGATCGAGCACCGCAAGATTGAACCCAAAGCTAAGAACTTCTCCCATTGCAAGAAAGATCAATCTAGTAGGCTAAACCAAACTGATAATTCGAAGAGACTTACAAAGATAACCAATCATACATAAAAGAATTCAGAGAAGATTCAAATATTTTTCATAGATAATCTTGATCATAAACCCACAATTCATCGGATCTCCACAAACACACCGCAAAAGAAGATTACATCGAATAGATCTCCAAGAGAATCGAGCAGAACTTTGTATTGAGATCCAAAGAGAGAGAAGAAGCCATCTAGCTAATAACTATGGACCCGAAGGTCTGAGGTAAACTACTCACACATCATCGGAGAGGCTATGGTGTTGATGTAGAAGCCCTCCGTGATCAATGCCCCCTCCGGCGGAGCGTCGGAAAAGGCCCCAAGATGGGATCTCATGGGTACAGAAGGTTGCGTCGGTGGAAATAGGGTTTTGGCTCCTCTGCTGAAAATTTGGGGGTACGTAGGTATATATAGGAGGAAGAAGTAGGTCGGTGGAGCCACGAGGGGCCCATGAGGGTGGAGGGCGCACCCAGGGGGTAGGCGCGCCCCCTGCCTCGTGGCTTCCTCGTCGGTTGCTTGACGTCCACTCAAAGTCCTCTGGATCACGTTTGTTCCAAAAATCACGCTCCTGAAGGTTTCATTCCATTTGGACTCTGTTTGATATTCTTTTTCTGCGAAACACTGAAATAGGCAAAAAAACAGCAATTTGGGCTGGGCCTCTGGTTAATAGGTTAGTCCCAAAAATAATATAAAAGTGTATAATAAAGCCCATTGAACATCCAAAACAGAATATATAATAGCATGGAAGAATAAAAAATTATAGATACGTTGGAGACGTATCAAGCATCCACAAGCTTAATTCCTGCTCGTCCTCGAGTAGGTAAATGATAAAAATAGAATTTTTGATGTGGAATGCTTCTTAGCATAATTTGCAATGTAATTCTTTTTATTGTGGCACGAATATTTAGAACCGAAAGATTCAAGATAAAAGTTTAATTTGACATAAAAACAATAATACTTCAAACATGCTAACCAAGCAATTATGTCTTATTAAAATAACATAGCCAAAGAAAGCTTATCCCTACAAAATCATATAGTTAGGCCATGCTTCAATTTCGTCACACAAACGTTCTCATCATGCATAACCCCGATCACAAGCCGAGAAATTGGTTCATACTTTTTAACGCGCTTCAGCCTTTTCAACAATTACGTAATACATGAGCGCAAGCCATGGATATAGCACTATGGGTGGAATAAAGTATAATGATGGGGGTTATGTGAGAAGACAAAAAGGTAGAAAGTATCACATTGACGCGGCTAATCAATAGGCTATGGAGATGCCCATCAATTGATGTCAATGAGAGGAGTAGGGATTGCCATGCAACGGATGCACTAGAGCTATAAATATATGAAAGCTCAACAAAAGAAACTAAGTGGGTGTGCATCCAACTTGCTTGCTCACGAAGACCTAGGGCATTTTGAGGAAGCCCATCATTGGAATATACAAGCCAAGTTTTATAATGAAAAATTCCCAATAGTATACGAAAGTGATAACATAGGATACTCTCTATCTTGAAGATCACGGTGCTACTTTGAAGTACAAGTGTGGAAAAAGGATAGTAACATTGTCCCTTCTCTCTTTTTCTCTCATTTTCATTCATTTTTTTCTCTTTTTTTGTTTTGGGCCTTCTCTTTTTTTTCTTTGGCCTCTTTTTTTAGTCCGGAATCACATCCCGACTTGTTGGGGAATCATAGTCTCCATCATCCTTTCCTCACATGGGACAATGCTCTAATGATGATGATCATCACACTTTTATTACTTACAACTCAAGAATTACAACTCAACACTTAGAACAAAAATATGACTCTATGTGAATGCTTTCGGCAGTGTACCGGGATATGCAATGAATCAAGAGTGACATGTATGAAAAATTATGAATGGTGACTTTGCCACAAATACGATGTCAACTACATGATCATGCAAAGCAATATGACAATGATGGAGCGTGTCATAATAAACGAAACGGTGGAAAGTTGCATGGCAATATATCTCGGGATGGCTATGGAAATGCCATGATAGGTAGGTATGGTGGCTGTTTTGAGGAAGATATAAGGAGGTTTATGTGTGATAGAGCGTAATATCACGGGGTTTGGATGCACCGGCGAAGTTTGCACCAACTCTCAAGGCGAGAAAGGGAAATGCACGGTACCGTAGAGGCAAGAAAATTGTGGAAGGTTGAGAGTGCGTATAATCCATGGACTCACATTAGTCATAAAGAACTCATATACTTATTGCAAAAGTTTATTAGCCCTCGAAGCAAAGTACTACTACGCATGCCCCTAGAGGGATAGATTGGTAGGAAAAGACCATCGCCTCGTCCCCGACCGCCACTCATAAGGAAAGCAATAAAAGAACACCTTATGTGTCAAAATTGTCACACAACTTTTACGATACATGCATGCTACGAGACTTGCCAACCTTAACACAAGTATTTCTCAATTTCACAATTACTCAACTAGCACATTCTAATATTACCACCTTTATATCTCAAAACACTTATCAAGTATCAAACTTCTCATGATATTCAATGATCTCAATATGGGAGTTTTTATTATGCTCATCTTGGATGCCTATCATATTCGGATTTATTTCACCATTAAAGCAA
The DNA here is from genome assembly GCA_021605205.1 of Aegilops longissima. Classification (NCBI taxonomy): domain Eukaryota; kingdom Viridiplantae; phylum Streptophyta; class Magnoliopsida; order Poales; family Poaceae; genus Aegilops; species Aegilops longissima. Next base: position 222,020,303 of record CM038680.1, read on the forward strand.
ATTACCATGTTGTTTAAGACTCTCAAAATAATATAAGTGAAGCATGATATATCAATAATTTCTATAAAATAAAACCACCACCGTGCTCTAAAAGATATAAGTGAAGCACTAGAGAAAAAACTATATAGCTCAAAAGATATAAGTGAAGAACATAGAGTATTCTAACAAATTCCGAATCATGTGTGTCTCTCTCAAAAGGTGTGTACAGCAAGGATGATTGTGGTAAACTAAAAAGCAAAGACTCAAATCATAAAAGACGCTCCAAGAAAAACATGTATCATGTGGTGAATTAAAATATAGCCCCAAGTAAAGTTACCGATAGACGAAGACGAAAGAGGGGATGCCTTCCGAGGCATCCCCAAGCTTAGGCTTTTGGTTGTCTTTGAATTTTACCTTGGGGTGCCTTTTGCATACCCAAGCTTAGGCTCTTGCCAATCCTTGTTCCATAATCCATCAAATCTTTACCCAAAACATGAAAACTTCACAACACAAAACTCAACACAAAATCTCGTGAGCTCCGTTAGCGAAAGAAAACAAAACACCACTTCAAGGTACTGTAATGAACTCATTCTTTATTTATATTTGTGTTAAACCTACTGTATTCCAACTTCTCTATGGTTTATAAACTCTTTTACTAGCCATAGATTCATCAAAATAAGCAAACAACACACGAAAAACAGAATCTGTCAAAAACAGAATAGTCTGTAGTAGTCTGTAACTAACGCAAACTTCTGGAACTCCAAAAATTCCACCAAAATAGGACGACCTAGATAATTTGTTTATTGATCTACTCAATTTGAATCAGTATTTTATCAAGTTCTAGTGATTTAACAATTGTTTTCGAGAACATAATTTTTTTTGGAATTTTCAGCAAGATCAAATAACTATCATCCAAGAAGATCCTATAGGTTTAACTTGGCACAAACACTAATTAAAACATAAAAACACATCTAACCAGAGGCTAGATCAAATATTTATTACTAAAACCAAAAAGCAAGAAAATAAAAAAAATTGGGTTGCCTCCCAACAAACGCTATCATTTAACGCCCTAGCTAGGCATAAAAGCAAGGATAGATCTAGGTATTGCCATCTTTGGTGTTGGGAAAGAAAAGAGAAAATTTATTATCTATATCAGTTATCTTCTATTTCGATAAAGCACGTGGCCATTAATGGTGGAAGAAAGATTAAGCACGCTACAGAAATTTGCATCTAAGCTAGCTTTCATCTCTTTGATAATTTCATTTTGGTAAAAGCACAAAAGAGAGGTGGATTCAACTTTCTCACTCATAGGGTGCCCAAATATAGTTTTCATCTTTTCATAGGTATCTATGGGATCCCCTTCAAGAAAACCCTCTTCAAAAATAGAATCTAAAATTTGCTTGAATGAAGCGGGCAACCCAACATAAAAGCTTTTTAGGTATACCTCAATTTGATATTGGGGCACATATCTAGCTCGGATCCTCAAAAGCCTATACCAAGCATCTTTCAAAGACTCATCAAGTAAATAACAAAAAATTCTGGGATCATCTTCATCGAAATTATTCAAACCCTCATTTACAACCCGGTAGGTATTTCCATAGCATCATTATTTATGAGCTTAGAGAGGACAGAGGGGCTATCCAAAGCATTAAAACCATGGAAAGAGCCCTTGGCCCTTTTTAATTCGGCCATGGTACAAGAGGGTCAAGCGAAAAAGAGGCAAAAGGAAAGAGAGGGTGAATAAAACGGCAAGGGTGAAGTGGGGGAGAGGAAAACGAGAGGCAAATGGCAAATAATGCAATGCGAGGGATAAGAGTTTGTGAAGGGTACTTGGTATGTCTTGACTTGTGCGTAGACTCCCCAGCAACGGCACCAGAAATGGCTGTTGTTGGGAGATCTAATTTTGACTTGACTTGGTGTAGGCCTCCCCGGCAACGGTGCCAGAAATCCTTCTTGCTACCTCTTGAGCACTGCGTTGGTTTTCCCTTGAAGAGGAAAGGGTGATGCAGCAAATTAGCTTTAGTATTTCCCTCAGTTTTTGAGAACCAAGGTATCAATCTAGTAGGAGGCCACGCTCAAGTCCCTCACACCTACATAAACAAATAAGAACCTTGCAACCAACGCGATAAAGGGGTTATCAATCCCTTCACGGCCACTTGCAAAAGTGAGATCTGATATTTTTGGTATTTTTATGATAAAGATAAAAAGTAAAGATTGCAAAATAAAAATAGATTGGAAACTTATATGATGGAAAATATACCCGGGGGCCATAGGTTTCACTTGTGGCTTCTCTCAGGATAGCATAAGTATTACGGTGGGTGAACAAATTACTGTCGAGGAATTGATAGAATTGAGCATAGTTATGAGAATATCTAGGTATGATCATGTATATAGGCATCACGTCCGTGACAAGTAGACCGACTCCTGCCTGCATCTACTACTATTACTCCACACATCGACCGCTATCCAGCATGCATCTAGAGTATTAAGTTCATAAGAATGGAGTAACGATTTAAGCAAGATGACATGATGTAGAGGGATAAACTCATGCAATATGATATAAACCCCATCTTTTTATCCTCGATGGCAACAATACAATGCATGTTGTTTCCCCTACTATCACTGGGATCGAGCACCGCAAGATTGAACCCAAAGCTAAGCACTTCTCCCATTGCAAGAAAGATCAATCTAGTAGGCCAAACCAAACTGATAATTCGAAGAGACTTGCAAAGATAACCAATCATACATAAAAGAATTCAGAGAAGATTCAAATATTGTTCATACATAATCTTGATCATAAACCCACAATTCATCGGATCTCGACAAACACACCGCAAAAGAAGATTACATCGAATAGATCTCCAAGAGAATCGAGGAGAACTTTGTATAGAGATCCAAAGAGAGAGAAGAAGCCATCTAGCTAATAACTATGGACCCGAAGGTCTGAGGTAAACTACTCACACAAAATCGGAGAGGCTATGGTGTTGATGTAGAAGCCCTCCATGATCAATGCCCCCTCTGGCAGAGCGCCGGAAAAGGCCCCAAGATGGGATCTCATGGTTACAGAAGGTTGCGACGGTGGAAATAGGGTTTTGGCTCCTCTGTTGATGGTTTGGGGGTACGTAGGTATATATAGGAGGAAGAAGTAGGTCGGTGGAGCCACGAGGGTGGAGGGCGCACCCAGAGGGGTAGGCGCGCCCCCTGCCTCGTGGCTTCCTCGTCGTTTGCTTGACTCCACTCCAAGTCCTCTGGATCACGTTTGTTCCAAAAATCACGCTCCCGAAGGTTTCATTCCGTTTGGACTCTGTTTGATATTCCTTTTCTGCGAAACACTGAAATAGGCAAAAAAACAGCAATTTGGGCTGGGCCTGCAGTTAATAGGTTAGTCCCAAAAATAATATAAAAGTGTATAATAAAGCCCATTGAACATCCAAAACAGAATATATAATAGCATGGAACAATAAAAAATTATAGATACGTTGGAGACGTATCATCTTTGTGGGTGCAACCTTGGGCTGTTTTGGGGCCTTCTCCGTCGGATCGGGAATGGATGTCCGAGTGCGCTTCAGCACCTGCATACTCGACACAACCGCTTTGCCACATCCACTTGCTAGGTCGTGCGTCTGCTTGGAACATCTTTCAGAGCGAGGCGGTGAGTCGACTTCCTCGCTGCTGCTTGAATCGTCGTCGTCATCGTCGCTTTCGTCTTCAGATTTATAATTGGCACTCTCGCCTTCACTCTCGGCTCCCTTCTGGACTTGTTCTCCATTCGGCATCGAGCACATCTTAGTGTAAATCTGCAAAGAAAAGCAGTGTACAAGTATCAGTCAGGTTCAAGGATAATCACAAATCAGAACAAAAAGACACTCAGCAGTAAAGGTTAAACCTTGTCAGGTTCGTTGGCAGCGTCGAGTGGTGGAACCCTCCTGGACCCCCTGGGGTTGTCTTTGTTTCCAGAGATGCCCTGCAATCACTGCGCCACTGTCTCCTCGGTGACTTCCTTCGGGTGGATCTGAGTGGTGTCATCAATACCCGAGTACATCCACATAGGATAATCGCGGGCATGGAGAGGTTGGATGCGTCGACTGAGAAACACCTCAATCAAATCCATGCCAGTCACACCATCACGGACTAGTTGGACTAACCATTCGACTAGCATGGTCACCTTTGCTTTCTATGCTGGAGTCACTTTCAAGGAAGAGGGTTGCTGGACTCGTTGCGTGGAGAAGGGAGGAAGGCCAGTCGATTGACCAGGGGTCGGTTGGTCCTTACAATAAAACCAGGTCGACTGCCATCCTCTAACTGAATCGGGAAGAATCATAGCTGGAAAAAGTACTCCTACCCCTCGTCTGAATCCCTACACCCCCGAACATCTGGATCATGTGCGTCCTCTCATCACTCGCATTATCCTTTTTCACTGACTGGGAGCGGCAAGTAAATATGTGTTTGAAGAGACCCCAATGCGGTCGATAGGCCAGAAAATTCTCACACATGGAAACAAATGCAGCGAGATATGTGATGGTGTTGGGGGGAAAGTGATGAAGTTGGGCTCCAAAAAAGTTCAGGAAACCCCAAAAAAAAGGATGAGGGGGCAAAGAGAAACCACGATTAACATGAGTCGCGAGGAGGACACACTCACGCTCCTTTGGCCGTGGCTCGGTCTCGCTTCCGAGGAACCTCCAAGATCCATGGGCAATCAAGCCCCTTTCAACCAGATCCTCCAGGTCCTCCTTCTGGATCATGGACCGAATCTAGTCACCCTGGATCCAGCTGGGCGGCAGGACAGACCTCGACGACGACCCCCCGACTCGTCTTCTTGCCCTTCGCCGCTGCCATCGCCTTCTTCACGCGCTCCAGGTCCGCCGTCTTGTCCTTTCCCATCACAGCATATTGCGCGCGGACGGGGCAGTGGCGTCGGAAGTGGAGACGAATGCGGTGGAGAAGCAGAGGAGGAATGAGGGAATGACGTGCACTGTGCAAAATACATCGACCCCGACGCCTTATAAAGGCCCGCTTCCGAGCGGCTGACTGATACGTCTCTGCCGTATCTATAATTTTTTATTGTTCAATGCCAATATTATACAACTTTCATATACTTTTTGGCAACTTTTTATACTATTTTTGGGACTAACATATTGATCCAGTGCCCAGTGCCAATTCCTGTTTGTTGCATGTTTTATGTTTCACAGAAACCCCATATCAAACGGAGTCCAAACGGGATAAAAATGGACGGAAAATATTTTTGGAATATTCGGAGAATATGGGAAGAAGAATCAACGCGAAACGGTGCCCGAGGGGGCACGAGGTAGAAGCGCGCCTGCCCCTCGTGCCCCCCGTAAGGCGGTTGCTGCTATTCTTTTGCCACAAGAAAGCTAATTTTGGAGAAAAATCTGGGCGAAGGTTTCGGTCCAATCGGATTCTGGATGTCCATATATATCTGAAAGCGGTGAAAGGCGCGAGAAGAGAACGCAGAAAAGAGAGAGAGACAGGAGACAGATCCAATCTCGGAGGGGCTCTCACCTCCCATGCCATGGAGACCAAGGACCAGAGAGGAAACCCTTCTCCCATCTAGGGAGGAGGTCAAGGAAGAAGAAGAAGGAGGGCTCTGTCCCCTCGCTTCGATGGCCGGAATGCAGCGGGGCCATCATCATCACCGCGATCTTCACCAACACCTCCGCCATCTCCACCAACATCTCCATCACCTTCCCCCTCTATCTACAGCAGTCCACTCTCCCGCAACCCGTTGTACCCTCTACTTGAACATGGTGCTTTATGCTTCATACTATTATCCAATGATGTGTTGCTATCCTATGATGTCTGAGTAGATTTTCGTTGTCCTATCGGTGGTTAATGAATTGCTATGATTGATTTAATTTGCTTGTGGTTATGTTGCTGTCCTTTGGTGCCCATCATATGAGCGCGCGCGTGGATCACACCATAGGGTTAGTTGTATGTTGATAGGACTATGTATTGGAGGGCAAGAGTGACAGAAGCCTCAACCTAGCATAGAAATTGATGCATACGGGATTGAAGGGGGTCCAATATATCTTAATGCTGTGGTTGGGTTTTACCTTAATGAACGTTAGTAGTGGAGGACGCTTGATAATAGTTCCAATCATAAGTGCATAGAATTCCAAGTAAGGGATGACATGCTAGCAGTGGCCTCTCCCACATAAAACTTGATATCGGTCTAGTAAAGTAGTCAATTCCTTAGGGACAATTTCGCAACTCCTACCACCACTTTCCCACACTAGCTATATTTACTTTATTGTGTCTTTACCTAAACAGCCCTAGTTTTTATTTACAGGCTCTTTATTTTCTTGCAAACCTATCCAAACAACACCTACAAAGTACTTCTAGTTTCATACTTGTTTCCGGTAAAGCGAACACTAAGCGTGCGTAGAGTGTTATCGATGGTCGATAGAAATTGAGGGAATATTTGTTCTACCTTTAGCTCCTCGTTGGGTTCGACACTCTTACTTACCGAAAGAGGCTACAATTGTTCCCCTATACTTGTGGGTTATCAAGACCTTTTTCTGGCGCCGTTGCCGGGGAGCAATAGCGTGGGGTGAATATTCTCGTGTGTGCTTGTTTGCTTTATCACTAAGTAATTTTTATTTGTTGTTTTTTGTTGTTCTCTATCTTTAGTTATGGATATGGAACACGAAATACCAAAAAAAATGAGGTGTACTTTCTGCTCATGGAGATGGGGAACCTCCTAAAACCCTCGATGCTCAATATGTGAAAAATATTATGTACCACTTTGATAATCCTGAGAAAACCTCATTCAATTTGGTAATGGGAGACACGTTGGATCAACGTGAATACTTTAGGGATTATCGCTTGACTCAAAAAGGGAAACTATTATGGGATCAAATTTATATGTTGAAGTGGTATGCTCGGCAAGTATGCTTGAGTTATGATTATACTTGTTGCTCTAGGATGAAGGCTCCACACCTCCCCTTTTCATGCAAATTTAATGATAATGAAACCTTAGCTTCTTATGCTAATGATATATATGATTACTATGATGTAGAACAAATTGAAGAATTTGTTGCTTTTAAGGGTGCTTATGAAGTTGAATCTTTGTTTGAAAAGTATGAAGCTTTTGATGATGATGTTTATAGGCCTGAAAATTTTGCTATATTGAAATATTGCTATGAGAATTATGAATACAATGCCGATATTGATGTGTTTATTGAGAAAGTCTCCGCTGTCCAAGAAGAGACTAATATTTTGCAAGAGTCTATGGAAGAAGAAATTGATGAAACTGTGAGCTCATTGGATGAAATAGATGAGGAGGAGAGAGAAGAACAAAAGGAGGAAGAGCGGATTGATCACCCATGCCCACCTTCTAATGAGAGTAACTCTTCAACTCATACATTGTTTAATTTCCCTTTGTGCTTACCGAAGGATGATTGCTATGATGACTGTTATTATCCCGTTGTTTCTCTTGAAATATCCCTTTTTGATGATGCTTGCTATGCTTGTGGCCAACATGCCAATATGAATTATGCTTATGGAGATGAACTTGCTATAATTCCTTATGTTAAACATGAAATTGTTGCTATTGCACCCACGCATGATAGTCCTATTATCTTTTTGAATTCTCCCGATTATACTATCTCGGAGAAGTTTGCACTTATTAAGGATTATATTGATGGGTTACGTCTTACTTCTACACATGATGATTTTTATAGATATAATATGCATGTGCTTGCTGATCCTACTTGCAATTATTATGAGAGAGGAACTATATCTCCACCTCTCTATGTTTCCAACATGATAAAATTGCAAGAAACTGTTTATACTATGCATTGGCCTTTACTTTGTGTGCATGAATTGTTCTTTTATGACATGCCGATGCATAGGAAGAGAGTTAGACTTCGTTGTTTCATGATATATGTTACTTTGTGCTCACTACTAAATCACAAATCATTGTTAATTAAAATTGGCTTTGATATACCTTGGGATTCGGGTGGATCCATTACTTGAGCACTATATGCCTAGCCTAATGGCTTTAAAGAAAGCGCTGCCAGGGTGACAACCCGAAAGTTTTAGAGAGTCATTTATTTCTGTTGTGTGCTTTTATACAGTTTAGAAATAAAAATAATGTGCCAAGGTTTGCCTTTAGGATGTTTACAATGCATGTTGGTTTGTGCGGTGCAGGACAGAAACTTTGGCTGTAGTGCTCGCTTTTTCATTTTTTACTGGAACGTCAGACGGTTCTGAATATTTTTTCACTGTCTTTCTATACAAATTGTTTATTTTTCCTAATTTTTGCAGAATTTTTCAAGTATCAGAAGTATGGTGAATGTTCAGATTATTACATACTGTTCTGTTTTAGACAGATTCTGTTTTTGATGCATAGTTTGCCTGTTTTGATGAAACTATCAATTTATATCAGTGGATTAAGCCATGAAAAATTTATATTACAGTAGACATAATGAAAAAACAAAATATGATTTGGTTTGCAACAGTACTTAGAGTAGTGATTTGCTTTATTATACTAACGGATCTTACCGAGTTTTCTGTTGAAGTTTTGTGTGGATGAAGTGTTCGATGATCGAGAAGGTCTCGATGTGAGAAGAAGGAAGAGAGGCAAGAGCTCAAGCTTGGGGATGCCCAAGGCACCCAAGTAAATATTCAAGGAGACTCAAGCGTCTAAGCTTGGGGATGCCCGGAAGGCATCCCCTCTTTCTTCAACAAGTATCGGTATGTTTTCGGATTCGTTTCGTTCATGCGATATGTGCAATCTTGGAGCGTCTTTTGCATTTCGTTTTCATTTTTATTTTATGCACCTTGCTGGTATGAGATAGTCCTTGGTTGATTTATAGAATGCTCATTGCACTTCACTTAAATCTTTTGACTATGGCTTTATAGAATGCTTCATGTGCTTCACTTATAACATTTGATGTTTGGATTTCCTGTTTCTCTTTACATAGAAAACCGCCATTTGTAGAATGCTCTTTTTCTTCACTTACATTTGTTAGAGCGTGGGCATATCTTTTGTAGAAAGAATTAAACTCTCTTGCTTCCCTTATATCTATTTAGAGATATGACAGGAATTGGTCATTCACATGGATAGTCATAAAATCCTACATAAAACTTGTAGATCACTGAATATGACATGTTTGATTCCTTGCAATAGTTTTGCGATATAAAGATGGTGATATTTAAGTCATGCTAGTGGGTGGTCGTGGATTGTAGAAATTCTTGTGTTCAGGTTTGTGATTCTCGTAGCATGCACGTATGGTGAACCGTTATGTAACGAAGTTCGAGCATGGGGTATTTATTGATTGTCTTCCTTACGAGTGGCGATCAAGGACGAGCGATGGTCTTTTCCTACCAATCTATCCCCCTAGGGGCATGCGCAGTAGTACTTTTCTTCGAGGGCTAATTAACTTTTGCAATAAGTATATGAGTTCTTTATGACTAATGTGAGTCCATGGATTATACGCACTCTCACCCTTCCATCATTGCTAGCCTCTTCGGTACCGTGCATTGCCCTTTCTCACCTCGAGAGTTGATGCAAACTTCGCCAATGCATCCAAGCCCCGTGATATGATACGCTCTATCACACATAAGCCTCATTATATCTTCCTCAAAACAGACACCATACCTACCTATCATGGCATTTCCATAGCCATTCCGAGATATATTGCCATGCAACTTCCATCATCATCATATACATGACTTGAACATTTATTGTCATATTGTTTTGCATGATCGTAAGATAGCTAGCATGATGTTTTCATGGCTTGTCTGTTTTTTGATGTCATTGCCACGCTAGATCATTGCACATCCCAGTACACCGCCGTAGGCATTCATATAGAGTCATATCTTTGTTCTAGTATCGAGTTGTAATATTGAGTTGTAAGTAAATAAAAGTGTGATGATCATCATTATTAGAGCATTGCCCCCCCCCCCCAAAAAGGAGGCCAAAGAAGCCTAAATAAAAAAATGGGGCCAAAGAAGCCCGCAAAAAAAAGGAAAAGAAAAAGGGGCAATGTTACTATCCTTTTACCACACTTGTGCTTCAAAGTAGCACCATGTTCTTCATATAGAGAGTCTCTTGAGTTATCACTTTCATATACTAGTGGGAATTTTCATTATAGAACTTGGCTTGTATATTCCGATGATGGGCTTCCTCAAATGCCTGAGGTCTTCATGAGCAAGCAAGTTGGATGCACACCCACTTAGTTTCCAGTTTGAGCTTTCACACACTTATAGCTCTAGTGCATCCGTTGCATGGCAATCCCTACTCCTCACATTGACATCAATTGATGGGCATCTCCATAGCCCGTTGATTAGCCGCGCCGATGTGAGACTTTCTCTTTTTTGTCTTCTCCACATAACCCCCATCATCATATTCTATTCCACCTATAGTGCTATATCCATGGCTTGTGCTCATGTATGGCGTGAGGGTTGAAAAAGCTGAATCGTGTTAAAAAGTATGAACCAATTGCTCGACTTGTCATCAGGGTTGTGCATGATTTGAATATTTTGTGTGGTGAAGATGGAGCATAGACAGACTATATGATTTTGTAGGGATAACTTTCTTTGGCCTTGTTATTTTGAAAAGACATGATTGCTTTATTAGTAGGCTTGAAGTATTATTGTTTTTATGTCAAATGATAGACTATTGCTTTGAATCACTCGTATCTTAATATTCATGCCATGATTAGATACATGATCAAGATTATGCTAGGTAGCATTCCATATCAAAAATTATCTTTTTTATCATTTACCTACTCGAGGACGAGCAGGAATTAAGCTTGGAGATGCTGATACGTCTCCGCGGTATCTATAATTTTTTATTGTTCCATGCCAATATTATACAACTTTCATATACTTTTTGGCAACTTTTATACTATTTTTGGGACTAACATATTGATCCGATGCCAGTGCGGTTCTGCATCATTGCACGTTTTATGTTTCATGAAACCCCATATCAAACGGAGTCCAAACGGGATAAAAACGGACAGGGAATATTTTTGGAATATTTGGAGAAAATGGGAAGAAGAATCAATGTGAAACGGTGCCCGAGGGGGGCGCGCCTGCCCCCCTCGTGGGCCCTCGTAAGACGGTTGCTGCTATTCTTTTGCCGCAAGAAAGCTAATTTTTGGAGAAAAATCTAGGCGAAGGTTTCAGTCCAATCGGAGTTACGGATCTCCATATATATACAAAACGGTGAAAGGGCAGAAGACGAGAACGCAGAAACAGAGAGAGACAGAGAGACAGATCCAATCTCGGAGGGGCTCTAGCCCCTCCCATGCCATGGAGACCAAGGAGCAGATGGGAAACCCTTCTCCCATCTAGGGAGGAGGTCAAGGAAGAAGAAGAAGGAGGGGGCTCAGTCCCCCTCGCTTCCGGTGGCGCCGGAACGCCGCCGGGGGCCATCATCATCACCGCGATCTTCACCAACACCTCCACCATCTCCACCAACATCTCCATCACCTTCCCCCCTCTATCTACATCGGTCCACTCTCCCGCAACCCACTGTACCCTCTACTTGAACATGGTGCTTTATGCTTCATATTATTATCCAATGATGTGTTGCCATCCTATGGTGTCTGAGTATATTTTCGTTGTCCTATCGGTGGTTGATGAATTGCTATATTGATTTAATTTGCTTGTGGTTATTTTGCTATCCTTTGGTGCCCATCATATGAGTGCGCGCGTGGATCACACCATAGGGTTAGTTGTATATTGATAGGACTATGTACTGGAGGGCAAGAGTGACAGAAGCTTCAACCTAGCATAGAAATTGATGCATACGGGGTTGAAGGGGGACCAATATATCTTAATGCTATGGTTGGGTTTTACCTTAATGAACGTTAGTAGTTGCGGACGCTTGCTAATAGTTCCAATCATAAGTGCATAGAATTCCAAGTAAGGGATGACATGCTAGCGGTGGCCTCTCCCACATAAAACTTGCTATCAGTCTAGTAAAGTAGTCAATTGCTTAGGGACAATTTCGCAACTCCTAACACCACTTTCCCACACTCGCTGTCGGTGTACTAGAATAGGGGTACCCTAGTACCCCGAACCCGTCTGCAGACGATGGCGGCGCTACTGGCCGGGCCGGCCTGTTGGCCGCCAAGATCCTCAGCAGCTCCTTGGAGCCATTCAAGAACAAAGTAGTCAAGACCCGGCAAGAGAAGCTTGCGGGAAGGACACCAGGCGCAAAGGAAGCGAGGCCCGGCAAGAGGAGCTTGCCGGGAAGGCTAATGGCGCTGAACCCCAAAGCGACAAGGTTCCCTTGTGACAAGGCGCTTGCGGGCGGGCGACCTCTCTTCATCTCGCTCCAGCTCACCCGCCAGCGTGTCACCACGGGCTCTCCCAAATCACGCGTGTCGACAAGCCGTGCAGCCAGCGGGGAGTAGCGACGAGCAGTCTTGACAATCCACCATCGTGGCGGACGGAGGCGCCTTAGCGGTCCTGTTACCTTTGTTAGGCGGCCGAGGCGGGCATTGATGACTCTTGTCCCTTCTTTCGTCGAGTTAGGTATAGGTTACTGTACACTATACAAAGCGGTGTACCAACCTAGGTTTTTACCATTGTGACCTTGTCTACTTGCCACATGTGGTAACCCCTTGTGCCTATAAAAGGAGGCCCGAGGGCAACGTAGAAGGGGTTCGATTTGGCTGGGTTTCTAGTCCAGCTCCACAGTTCATCACACTCAAGTTAGGTCTTGTAGCCAGCATTGCTCCCTAGCAAGAACACAAGATAATCCACAAAGCAGCGGTAGGAGTATTATCTCTCCGAGAGCTCGAAGCTGGGTAAACCCCCTCGTGTGCATCGCCTCGACCCGCTCTTTGTGCAATCTCCGCCCCCTCCGAACCACAAGGGACCCAGGTCCGTGGGTGCTCGTGGGGCACGATCAACACTCCCCGACATCTTTGGCGCGCCCGGTAGGGGCGTCGAGGCTGTGTGAATCCGGTCCGCGGTCGCACTAGCAACTCCATCGGCGTCTTCGTCGACATGGTGCCGAAGAAGAAGCCTTGGCAGCAGCTGAGCCGTCGCGTCGAACCCACCACCACCGGGCCGTCGGGTGGTGGGGGAAAGCTTAGCGGAGGACGGCGGCGTCGAAAGAGGCCACGATGCCGCCAGGTCCAAAGACAACGCAGCGCTGGCGTCGGCGTCGAATCTGCACAGCGTCCGTCACGAGGCGGCGGGACGAGATAGCGTCATGATACCCGCGGCACCATACAATCTTTGGACCAAGGCCAAGCTGGAGGATCCGAGGCCCTTGAGACCGCATGCACCTCGGCATGCGATGCGAGTGGGGTATGGTCATTTGGGGCGGGATGCTGCTCCTCTAACTTGGTTAGGAGTCCGAGCACATCCGTTCTTCGCTTCGTACTCGTTGCCGCCAACCACACCAGCGGAAGCCTTGGCGAGCTCAGTACTACTAGATTACCCTCCAACGGCCGATAGGGTCGATGAGTGGAGGCCACAATTCAGAGTCTCGCCGGCTTCGCCAACGGCGACGCGTCCGCGGCGACCGAAACGCCGCAACAGCGGCGAGGCGACAAAGCGCGAGCCGATGGCGGCGAGACTTGCGAGGTGCACCCACCGTACCTCCCCTTCCGAAGGCCAAGATCGCCGACTCGCGGATCCACCTCGGCGGTGACTCCACAGCCTCGTCGGATCCGCGGGCTCGTCGCGACCAGCGTCAAGTTCTTTGAAGCGGCAAGAAGAGGCCTTCGAACCCGTATCGGCGCCCGAAGAAAAGCCGCGTCAATCGACCAACGCGGGCCCCTTTGTTGATATGCATGCGCCCGAAGAACGAGCGACTTGCCGTCTGTGATGGGTTGCCCTGCGTTCACTCGTGAGCTGCGGCAAGTCGATGGCCCGACAAGAAAAATTTCAAACCAGATGTGCGGGAGAAATGCGGCGGCAGGACACACCCATCGGAGTTCCTCGGCATCTACACCATCGCGGTGCAAGCTGCGGGGGACGAGACGACAAGATCCTCGCCAACTACTTCCCTTGGTGCTCAAGCCAAGCGCGGATCTTGGCTCATGCACTTGCCGGATGGCTCTATTTCTTCTTGGGCAGATTTGTGCCATCGGTTTGTTGGCGCCTTCTGGTGACCACAAGCCTCATAGCCAAGAGAGTGATCTCCACCTGCTTGCCCGGAAGGAGGAGTCTCTGCGCAAATTTATCCGAGAGATTGATCGAGTGCACTATAACATCCCGGGCGTCCACCTGCTGCGGTGATTAGTGCATTCCATCGAGAATGTGCGAAATCGCAGGATGAGGAAGGAGATGGCGATGTGCAAAGTGAAAGGCGTCAGTGAGCTCTACGCCTGGCCGACAAGTGTGCCTGCTATTGAAGAAGGAAGAAGGCTCCGGAGAGAGTGTGGGAGCGAGTCGGCGATGAGGGACCGCCCGACAAGGAATAGCGGCGGCGGAACAACAGGAGGAAGAAAAGCCAAGAAGTGCTAGTTGTCGAGCAGTCCGGCAAGGATGATGCCGCCAACCAAGCCAAGGCCGGTGGCTCCGGCAAGGAGGTTACCGTTGGCGCCGTCTGCCAAGCTGTGGCGACGCCGACAAACCTAGCAGCTCCAACAAGCGATCTTGCAAAATCCACCGCACTAAGGCCCACGATCTCCAAAGCTGCAAGAAAGTCGAGCAGCTTGTGGAGCTCTGAAAAGCTGAATCTGACGGCGAGACAAGGAAAAAGCCCAAGAAGGTGCGGTGCAGCAAGTAAAAAGAGACCCGGTCGGGGAGGGCCTTGCAGCAAGGCCAAGCAGCGGCAAGGAGAGACCTCCCGTGGCGCGACAAGGAAGAAGATGAAGATGAAGATGGCGAGGATTATGAAGATGATGAAGCGATGAGCGGGGAGTTTCAAAAAGGCAGCAGAGGTCCTTTGCGTCGGCGGTGGTGCGTCTGCGCATACCTCACACCGCCAACTCAAGCAATGGATCGCGAGGTCAATGCGATAGAACCATCCCTAGAGTCACGCAAACCTCTGAAGTGGTCCAGCCGCCCATCATCTTTGACATTGAGGATCACCACGATCGCATCACTGCGGTCGGTGTTTGCCGATGTTGGTCTCACCAACCATCCGCAACCTCAAGGTCACAAAGATCTTTGGTTGACGGCGGGGCGGCCTGAATTGATATCTTCTGCGGTACTCGAGACTTCAAATCCCGACAATGAGCTCGAAGAAGCGGCACCTTCAAGGAATCAACCCGGGAAGGAGCAAGCCCAAGGGAAGATCACGTTCTTTGGTAACATTGGCGATGAGCTCAACTTCAGAGCGAGAGAGGTCACGTTCGGCGTCGCGATTTCCCATTGCCCTACAATGGCATACTCGGCCGTCCGGCACTTTCGCCAAGTTCATGGCCGCCTCTCACTATGCATACAACCTACTCAAGATGCCCGCCCGATAAGTGTCATTTCTGTCCATGGCGACAAGAAAGATGCACTTATCTGCGCCGACAAGATTCTACGGGATCAGCAGCATGACGGATAGCAAACTACTTACGGTGAAGCTCCGGGCGAAGAAGAAGACCACTAGGTCCGGCAAAACCTTTGTTGCCCACTCCGGCAAGCGCACCTCTTGGTGCTGCGCTACCGTCGAGGGCGCACCATCGAGCTCCACCGGCAAGTGCAACAAGGCGATGGCAGCTCCGCCAAAGACCAAGAAAGTGCCCGCCAAGGAGGGCGGCGCTGGTGGTACCTTCACCATCGATTGCCACGCTTGATCCTAAATAGGAAGGCGAGCTCGTTGCTTTCACGTAGGCGAATGTCGATGTGTTTGCATGGCAACCATCGATATCCCGGTGTTCCCGGAAAGTAATTGAGCACCACCTAGCTATCTGCCCTCACGCGGCCCGTCAAGCAAAGAGTTAGGAAGCGGCGGTGGGCGCCAAGTTCATAGCGAAGAAATCAAGAAATTGGAAGCGGCGGGGCTTGTCGAGGAGTCCTCCACCCCGTGGTTGGCCAATCCGGTAGTGATGCATAAGGCTAATGGGAAATGGAGACTTTGTATTGACTTCACGGATGTTAATAAAGCTTGTCCCAGGACCCATTTCCCTTGCAGCGTGTCGACCAGATTGTTGACTCCGCGGTGGATCGATCTGCTTTCATTTCTTGATGCATATTCGAGATATCATCGGATCTTCATGGCGAAGAGGATGAAGAAAACCGCATTCATCACACCATGTAGCGCGTCTTTGCTTTATCACGGATGCCTTTCGGTTTGAAGAATGCTGGTTCAACATTTGCAAGGGCGGTCCATGATGCTTTTGGACCACGGATACGAAATGTAGAAGCCTACATGGATGACATAGTGGTCAAGAGCAAGGACGAGGCGACTCGATTCAGGATTTGGATGAAACATTTGCAAACCTGCGCAAGATCAACCTCAAGCTCAACCCGAGAAGTGCGTGTTTGGAGTCCCTTCCGCAAGCTTCTCGGGTTCTTTGTATCTCGGCGGGGAATTGAAGCCAACCCGACAAGATCAAGGCCATTGAGCGGATCGAAGCACCAAAGCGCGTTAAGGATGTCGGGAGGCTTGCGGTTGCGTGGCTGCTCTCGGCGAGTTCATTTCTAAGTCTGCTGGCGCGCCCTGCCGTTTTCAAGATTTTGAAAAAGCGGGTCAATGAAATGGACTCCAAAAGCGGAGGCAGCTGCAGACTTGAAGAGATACATCCTCCACTCCAATACTTGTCGCACCTAAACCGCAAGAGAAGTTGCTGCTCTATATAGCGACCAATCAAGTGGTTAGTGCTGCGTTAATAGCGGAGAGGAGGCGGATGATGAGCCGACAACGAGGCAGGTGCGTCCAGCGACAAGCGAGGGCCGCCCGTCAAGCTCCGGTCCGACAACAGCGAATCAGCGTGGGGTTGCGACAAGATCGGAAGAAGATGGTGCAGCGCCCGGTGTACTTTGTCGGTTCCCTTCTGCGAGGGCTAGATCGAGATACTCGGTGTGCGAAGCTGCTTTTGGCCTGCTCATGGCCTCGAAAGCTGCGCCATTACTTCCAAGCACATGAGATAACAGTTGTCACTCGCTTTCCGCTAAAGAGGATTTTGCAAAATCCGAAGCAGCGAGCAGGATTGTTGAGTGGGCCTTTGGGCTGTCAAGCTTTGGTCTCAAGTTGAAAGCACTTCAACTATCGAGCAGGGCATTTGCAGAATTAAGTAGCGAGTGGGCGTAGCGCAGGATGAAGAGATTCGAGACGAGCATCCCGTCAAGGAGGCAAGTAAAGAATGGCTGATGTACTTTGGCGGTGCCTTCTCGCTGCAAAGGCGCCGGTGCTGCGTCTTGCTTATCGCACCCAGGAGAACACCTCAAATACATAGTCCAAATGCACTTTCCCAAGGAACAAGCAACAAATAATCTGCAGAGTATGAAGGCTTGCTTGCGGTCTCGAGATTGCGATAGACCTTGGGATTAAGAAGCTCATTGTCGGGGAGACTCACAACTTGTCGTCCGCCAAGTAAATAAAGATTACGAGTCCGTTGATGGAAGCATCGTCGATGAAGTGAGGAAGCTGGAAGAGCACTTTGAAGGCACTGCAAATGGAACCGTTCCAAACCGAGAATGATATAGCTAATGGCCTCTCCAAATGTACCGCACTTAAGTTGCACTGTGGAACCAGGGGTTTTGTGCTCAAGCTGACTCAGCCAACCGTGACACCATCAGCGAGGCGAGCAAGAAGAAAAATTGGTTTCGGCGACTACTTTTCGCGAGAGCTCTCCGAAGCCGCCGCCAAGAAGGTCCCTAGAACCAATGCAAATATCACTAAGGAGCAGTCTGCTCCGACAAACCACGCAGTTTGTATCGTTGAAGCAAACGCTCCCGACAAGCTTAGCTCCGGCGAGCTTGACGGGGATCATCGAGCTCCGGCGGACCAACGGGTCCTTGCCGTAGAAGCTGATGGTCCCACAGTGACAGATGAGCCTTTAGTCCTTGTTGTCGAGCCACAGGCTCCAACATGGGCACAACAGATCGTCCATTTCCTTCAGACATGAGAACTTCCCGAAGAGCAAGAAGAAGCGGAAAAAGTAGCCCGGCAGTCAAGTATGTACCAGTTTGTTGATAACATCACATGCGTAAGGAGACTCAACGGGTGAAATTGAAGTGTATTTGCGGGAAGATGGAATGAAAACTGTTGGCGGAGATACCGAGGCATATGTGGTCACCACATTGGCGCCAAAACACTTGCCGGCAAAGCTTTCCGGCAAGGTTTCTTCGGCGAAGCCCTCTAGGATGCAACTGCACAAGTAACCAAGTGTGAAGCGTGCGATTCCATTCAAGGCAGATACACCAGCCAGCTCAAGCTCTCCGGGCGATCCCTTTATCCGGCCCTTCTCGATGCAGGGGCTCGACATCCTCGGCCCCTTCCCCGAGCTGTCGGGGCTTTGAGTACTTATGCGTCGCAATCGACAAGTTCACAAAGTGGCGGAAGTGGAACCGAGTGAGGAAGGTGACAGCCGATCGGCCGTCAAGTTCTTGGTCAATTGTCTACCATTTGGGATTCCTAATCGGATCATCACCGACAACGGCACACAGTTCACGAGTCGCACCTTCATGCGATCGCCCAAGATCTTGGCGCCAAGATCTGCCGCTTCCGTTGCTCATCCGAGAAGCAGCGGTCAGCGAAGAGGCAAGCGCTGAAGTGCTGCGAGACTCAAGACCAGAACTTTCGACGGGCTGCACAAGTGCGGAAGGAACTGGATCGAGGCTGCCGATGGTTCTTTGGTCGATCGGGGCGGCGCCAAATCGAGCCAGGCGGACACCCTTTGCTCTAGTCTACGGGCGGAGGCGGTTCTCCCCACGGAACTCATATCTGGGTCACCTCGAGTGCTCGTTTATGATGAGCTGGAGCAAGAGCAGCTGCGATAAGATGACGCTGCTCCTCGAGGAAGATCGTCTTGAGGCTGCTTTGTCTGAGCTGCTCGTTACCAGCAAGCTTTGCGTCGCTACCATAGCCGCAAAAGTTAATGCGAAGCTTCGAGGAAGGCGACCTTGTTCTTGGCGCGTTCAATCCGCCAAGAATTCCAACAAGTTGGCCTTGAAGTGGGAAGGCCCTTATCGGGTAAAGCGAGTCACTAGGCCCGGCGCTGTCATGCTTGAGACCGAAGACGGCTTTCGGTGAGTAATTCACGGAACATAGAGCATCTTAAAGTTTTACCCATGAAGCGCGGTTCTGGAACCCGTTCGGCAACCAACCTTTAATACAAGTCTTGCAGCTGTTGCATGTAATCCTTTGTACAAAGCCGGCGAGACCCGATGCATCGATAAAGCCTATGGTTGCGCACATTTTGTTAATACATGCCTTCATAATTAAATATGCATGTGTTTACTAACATCTTGTGCAGCACCCGCACCCGATGGCGATAATGAGCCATTAGGCTCCACAACTTTCTTTTCTCTTCTTTCTTCTCAAACAAGAAGAAGGTTCATCCACCCACAAGTTAGCAGGGAGAGAAGGAGATAGTGGTGTTGGCCGACAAGCGTCGCTCGAGGCTGTCGCCTTGCGGAAGGCGGACAACGAGAAAAGCTAAGTTGCTAAGTTTAAGCGACCAGTTTTAAATTTTCAAGTTATCTTCCTCGAGCGATAGTACTTTGTATGGAAAACACATGCGCGGAGGAACCAAATCGTGACTGGTGGCGCCCTTACTTTGTTTGAGTCCGCTCAACAACTTAAGTGAGCTGCGGCTAGTCCGCGACGAGGTTGCTTGTCGGTAGCGACCCTTGACCAGTCTGAAGTTCCGCACTTTTCGGCGCTTTCATGGCAAGGGTAAAAAATAACATTGCATTCGATGGCCTAAGATAATGTATATTACGAAGATAGCTTATCGCGGCACTAGCCTAATCGTTCGCACAATGAAATAACAGCGAAGAAGAAAGAAAGGTGCGCGGCACCCAAACCCGGCGAATGCTAGAGTTGCCGGGGGCTGCAGCAAGCCAGAGTTGCCGGGGGCTGCGGTATCAGATAAGCCTTTCATCCTTTCTCAAACATCCCTCTTTCATTAAAAACATGAAAGAGAGGATTACAAGTTCTTAAATGCAGATAAGGCCCGAAGGCTTACAAATTAAAAAGATAAGATGCCCGTAATCCCTTTTCTGTCCCTATCTTGGGAGGTAGGTTAAGAAGGCGGGAAGAGGCGAAAGGAGCGCCTCTGTGAGCTACAGTGCGAAGGCACCAAGAGAACATGCCGGGGCTCTCCGAAGGCTTGCCGGGACGGCGGCGCGAAGCGAGCTCGAGGCAGGCGGCAAGGCGTCGGCCTTGCTGTCGAGGTACTCGCCCTCGTACTCCGACTTGACGGCCTTGTCGCCATCCCTCTTCCCCTTCGCAGCCTCCCTCGCCCGGCCGCCCAAGAGGCGACCACAGGGAGTTCAAGGCCGGCGACCGGATGATGGGGTCGCCGGTGGCCTGCGAGCGCGCCCGACAACTAGTTGGGCCCGCTACCCTCGTCGTCGCTGTCGCTCTCCTCCTCGTCACTCTCGCTCGAGGAGGAATCATCATTGTCGGAGGAGCTATCCACGCAGCACCTTGCCCGAGTGCCAAGATCCCGAAGACCTTGGCGGAGAGGAGGTCACCCTCCATTAACTTAAAGTGGAGGTAAACCCGCCGGCGAGGTTGTGGATGCGGCGAGCGTCTTCCACCCACGATCAAGATACATCACATTAGGGGCTGGGAATGCAGCGCGACTCGCGTCGCTGATCCGCAGCCCCTCATGTGCAACCTCAACGTCTCGGCGGATCCGACTCCATCGCCATCATGAGCGGAGCTGGAAGCGGAGGCGACGACGAGCGCCAGCGCAGCAGCGAAGAACTTCGCAAGGGTCGTCCCCGTATGGACTGCCGCGGGGAAAGGAACCGCCCGGCGGGGCGGAGGCAACACGCCGCCCCACCCGCCTCTTCTCCGGCGCCTCGAGCTCGTCCACGGCCTCGCCCGGGAGAACCGCCCGGCAGGCGGGGCGGCGCCCGCCTCGTCCGCCTCTCCCGGGCTCCTCGACCTCGTCCACGACCTCGCCCCTCCCTCTCCCCCTTGTGGCGGCTCTGCCGCCCGGCGTGGGATTGGGAGGGTGCTATCTAGCTGCGACCCTCGCCCGCCACCGACGGAGAACCAAGGTTCCATTTCTCCATAGCGAATGGGAGAAAGGGGCGAGAGTTGAAGGAGGAAGGGATGGGAGAGTCGAGCTTCTGCTCCCCTTCCGCCCTTCTTAAAGGAAGCAAGGTGGGGCTCGGCCGCCCCTTCGGCGAATCAAGGCACAGGGACGAGCGGGGAATCGGGAGAGACCTGCTGCCTCTGCTCATAGCAGCCCGATTTCCCACTTCCACCGCCCGTGACCCGGGTGCATGAGAACCACGTGGCGAGATCTTTGGACTGAAGCAGCGGATGAGGCGACCTCACCGCCGCCCATTTCACCCACGCGCCACAATTAGCGCGTGCGTTCTGGAGGAACGCGATGGAGTGCGCGCCGTTCGTGGGAGCGTGGTGGATCCAAGGCAAATAACGGAGTAATCAAGACCACGCGCGCCGTGCACTGTTTTGGGCACAGCCCATGAGCTTAGCGCCGTGTGTAACCCAGCAGGGGCTCTCTGTCGGTGTACTAGAATAGGGGTACCCTAGTACCCGAACCCGTCTGCAGACGATGGCGGCGCCTGGCGGGCGGCCTGTTAACCGCAAGATCCTCGGCAGCTCCTTGGAGCCATTCAAGAACAAAGTAGTCAAGACCCGGCAAGAGAAGCTTGCGGGAAGAACACCAGGCGCAAAGGAAGCGAGGCCCGGCAAGAGGAGCTTGCGGGAAGGCTTGGCGGCGCTGAACCCCCAAGCGCGACAAAGGTTCCCTTGTGCAAGGCGCTTGCTTGGCGGCGACCTCTCTTCATCTCCGCTCCAGCTCACCCGCCAGCGTGTCACCAGGGCTCTCCCAATCTGGCGTGTCAGCGGGCCGTGCAGCCAGCGGGAGTAGAGACAGACGACGCCGACAAGCCACCATCGTGGCGGACGGAGGCGCCTTAACGGTCCTGTTACCTTTGTTAAGGCGGCGAGGCGGGCATTGATGACTCTTGTCCCTTGCCGTCGAGTTAGTTATAGAGTTCTTGTACACTATACAAGCGGTGTACCAACCTAGGTTTTACCATTGTGACCTTGTCTACTTGCCACATGTGGTAACCCCTTGTGCCTATAAAAGGAGGCCCGAGGGCAGCGTAGAAGGGGTTCGATTTGGCTGGGTTTCTAGTCCAGCTCGACAGTTCATCACACTCAAGTTAGGTCTTGTAGCCAGCATTGCTCCCTAGCAAGAACACAAGATAATCCACAAAGCGGCAGTAGGAGTATTATCTCTCCGGAGAGCTCCAAAGCTGGGTAAACCCCCCTCGTGTGCATCGCCTCGACCCACTCTTTGTGCAATCTCCGCCCCCCTCCGAACCACAAGGGACCCAGGTCCCGTAGGTGCTCGTGGGGCACGATCAGCACTCCCCCGACACTCGCTATATTTACTTTATTGTGTCTTTACCTAAACAGCCCCTAGTTTTTATTTATGTGCTCTTTATATTCTTGCAAACCTATCCAACAACACCTACAAAGTACTTCTAGTTTCATACTTGTTTCCGGTAAAGCGAACGCTAAGCGTGCGTAGAGTTGTATCGATGGTCGATAGAACTTGAGGGAATATTTGTTCTACCTTTAGCTCCGCGTTGGGTTCGACACTCTTACTTATCGAAAGAGGCTACAATTGATCCCCTATACTTGTGGGTTATCACTGACTCGTGGGCCCAAGCGATCCTATCAAATCCCGCAACAGTCACGCGCTTGATACGTGGCAAAAAAGGTGACGCAAGAATCGAGGTGTCCCTGCCTAATCCGTTTCGTTTACCGCGGCACTCTCCGTCCCGTGCGCTTCTCAAAATTTAGAATCCCGTGAGATCCAGGAACAACAATGCAACCAATCGCGCCAAAGATTTCATACCATTCCTACACTCGAAGCATATCAATATAAGTTCACTCGACAAACTTTGAATGGACCAAGGCGACTGAAAATAGAGTTGAAGTTTCAATACGGTTCACCGACCCAGGTAAAATGCCTTCGAAGCATAAAATTCGGGTCGGAACCATCTTCAACCCCTCCTCCACTCGGACCTCGACCCATTCGGGGGCTAATGACGATGATATGTACCTAGGGTAGGGTAATAGGCTTGACCTAGACACCCTTCCCAAGGACACTGCTCTAGAGTCAAAGACATTCAAAAGTGCAGCAACATCTATTGACTGAAATCACCTCAGAGTGCAACCCACTCGACCAACTATTCCACTCGGATAACCCAATTCGATTCGACCAGGGTATAATCATTCGACCATACCAGAAACCACTCGGAGTACAGAAGGTCTAAAGTCACTCAGGATGGCAATGGTCAGGCGTTCACTCCGTAGTCTTAATGGTCATTTATATGTCTTTATTATTGGCGTTACCAGTAATATCTCACCTTAACATACATTGAACCCCTTGTAACATGGGCTGGCTGGGGTCCTGGCGCACTCTATATAAGCCACCCCCTCCACTGGCACAAGGGTTGGCACCCCCTGTAACTTCACGCATAATCCAGTCGACCAAGCCTCCGGGCACCGAGACGTAGGGTTGTTACTTACTCCGCGAAGGGCCTGAACTCGTAAATCTTGTGTGCACAACCTCATCGTAGCTAGGATCTTGCCTCCTCGTACGTTCCCCCTATTCTACTGTCAGACTTACTCCCACGACACCCGTCCCAGCTCCCATCCCGCGCCCGCGCCAGCGACCATCCCCGTAGCATTGACGGGCTGGTCGCCGAGCACTATCGCAGAGCTAGAAGCCACTGTTGTTAGCGAGGTCTCCGAGGGCCCGCGCGAGCTCGTGTACATGCCAGCGCCAGCTCCTGTGCCCATGCCCGTGCGTGCCCCTGCACCTACCACGGTGCCGGTGCCCGTGCGCGCGCCCCCCTCAACGGCATGGGACGCCACCGTCGACCGCTACCTCGCAGCACCGCTAGTTGCCGTCCTCCCACACCCCACTTGTCGATCGCGCGACGACATGATGTTTGATTTCCAAGTGAAGAACATTCTGTGCTACCTTGAAGACTTCAACAATGGCGTTCCGGAGGACAACACCGGCGTGACATGCCGCCTCCGCCTCCACCGGAAATAGTTTTTTTGGGTTTAATATTGTATCTCGATCATACGAATATAAATTCAAAGTGTGACTGAATGAAAGATATGGTTTGAACGAACTTGCATTTTTCTCTCTTAATGTACAGACTTATTAAACGATATTCTTTAAAAAACATCAATGGTTTTTAACTATAAAACACTCATCGCAAACGTTTTAGTTAGAACACCCGTATGCAAACCGACAGCTTCCCCAGGAAGCCAAGGGAAAATGTGCCGAGCAGGATTTGTGCAGCTCTTGATCGCAAACGTTGTAGATAGAACACCCGTATGCAAAGTGAGAGCTATGGTCTTCCCCAGTAAGTCAAGGGAAAATTCACAACGCAGGATTTGTGCATCTCTTCAACACAAATGGTTCAGATTGAATACGGTATGCAAAGCCAGACTTCGGAGCTAAGCCAAGAGAAAATGTGTCGAGAAGGATTTGTACATCCCTTGAATGCAAATGGTTGTTTTGGATGACCCGTGTGGAACCACGTACAGACAATTTGGTAAGATTTGTATCTGTCATATTGGGTATATTGCCGTTTTTCAAACTGCAAAGATTGAAATTTGTTGATCTAGTAACATTTCCATTTGTCAACCTTGTAACACTGCGATTTGCCAAAATATGCAGCTAAAAATCACTAGCACTATCTAATTTTTGCAACTAAAATTCAGTAATTAAGCATAGATTCATTCATAGATTAAGCAGTCGTTCTTTATACAAACAGTTCAACTCGACAGCTGAACCGACCAAACTTTTCCCGAATTGTTGCCAACCACGTACTGAAATAGCTAGTTCAACTATATATGCTAGATAATTTTAAGTACATTGTACAGTTCCGCCACATCTATACTTAGATGAACTGAACAAAATAGCCCCTAACTACTACTACTACAGAGGGGCTTTGTATACTTCCGGCAGCCTCTCCTCTGCAGAGCGCGCTCAGTAAGAGGCAGAGGAGGAGGAGCCTACCGATGAGCTGGACAACTGCAATACGGTGCCTGCGGCTGCTGCACCTTCAGCGACGCTCACCTTGAATGCCCTCTACTGCTCTAGACGACTCCTCTCGAAGCGGTGGTTCTCCTCGTAGATCTCCTGATTCCTCGCCTCTGCGGTGGCGTGTGCTGCGGGCCACGGCGGTGGTAAGGCTCTTTGCGTGCTCGACGAAGCACTCCTCCTCCTCTCACAGGAACTCGATGTAGCGCGCAAGGTCGCTGACGCACGTGCGGGTCTCCACCTCTGCCTTCGGGCGGCGGTGGCGGAGCGGGTGATGAACCTGGCGGTCGATGGTGGGCTAGCGGCCACGGCGACAGAGGATGGGGTGGCGGCCACAACCACCACCTCCCGCCTTTGGGCTGCGACGGCAGAGCACGTGATGGCCATGGTGGCCGGCAATGGGGTGGCAACCACGACGGCCACCTCCCACATTTGGGTTGCGATGACGGAGTGGGTGATGGCCCTGGCTTTCGACGGTGGTGTGGCAGCCACGGCGGCAGACTGTGGGGTGGCGGCAACGGCGGCCAGCAACAGCTGCTGATGGGCAGTGGTGGTGGATCGTGTGGTGGGTGTTCCGCGCACACCCAACAGGGACGCCACACGCACTACACTACACCGGGGACTGCGCCGTGGCCACGGTGTAGCCTCCCAGCTGGAGCTATCCTCTGATGATGGTGGAGTGGCTGAGTGACAACGATGGATCGGTGCCGTTGGCGATTGTGGGAGAAGCAGATGAGATAAACTATAAAGAGGGAGGGGAAAATGCGATGCAGGACTTGCCGGCCGTGAGGGTTTATATAGCAGACCGGTAAGCATTGGGATTTTGGGGGATTTCACCGAGTCGGGCGGGAAGCTTGCGCAGGAACCTGCGCGGTTGCGCGGGAATGGGCTCACCACCGTTTGGCCAAAAGAACGCCCCCGCGCGCTGGTCAAGCTTGCGCTCTAAGTCGTCTGCAGCAGCGGGGTCAAAAGACGTGCGAGAGGACGATGAAAGGACACATACACATAGGTTAATAAAATAAAAACATTTGCGATTAAATTACCTACTACCACCGTCCAAATTTTGACTAGAGATTTAACTAATAAAATACAAATGCATGTCGCCAGAGATTATATCATTGGATTCATATTTGAACATACTTTCCAATTATATAGATTTTGTAACATGCATTAACATTTGGTTGGTTGAATTTAAGGTCAAAATATGGCATAGAATATAAAGGGGACTAATAGACCAAGACGGAGGTAGTAGCACACGGCCGCTCTCTATGAAGCGACGCAACTGCCGGGCGGCTTGTAGACGACCATTCCCTGCGTGTTCAACTGCTCTATGCGTGTGTTGCTCGCGGTTGAGGCCTCCGCGGCATGCACTGCTCGCGTCCCGCCACACGCGCTCTGCTCACGCATCCCTCTGGGCGCTCTGCCCTCGTCCCTCCACGTGCGCTGTCAGTGCTTGGGGCCAGCGCACAATCACGTATGTTCGTGTGCATGCGGTTGCGCTGGACATGATGCCACGATGCAGTTACCCATTGCAAATATTGCCATGTGGACGCGCCGAAAATCCAGGCCTCTCGGCCCCATTTATTCCTGCGGCCATTTACCTTCATCTCTCACACTACACGACACAATAAGCACACCCACGATGACACATACAGAGAGGACATCCATCAGTTCCAATGGCGCTCCCCGTGGCTCCAATGGTGCTCCCAGCGACTGACGACGACAATGGCAGGCAGTTCACCACGCATCATGTAGTGGACACCCATGTGAGGGGGAAGGCCCTCTCGGTGGTGTTCACGAACGAGCCGATCTCGGTGTAGAGCTCCATCCAAATTATGGAGCAGTTGCTTGCTGAGGACAAGTACCAAGTGGTCGGCTTCGACCTCGAGTACACCATCGGTCGCGCCAGGCACAATCAGAAGGTTACCGTCGCCTAGTTGTGCGTGCGACATGACTTCCTTGTCTAGCACTACCACCTGGCCACAAGGCCCTGCGAGCGTTTATCTAGGTTTATTAACAGCTCCAACTACAGTTTTCCTACGGTGGACATCACCAGCAATCTAAAAGCGCTCAAGGTTTCGGGCTTGAAATGCCAGAATCTTGTCAACATCCAGGACCACTACAAGGTTTGGGGCAGCGACAACAGCAAACAAAACTCCCTGGTTGACCTCGCATCAACCATCATCAATGCCTACTACATGAAGATGAAGGATGAGAGCAAGAAGGACAAGAACGCCTAGCACAATGTCAGGCATGAGAGACTGGATGAACAACACATCAAGTACGCGACCAAGGACGCGTACACAAGCTACAACATGTACATGCGGATCATTGACACGAGGGAGTGTCTTCTTCCAGCCCCAGACGAGGGATCAAGTCATAGAGCAGTGGCGGGAGCATCACAAGAAGTAGATAACTAAATGATCGTTTCTCCTAGTTTAGAATGCATACAATTGTTTATTAAAGTGTGTGCGAATGATCTGTATAGTCACTTATGTAATTGGATGTTTATTTTAATTATACATACATACATATAATCATAGAATTAGAATAGTTATTCTGATCCTACCGCGCCCTATAAGGGCGATCAGATGTTTCCGAATTCCCGAACCCGGAAGAAAAAAGCCCACCCACCACCTCCCTCTCGTCCACCCCCGATCCCCAACTTCCCTGATCCAATCCTCACCTATCTCCCGCTCCCTCCCACCGCACGTGGTCGTCGCTGTCACGCCTCGTCCCCCGCCGCCACCCGACCTCCAACTGTCGATGGAGCACCACCACCCCCGCCGCCGACCCACCCGACCACCAACCGCCGTCGGAGCGCCACCACCCCTGTCGTCGACCTACCCGACCTCCCACCACCGCTGAAGCTCCACCACCCTCAGCACCGACCCACCTGGCCTCCAACCACAGCCGGAGCTCCAGTACCCTCACCGCCGACCCACCCGATCTCCAACCACCGCCAGAGCACCGCCTTCCCCGCCGACCCACACGCACCCGCTTTGGCCCCCAGCTGTTGCCGCCTCGGGCCTTCACCATCGCCGACACCAGATCTGCTCATCCATTCTTCTTCCCCCGCCACAGCAGCTGACCCGACCTGCAATCACCGCAATGAACCGGAGCCAACCTACGGATCTCACTGCCATGCTTCTTCCCCGCAACCGATGGAAGGCTTGACGCGCTCCTCCTCCCTGCTCTGCCCCGACCACGAGCACCAGTGCTTCTGTGCCTTCATGGCTTGCACGTGTGGGCATGGGCGCGTTGCAGGCTCTGGCGTCCCTTTCCTCCCCTCGGGTCCGTCGCCCCCATCCAACTGGCTGGATCTGCATGTCTCAGATGAGATCCTCCGGACTTGTGCCCCTGCTACTTCTGAACTTCTGTTGGTCGATACCCAATTGGCACTCGCGCAATGCATTTTGTGTCACTGATTGTTGGGTGAAAAAATCCCTTCTCTTATTATGTGTTCTGCAGGTTATAACATCTGCTTACAAACAGCCTATGTTGATCTTTGTAAGAACTGCTACAATAGACCTATTATCCATGCCAATGTAATCAAACAACTTTCACATATATGTGCTACAATTTTCCCTTGAGACAGAACTATTGTAGCAGACTTATATCCATGTTGAATGTAAAAAGAAGATGTTTGTGTTAGTGAATTTAGAAAAAGCTGGGAATAAGTTCTCTCCTTTTTGTTTTGTGTTGGAATTGAAGTTCCGAAAGAACAAATGTGAGAAAAGTTTTGGGTAGTTATTGGATAAAAAATTAGAAATGTTCAGAGGGGAAAAAGTTGCACTTCTTCGGATTTATTTGGGACAAAAAAAAGAGAAGTTCATCCTAGCTGCAATTTCTGGTTCAACGTGTATATTAAACCAAAGAAGATTCCCATGATTACAAGTGTGTGGCTGCATGTAGTTCTTGTGTTTGATGTTAGTAGATCATTTTTTTGCTCGTCTTTGTAATAGATGGAGCTCTCATGATTCTCAAAATAAAAAACAAAAGCATATCAAACAATTTTATAAAAAAGGATTTTCACCGTTAAAAAAGCCTAGAAGTTCAACTTTAAAAATGGAGCGGCTCAATGTTTATTAAAAACAAGGATTTTTTCTATTACAAAAATAAATAAAACCAAGAAGTCCAGATTAAAAAAGATGGAGCATTTTGAAGATTATAGAAAACTCAAATTTTGGTCGTTATTAAAAAAATGGAAAAAAGAAGTTCAAAATTAAATCACACAAATAGTTTAATGTATAAAAATAGAAAATCCTTTGAAGGAGATATTTCACTGTTTCTACATAAAAACAAGAAGTTCAAATTACGAAAATAGAGCGGTTCAAAAATCATTAAAAAGGATTTTCACCGTTTCTAAATAAGAAACTCTACAAGTTCATATTTAAAAAACGAACCGGTTCAATACTTATTACAAAACTAGGATATTCTGTTACTAAAATAAAATAAACCAAGTAGTCTAACTTACAAAAATAGATAAGTTAGCTATTTATAAAAACTCACATTTTCTTGGTACTAAAAGAAAGAAAATCAAAAAGTTCAAATTAAAATAATGGATTATGTTAGATGTATACGGAAAACTCAATTTTTTTTCTAGGAAAAATAAGATTTGGAATGTCAATTTTAAGTAAATTGTATGATTCTAAAACCATATTTTCTCCAAGAATAAAACTAAAATTTCAAATTAAAATAACGAGAGAAGTTCAAATTTTATGAAAACTTGTTTTTCTCGTTACTAAAGAATAAAATGAAGTTCAAATTAAAATAAAAGCAACAACTAAAAATGTTATTAAAATTTCCGGTTTCTTAAAAACTAGAAGTTCAAACTAAAATAACGTGGTGGTTCAATGTTTATTAAAACATATATGATTTTACCCTTTAAAAAAATAGGTATCCAACGTTATTAAAGATTCAACCATGAAGTTCAATTGAAAAAAATAGTCAAATTTGATGTTTATTTTAAAATCAGAAACAATTCCTTACTCAAACTTAAAGACTTGAAATTCAAATTAAAATAACGTAGAAGTTCAAAGTATAGTAAAACCTAGGATTACAAGTTCAAATAACAAAAAAAACCAACGTCATTTTGGGCATTTGTAGAAACAACTCATATACGACGAAGGATTTTGGAAAAACTCTCTACATGCAAAATTTTCTCTTGTTGAAACTCTCTCCAACAGGATATCATATGATCTATCCCCGTTAAATAGTTTAAATTTTGGTCTATATCGGAGTAGTTCAATGTATATAAAAAACTTAGATTTTCCTCATTACTAAAAACAATAAACCCAAGAAGTTCAATTTGTAATAGTAGAGTGGTTTGATGTTTTTTACAAAACTCAGATTTCTCTCGTTACTAAAGAGTAAACAGAGAAGTTCAATTTATAATAACAGAGTATTTCAAAATTCAAATAATTCGGTTTTCAATACCTATGCTTTTCCAAGCGGTATTATCATACCCCGTGCATCAGCCCGTGCACCACAGGTTGTCGCTCCCATCTCGTCTACACCGTGGCGCCACCTTGCACCCCAGGGCGCCGAATATGGTAACGATCGACTAAAAATTTGAAACGAAAGTAGAGAGAAGTTCAAAGTGAAAGCAACCAGTGGTTCAACAACTACATGGAGTGTGTTTCATATAAGAAAAAAAAAGAATAAAAAGACAAGGTCTAAAAAGACTTTAGCTAGAAGTTCACGCGGTCTGCCCAGGAAGTTCAAATATTCTTGTAAAGGAGGTTCACCGTCTATTTACTTGTGCAAAAGCACACACAAACATTGTGTAACTTCAACGAACAAGTGAGGAATTACGAACAAAAAATACATGAGCAAAGTTCGGTGTGAAAACAGCGAGCAGTTCAACTATTATGCAGAATGTGTCTTCAGTTAAGAATAAAAAGAATACAAAACTAAAAGCTCAAAAGGTTTGTAGCGAGAAGTTCACCTGCTCCTCCCTACACAGTTCGAAAATTAAATTGTGAGACGTTCGACCTTCAATTACATGTAAAAAAGGAAAACCAATGTTGTTTTTGCCATTTTTAAATCTGCTCTCAAACAACAACAAATTTGTAACAAGTGTCTACATGAAAAAGTTGTTGAAGAATAAAACCAAGAAGTTCAATTTTAAAAGTAGAGTAGTTTGATATTTAGTTGAAAACTCAGTTTTTTTCCGGTTACTATAGAATAAGACCAATAACTTCTATTAGAAATAATGAAGAAGTTTGATGTTTCTAACAAAACTCCAATGTTCACATTTCTAAACACACACAAAGAAGTTCAAATAAAAGAGTTAGAGCGGTTCGATGTCTATAAAAAACTTAGATTTTTTTTCCGTTACTAAAGTGAAATAGAAAGAAGTTCAAATTGACAACAGACGGAAGTTCACGTACTGCATGGTGTGTGTTTCGTATGAGAAAATAGGAGTAAAAAGGCGAAGTCCAAAAATTTTGTTGCTAGAAGTTCAAGTGCACAGACCTGGAAAATTTAAAAAGTTCCTCTTGTTCTACAAGTTTCCACTATGAAAGCTCTAATTAAAATAACAAAAAAATAAGTAAATGGGTTTCCCCATTTCTAAAAGAAACCTAGAAGTACAAATTAAAGTAATTGAGCGGTTCAATGTTTATTGAAAACTCGGATTCTAACCGCTAATAGAAAATAAAACCAATGTGAGGTTCAAATTAAATTAACATGGAAGTTTGGAGTTTATTAAAACCTACAATTTACTTGTTCGAAAAAGAAAAAGAAAAACCAATGCCATTTTGGCATTTTTAAAACCAACTCATAAAATGAAAAAAGATTTCTTGCTAGAAGTTCAAGTGCTCGACGAGGGAAAGTTGGAAATTGCTACCCACTTTATGTACACATAATTCTATCTCTCATTTGTGTCTATGTTTTTACAAATAATACAAAATTTAAAAAATGTGGAGGGGTTCCAATATTTATGACAAAAACTAGAATTTTTTGATGCTAAAAGAAATAAACCAAGAAGTCCAAATTACAAAATAGAGAAGTTTGATATTTATAAAGAAACTCAGATTTTCCTTGTTAGTAAAGAATAAAAATGACGAAGTTCAAATTAAAATAGAGGAGTAGTACGATGTATACGGGGCACCCTAATTATTACCGTCTCTAAGAAAAAAAACTATGAAGTGCAATTTATAAAAAAAAATGTTTGATGCTTATTTAAAAACATATTTCCTTTCTAAGAATATGACTAAGAAGTTGAAATTAAAATAACAGAGAAGTTTAAAGTATATAAAAAACTCAGATTTGTTGCAAGAAGTTCACGTACACCTCCGTGTACGGTTCATAATTTATATTGCGGGACGTCCGACCTCCAATTACATGTTTTGAAATGGCAGAAAATGACGTCCGACCTTCAATTGCGTGTAATTCGACGTATACACAAAAATGCGACAAAAGTTCATAGTGAAAACAACAAAAAGTTCAAGTACTTCAAGGAATGCATTTCAGGTGATAGTAAAAGTATAGAAAAATAAAAGCTTAAAAGGTTTGTTGAAAGAAGTTCAAGTGCTCTTTCCGGGGAAGTTCAAAAATTCTTGCGAGAGAGGTTCACCTTGTATTTCCATGTTCGAGAACACATTTTTTTGTGGTTTTGCGTTTTAAAATAATTCTCTCAATCCACAAAGAAGTTCAGTTATTATTTGGGAGCAATTTGATTTCAAAAAGAAAATAAAAAAAATTCAAAGAATAAAAATGGAAAAAGTTCATGTACTACATGGTGTGTGTTTAATATGAGAAAAAAGAATTAAAAGGAAAGGTCCAATTTTTTGTTGTTATAAGTTCAAGTCCTCGGTCGAAGAAAGTTAAAAATATATTGTGAGAGAGGTTTGTACAAAAGGAATATCTTGTGTAACTCTGACGAATGTGTGAGAAAATTACAAACGAAAATACGTCACATATGTTCAATATGAAAATAGTAGGAAGTTCAACTACTACCCTGAATGAATTTAAGATGAAAAACTTTTAAAATCGTCACGAGTATGAAATAATGATCAACATGGGAAAGTTTCGTGTTTATAACAGCTTTCCATCGGTATATCACTTGCTCAATTCCGGTGAGTGGATGGAGAGCTACGAGAAAAAATAGCACGTGAACAACAGAGTGAAGTTCTAGTAGGCATGCCGAGAAGTTCAAATTCTTCACCCGGTGCATTTTCCAAGAATCTGTTTCGCGATAAAGGCAGAACGCATGATCTCGCTGTTTTCAAAATTTCTTGAAAATGGCTAAGAATCAGAGAAAACCATCTACATGAAAAAGTTTGGCATTTTCCGTAGCTTTTCAACGGCATATTATTTGCCCAATTCCGATATAGTTTGTAGAAATTACGGCCAAAGAATGTTTTTTGACATTTTCAAAATTGAGTTAAAACCGTAAGGAACTGGGAGAAACAATACATACCAAAAAGTTTTGCATTTCCTCAAGCTTTCCAACGCCATATCATTTGCTGCATTCGGACGTACGATTAAACAATTAGCTTGAAAATATGAACTCAGTGGAACTTGTACCGTTTTCTAAATTACTTTTAAACCATTCAAAATTAGAAAAAACTTTCAACATGGAAAAGTAGCACATTTCCAGAATATTTCCAATGCCATATCATTTGCCTCAATTGGACTATCCGTTTAGAAGTGGCATCGAACATACGAACTTGGCTGTTCGGTTTGCGAAATTTTATGATTTTCCAAATTACTTTAACCATAGGGAATTAGAGAAAACTTTCAACATGTGGAAGGAGCGATTTTACATCAGATTTCCAACGCCATATTATTTGCCTCATTAAGATAAAAAGTTTAGAAATGCGAGTGAAAATACGATTCACATTTTTTGTATTAAGAAAAAATGGTTTTCAAAACTGCTCTTAAACCGCTTACATTTTGCCAAAAATTTAACTTGTGTCATGATACTCGTGTCCATAGCTTTCCAATGGTATATCGCAAGCCCCATTTGGGCAATGTTTGCGGAAGTTCAACCTAGCACTGGGGGAAGTTCAGGTCGAACAAATCTGGCAGTAAAATTGCAACAGAGACATGTTTCATCACGACCCGAGAGCAAATCCGCCAATGAGCAAGATTCCTATTTAAAACGGGACTTTAGTTGCTAAAAACCGTTTGCAGATTACACTTACATCACATAGAACACGACTGACCAGAAAAATTCACGCGGGGAGACACGGTTGCAAACATAGCCCGAAGGTCGGGTTCCTTGTAAGTGCATATAGTGCCCCTTACTGATTTTGTCGTTTTTAAGACTTATAGTTTAAGGGACTAATATATTTGTGATTGTACACAGGTCTATAAGTCTATGAGGAGTTTGATATTTATAGAGAAAGTCGACCCATAAAACGAATGTCTTCGACTGAAGACTTTGGATTTCTGAAGACTTTGAAAGTGAAGAAATTGGTGTGACCATGAAGACTTGGTATTCATACGAGGAACATGAAGCGTGAAGACTTTTGTTTTCGTAGTTTCATTTTCTCTTTCTTGAGTCATAGGAAACACTGTACTGTTAAAGGGGGTCGAGGAAAAACTAAGGAAAAATTTCCAAGTGATGCTCATCTCAATATCCTACACCTAGCAATCCCTTCGAGTGAAGCGATGGGAAATCTCATGCAGCTCATTAAATTTCTTCAGTAACAGAGATGAGGTTCTTCTGGTCTCCGAGGAATTTGTTCTGACTAAGGAGTTAGGAATTCGCTAGTGCGGATTGCCTACAAGTGAGGAACATGATAGCCCTGAGGAATTTGATAGATCAAATATCCGACAGTTGCTGTGCTACACGCCAGCTGTCCCAAAATATCTACCCGCCTAACGGTCATATCATTGAAGGGCATTTATGTCTTATCATGTCAGGCTGCTCTCTAGGCTATAAATAGCCGCCCCCTACAACCACTAGCTGGTTGGCTGCTCCGAGAGAAACTAACACTTGTCATTTGAGAGCATCCCATCCTCCGAGGACTTTGAGCGAAAATCATCAAGTGAGGAAAAACCAAACCCAAAGTGATTGAGCATCACCGAAGAGATTGATCCTGCGTGGATCTGACGCTTGTTACCTTAGAAGACCGTGCATCTTCCAGACGGTTAGGCGTCATGGTCTGAGCATCCAAGAGGAAGTTGTGGATCGCCGAGTGACCGAGTTTGTGAAGGTTTGGAAGTCACCTGAAGACTTACCACGAGTGTTTGGGCGAGGTCTATGTGACCTTAGCTCAAGGAGAATGCGGTGAGGACTGTGTGTCCGGGACTGTGTGTCCTCAGGTTTAAATACCTAGCCACTCCAACCAGTCGTACATCTGTCAGAACAGTTGGAACTGGTCTACCGAATCACTATCTTCACCAAGCCTACTGGTTCTATTTCCTCAACCCTTCCATTTCCTTATTATTGTGTTGTGTGCTTGTTCATATCTACTTGAAGACTTTGACTGAAGACTTTCTCAATTTCCCGAGTTCAATTTCTTCAGTCTGTTTGTCTTCTTCCTGTTTATCCTGTGTTTACGTTTTCTGTACTCTGTGCTTGTTTTCATTTCTTCATGATGACCATGCTTATGTTTTGTTATGTTTGCATCTGAGTACTTATTCTGCTGCAAGTAGTTCTTCGCTTAGGAATTTCCTCACCCTGAAATTCCTCAGTGAAGAATTCATAAAAATCGCCTATTCACCCCCCTCTAGTCGATATAATGCACTTTCAATTGGTATCAGAGCAAGGTAGTCCCTTGTTCTGTGTGATTTTGGTTTAACCGCCTGGAGTTTTAGTTATGTTGACCGCAGGAATGAAGACCGTGTTATGCCCCATCTTTGACGTTTATGATTTTTCCAAGTGGAAGGCCATGATGAAGAAGCGACTCATGGCGATGAACAACGAGCTGTGGACCGTCACTGAGATTGGTCTTACCGATCTGTGTATGATGGCAGAAGCTGATGACATTCGCAAGTACACTCTTGTCAACCTCACGGCGAAGGACATCATCTGCTCCTGTCTGTCTCAAAATCAGTTCAGGAACATTATGCATCTCAGCCATGCGACGCTTATCTGGGACCGACTCTCTAAGGTCTATGAAGGTCATAGGTCTGACCGTGATCCCTGGTTTGAGGATTTCATGGTATCGCCCAAGGCTATGACTTTTGAGCCAGAATCATCATCCTCTACACCATGCCTTATGGCAAAAAGTGCCAAGGTAACTAAATGCTACCTGTCTGAGTCAAGTGATGATGAATCTGTTGACGAATTTGGACCCAGCTACACCAAACTTGCTTCCCTTGCCACTAAACAACAAAGAGCTTTGGAAAAGTTTCAAAATATGCTTAATGAGAGCGATGATATGTTGGGTGAAGAAATGGATCGCACTAAAACTTTGACTGAAAATCTTCAGAGACTTCAGTCCAAGTTTGATAATCTTCAGAGTCATCATACCACTCTCTTATCTGATCTTGAGAAGATAAGAGAGAGTTATGAAGATCTTTAGAAGGAGCGTGATTCATTACTTGCTCAACAAATCAGCGCTGCTCAGGAAGAATTCATTCCTCCATGTTTGAAGTGCGTTGAACGTGAATCTGCTAATTCTTCACCTGAATGTTCAAATGCTTCTACTTTTACAAATTCTTCACCTGTCTCTACTATCACTAATTCCTCATCTGAGGACATTGCTAGTATCACTGACGATGCAGGGCTGAAGGAATTGTATATGACAGGCATGTACAAAAGCCTCAAAGGGCATCAGGCTCTTTGTGATGTGCTTAAAAAGCAGATCCTCAACAGGAACCCTAGGAAAGAGAGTATTGCCTTTGAGAGGAAACTCAACGCTGGTGGAACATACTGGAAGCCTGAGCAGTACCCCAAAACCTCATGGGTTGCTGCAAAGGGACCTCCAGTAGATCCATCTACTCTATCCGGCTTTACATGTGAATCTCCTCATTCTTCTGATGAGGCATTTGACTCAAACTATAAACTATTCAAAAATCAGAATGGTGAGGTATTTGCTAGATATGTTGGCACTAACTGCAGGAACGGTTCTCCTATGAAGAAAATCTAGGTTCCCAAAAGGTTCCTTGAAAGTCTTCAGGTGAATGTCATCATGACACCACCTGTGAAGAATAGGAACCCTGGATCAAATTCTTCATATGGACCAAATTCTTCATATGGATCCAAGTCCTCATATGGACCAAACTCCTCACATGTATCAAATTCCTCAAAAGGATCAAAGTCCTCATATGAACATCATCGTGCTAACGCTTCTGTTTTGCAAGGAATATCTAAGGGCTATGAATATGAGCATTATTTTTCTAACCATTATGTTCATAAGTCCTCGAAGAATTTCTCTGCTTATTAATATGCTTACCCTAACTCCTCTTATGTGAAATGAGGTGGACTGGCTTCTATGCCACCTTTCTCTTATGGAGCTCACAGAATAATGAACTCTTTGCCACCCCTTCAGATGTGGGTGGTGAAGAAAAGGAACTAATTTCTTATGCAGGGACAGGTCTGCAGACGAACATAAATGTCTGAAGAATTTGCTGGAGACCTGAATATGCTTGAAAGGACGCAAGCTAATCATGAGGAAATGAATTTTCATTTCTCACGTCCTCATTCTGTTTTATCTGTTCCATTGCTTGATGAAATTGATCTGATGAATTTGATGTCATATTCTTCACTGATGAAGTATATGAGTTCGTAAGCTGCACTAATTCATCTGCAGGATGATCAACCCAAAGCCACTGAGTGGGTCCTGAATAGTGGATGTACAAATCACATGACTAGTGACAAGAATCAATTGGTGGACGCTCCCTTATCTCCATCACATCTGAAGCATATCACCTACGCTGACAAAGGAAAAAAGCAAGGTATTGGGTATTGGTAAGGTTGAGATCTCGAAGGATCGACACATGGACAAAGTCATGCTTGTCGAGTCCTTAGGATTCAATCTCATGTCAGTCTCAATGCTTTGTGATCTTGATATGGTTGTTATCTTTGGCAAGTATCGTTGTGTTGTAATCATGGAAGCTGACCATTCCAAAGTCTTCGAAGGCTTTAGGAGAGGAGATCTATATATTGTTGATTTCTCTAAAGGACCACAACCAGCTATATGTCTACTTGCAAAAGCTTCAGAAGGCTGGCTATGGCATCGACGACTTGGTCATGCTGGCATGAGGAACATGCACACGCTCGCGAAGAAGAAGCATGTATTGGCATTGAGAATGTCAAATTCCTCAAGGATCACTTGTGCGGAGCCTGTGAAGCTGGAAAGATGACCAAGGCCAAGCATCCAGCGAAGAATATCATGATTACCAGTCGACCATTTGAATTGCTTCACATGGATCTCTTTGGTCCTAACCATTACCAATGAAGCATCTCTATATGGATTTGTTATTTTTGATGATTACTCTCGTAACACATGGGTGCATATTGTCACTTACAAACGTGAAGTGCAGGAAGTCTTCAAACGATTTTCCTCGAGGGCTTCAACCAACTTTGGTGTGAAGATAAAGCACATCAAAAGTGACAATGGAACTGAGTTCAAGAATACTGGTCTTGATGACTATCTTGATGAACTCGGTATTACTCATGTGTTATCTGCTCCTTATACTCCTCAGCAGAATGGCGTCGTGGAGCGCAAGAACATGACTCTTGTTGAGATGGCTTGCACTATGCTTGAGGAATACAAGACACCTCATCATTTCTGAATTGAGGCAATTGATACTGCATGCCACATCATCAACAGGGTATATCTTCACAAATTCTTCAAGAAGACTGCATATGAACTCCTCACTGACAAGAAACCCAATGTGAGTTATTTCAAAGTCTTCGGTGCTAAATGTTGGATTAGAGATCCTCATCACAATTCTAAATTTGCACCGAAAGCACATGAAGGTTTTATGCTTGGTTGCGGAAAGGACTCGCACACCTACAGAGTCTTCAACAACGTCCACCACAAAGTTGTTGAAACTGTAGATGTACGGTTCGAAGAAACTAATGGCTCGCAAAGAGAGCACCTACCTCCTATGCTAGATGAAAAATCACCTGAGGAAACCATCAATTTCAAAGCTACTGAGAATGTCATTCCTACCGAAGAATCTGCTGAAGAAGTCATTCCAGAACGTGAAGAACATCATGCTGATGCACCTGAGGAAAATGGTGCTGAAGAAAATTTTGATCCAATTCCTCGACGACAACCCGCTCATCCTCGCGTTGCAAATGAAGTGCAGATTGAGAAAATCATCAGCGACATCAATGCACCAGGTCCTCTCTCACGCTCAAAAGCTTCACATTTGTCTAACTTTTGTGGGAACTTTGCTTTTGGCTGTATCACAGAGCCCACTAAGGTAGATGAAGCATTTCTGGAGCCTGAGTGGATTCAAGCTATGCAAGAGGAATTACATCAATTCGAGGTCAACAACGTCTAGGAACTGGTCAAACGTCCAGATCCTTGCAAGCACAATATCATTGGCACAAAGTGGATCTACCGCAACAAGCAATATGAAAATGGCCTTGTGGTGAGGAATAAGGCACGGCTTGTAGCTCAAGGCTACACACAAGTTGAAGGAATTGATTTCAATGAAACTTTTGCACCTGTTGCTAGACTTGAGGCTATTCGCATATTACTTGCTTATGCTAACCATCATAATATCATCTTATATCAAATGGATGTGAAAAGTGCATTCCTCAATGGTAAGCTTGAGGAAGAAGTATATGTTGCTCAACCCCTAGGTTTTGAAGATCCAAAGCATCCTGACAAAGTCTTCAGACTCAATAAGGCCCTCTATGGCCTCAAGCAGGCCCCTCGGGCGTGGTATGATACTTTGAAGGAATTCCTCATGAAGAAAGGCTTCAAACCCGGTTCACTTGACCCAACTATTTTCACCAAAACCTATGATGATGAATTATTCGTGTGCCAAATATATGTTGATGATATTATCTTTGTCTGTACTGACCAACGTTACAGTGATGAATTTGCCTACATGATGAGTGAAGAATATCAAATGTCTATGATGGGAGAATTGAAATTCTTCTTAGGTCTTCAAATTGGTCAACAACGCAATGGCATATTCATATCTCAGGAGAAATACCTCAAGGATGTATTGAGGAAATTCGGCATGCAAGATTGCAAAGGCGTCAAAATCCCTATGCCCACAAAAGGTCATCTATGCACTGATGAAAATGGTATTGACTTTGATCAAAAGGTATACCGCTCCATGATTGGCTCTTTACTGTATTTATGTGCATCTAGGCCAGATATTATGCTTAGTGTTTGCATGTGTGCCCGATTTCAAGCTACACCGAAGGAATCACACCATAAGGCTGTGAAACATATTCTTCGATATCTAGCTCACACACCAACACTTGGATTATGGTATCCCAAGGGCTCGACTTTTGATCTCATTGGATATTCAGACTCGACTATCTTTGGTGATCGTGTGGATCACAAGTCAACCTCGAGCACATGCCATTTCCTCGACGATCTTTGGTCTATTGGTCCTCGAGAAAGCAGAATCGCATATCACATCTCTGCTGAAGTTTGAGTACATTGCGGCTGGTTCTTGCTGTGCTCAATTGCTATGGATGAAGCAAACCCTCAAGGACTACGGCGTCAACATGAAGAATGTGCCTCTCTACCGTGACAATGAGAGTGCCATCAAGATTGCTCATAACCCAGTTCAACACTCGAAGACAAAGCACATTCAGATTCGTCATCATTTTCTTCATGATCATGTGTTGAAGGGCGACATCTCTATTGAGCATGTGAAGACTGAAGAACAGCTGGACGATATCTTCACAAAGCCCTCGGATGAGAAGAGATTTAGCAAGTTGCGGTGTGAGCTAAATATCCTAGAATCTTCGAATGTCCTTTGAAAAGGACACACATCCTAACACTTATGCAAAAATGATGACTTAGATGTGCAACACATGAAGAAACGTTTTTCTTCTATCAGTGAAGACTAACACTCTAAGTGTGAAGAAATTAACGAAGAATTTGATTCTTAGAGCCCTACGACAATTGTACGCGGTGTCTGAAATCATCATTCTTATACGGTGGGTCACGCCACCACCAAAAGTTGAAAATCCTGCATTTGAGTTTTTTCATCCTTTTGTAATTCCTCAGT
Source organism: Aegilops longissima (assembly GCA_021605205.1). Taxonomy (NCBI): domain Eukaryota; kingdom Viridiplantae; phylum Streptophyta; class Magnoliopsida; order Poales; family Poaceae; genus Aegilops; species Aegilops longissima. The sequence goes on from CM038680.1 coordinate 222,061,558, forward strand.
TGCTCAATTTCTTCAACTTTTCAATGTCTTCACTTTTTCCATTGTTTTTCTTCATTGGCTATATATATATATGAGTTTAAGTCCTCCACAGCATTCACTTATTGCTAATTCTTCATGTTGCCTTTTCTGCTAAGTGAATGTGATCGGACCCTCCCCCCCTATGCTAAACTCAACCCATTCTATTCACAAATTCTTGATATGCGTTCTATTTGACACTCGTTCAAAATCTTCACTGTGTCCGTGTGAGCTGAAGAATTTGCGAACGATACATTAAAATTATCTTATCTAAATTTTCGGCTTTTGCCGATCAAACCGTTCCACATTCCATGATGGATTTATCTATTCACCCACGATCTCGCACGATCGACACCTCTCAATATGTGGGTGACACATGTCACACGAATGAGAAGGGTCAGGGGCACGTTTGTCCAATTTCCTCGGACGAGCGGTTTTCCACCTCGGCTATAAACACCCCTTCCCTCCTCACTTCGGTTTTACTCCGCTAGACCTCACTCCCTCGCTCGAGATCTCAAAACCTAGCGCCGCCGCTACTTCCATCGTCACCGGTAAGGTAGAGCTTCGCGGCCTCGACCTCATCGCCGTCGTACTCGCGCCGACCGCGGATTTCTTCACTCTGCTGCCGCCGTAGCTGTCATCCTCTGCCAAGTTAGGGCGTGGAAGATCTGAACTAACGAACTTCTAAATCTACACTTCACAGTTTGTCGTGTTCTTCATCAAGGGTAATTAAAAGTTACTTTTACTGTCCTTGTTGATTCTGATGATTTCTACAAAATCTTCAAAAGGTGTTTATTCTTCAAATCTTCACATACTAAACACCTCTCACAACATCTGTTCTTGATCTGTTTCCCTAAGCAACATTTTTCTTCAAGATTCCTCAATTGTGTGGATTTTCAATATGTACAACTTTGGAACCTAAGTCAAATAATGCTTAGTGAAATTCCTCAAGACTCATCTGGTCAAATTCCTCAAACTTGTTCTTTTTGCAAAAACTTCTGAGAACGCATATGACCTCCCCAAGTTCTTCGCAACTATATTTTGTTCATAGGTACAAATGTCCGCTGCTGAATCACTAGGTTCTCATCAACTTAACTCATTTGCAGTGTTCCTTGAAGAAAAGTTGCACACCTCATCTGAGAACTCAATAGTTCAAAATCCTCAGTTGAAGAAAATGGCTGACAGCAAGAAACCTTAGAAGGGAGGAAAGAAACCTGAAGTCAACACTGCATTTGAGATCCCTGATGACATCTATGCAGGGTACTGCACACCCCGTGAGGAAACAAAGAATGAGCGCAAAGTGCGCATTCAGAAGATTGAGGGGAGATGGGCCAGAGAATGGAGGGATTACAGATATGTAACTTGTAAGTACATGAAGAAATTTGCTGTACACCCTCCATGCCCAAGACTTCCACTGGCACCTAGTCAAGAAGCTGATCCCTCTAGCATCAGAAGATGTGAAGAATTTCCAAAGGAATGGGCCAAGCATCAAGCCAAGCTGGCCAAAGTGGCAAAAGAAGCAGTGAAGAAATTCAATGAAGATTCTGCTGCTGCTGCTGCTGTTGAGGCCTCTGCTAGCAAGCCTAAGAAGGCCATGCCCAAGAAGCCCGCATACAAGCACGAGGCTTCTACACCAATGTCCTCACAGCCAAGCTCATCTGCAATGCCCTCACGGCCCAGCCCCGCAAAGCCCTCACGACAAATTCCTCAAACTGCACCAGCTCCTCCAAAATCCTCAGCTCCTTCTTCCAAATCCTCAGCACCTATGCATCTTGCCTCGTGCCAATGGACAACAGGCATCTCTATTGCCTCAGGAGCCTCTGCAAGTTCTTCAGCTCCTCCGCATTCCTCAACTGGCCCCACTCTGCTTAAGACTAAGGCCAATGCTGGACGAGGTTCTCGACCAAGTCCTCACATGAAGCAGGTCGCCTTCCAAGTGCCGTCTGATGAAGACGAAGCTGATGATGAGGAACTCACCGAAATCATCAGAGACAGGCAGCATAGGGCCGCTAGAGCCAAAGGAAGGGAAGTTCCTCTCCTTCTGGATCCATAGTTGATCCTTGAGTACATTGATCTCCGGCACAAGGATCTCAACACTCCCATGCCTGACTTCAAATTCACTCCTGGCCAAAGTCACATGCTGACCACCTTCATAGGCGAAGAAAAATGGAAATTTGAGAAGGTCAGGCAGTTGAAGAAAGCGCAGTACAAGAAGGAGCGCTTTCTGAAGAAGAATGTTGTCAAGATGACCACTGATGAACTTGTGGCTGTTCAATTTGAAATCAAGAATCCGAGTGACGATTTTGATCGCTACTATGCTGACTGGCTTGATGCCAAAGTCAGATTCGTCAATATGACGAAGGGATTCACCTCCAATGTTGCTGCCCCAATGCAACATGAATCTCCTTAGGCTGAGGCATCTGCTCAGCCTATTGAAGAACATGCCAACACCACTGATGAAATTCAGGCTGCTAATGAAACTGCTAGTACCAGGGCTGATGACTGCATTCCAGCCGCTGATGAAACTGCCAGGGCAACCACTAGTGTTGTGCCTGAAGAAATAGTCAGGCCAGCTGAAGCTTCAACCGTTGTGCCTGAAGAAACTAACCATGCCAGGGCAACTGCATTAGTTGTGCCTGAAGAAATGAACCAATTTCCTCTGCTCCTCCTACACCTACACCAAGTCCAATTCTTCCTTCTGCATCAGAAGCTAAGAAGACCAAGGCTGCAGAGCGTGCAACAGTGAAGAAAAGGAAAGCATCAACTTTATCAGAATCTTCAGCTCCGAAGAAGATGAAGAAATTGAAAATCTCTTTTGAGAATCCAACTGATGCTGTTCCAGTCTCATGCATGCCATCAAAGGAACTCGTTCCTTTTGGTGAAGACTATGAGATCCCAAGTGGATCCGATGAAGATGTTCCTTCTGCTGCTTCTTCAGAGCAGTTGGACAAAGAAATTGAAGTGGATACAATCCCTTCCGCCCTAGTTGTCTCATCGCCCGTGCCTCAGTTCATAGCTGTAGAGGCAGGCGTGCAAGAATTAAGTGAAGAAGATGAGGATGTGGACATTGGGAGCACAACACCAGTGATGAATGATGACTTTTGGGAAAGTCAGCACCCCAATTCTCCTTTGTTCACTCCTCTGCAACAAATTCCTCAGTCCCTAGTGCATACTGAAGTTCAAATGGGCTCTGAAGAACCTCGCACCACTCCATCCATTCATGAAGAAATTCCATCCACTAGTGCTGATGAACAAGCTGTTGAAGAATTGAAGAACCAGGCTGCAACTAAAGAAGAAACTGACATTCCTCAGCCTATGGTTCCTGAGATTGCGCTTCCTGAGGTTGTGATGCAATTGACTGACACTCCTCAGCCCAAGCCAAAGGATCCTTTCTTCAAGAAGCAAAACTTTAAGGCTGATGACTTCTTCCATGAGCATGTGTTCCTCACGGATTACAACCCATATGACTATGCTCGTCTTAGAAGGAAGCGTTTCTGGACTGCCAGCCAAGCCAACTTTTATTCTTCGCTGCTTTTCAACAAGGACAAAGTCTTCGACCATGAGCATATTCCTCACATGGACATGGAATCACTGCCTTGCTTCATGCCAGTCCTCAGTGTTCTTCACGATGATGGACTGCTCAACTTCTGCACAGATATATGTGATTTCAATGAAGAACTAATTATTCAATTCTATGCAACGCTGCACGTCATAGGAGACGCTCCAGATGTGAACTCTTGGGTGTTGGATTGGATGACAGAGAATACTCATTTCAAAGCATCGGCCTCTGAATTGCTTCATGCCCTGCCTGTCAGTCCCCCCCTTGATGGTGCTCGTTGTATATACCATGAACCCGAGCTTACAGATCACTACATGCAAGTGTTGATGAAGCCACTGAAGCCCGGTCAGGCCCCAAGGACCAAATTCCTCGTGAAGGAATTGCTGTATGTGCCACGGACTATCTATCGCATTCTGACGAAGACATTCAGTCCAATCAAAGGCCACGACTCTAATGAAGATGAGGTCGTTGGCATCATGAAGAATCTGCTTTTCAACATCATTCATGGCGTTCCTGTCAACTACCATGATTTCTTCATGAGGACTCTAGCCAATGTTGCATTATCTCCATTTGAGTTGAAGCCTTATGCTCCCTGGATTATGAGATTCCTCAGAACAAGGTCTTCACTCAACTACAAGGCTGACACACTCAACCATGGCAGCTACTTGCCCCCATTGAAGTCCTCAAATGGATATTTTCCTCAGCTGAAGAAAAGGGCAAGGCCACTGCTGTTATTGATGAAGGCATTCGTCCATTGGATGGTCAGTTCCGCAAAGCTGCATCTTACTAATGATGACTCTGCCACTCATGACTCTGCCGCCAATGCCTCAAAGCAAAATCCTCAAGGCACAGCTCCAAGGGTGATGACTGATCGTGAGCTTCTCCTCAGTCTTCACCAGAAGGTCGATCGCAAACTCAAATGGGTTAAGCGTCAGTTTCGGTCAATTCTTCACAACATGACTGCTACACACAATGCAGTGAAGAAGAACCACTACTACCTCCATGAAGTCTTCGGTCGCACCTGGGCTGTTCTATCTCATCTGTATGGTGAAGAAGATTTGAAGCAAATGGGTCTCAAGCATGACTTTGACTGGTCTCAACCTCCAGCGAAGAAATTCAAGAAAGTCAAAGTTCCTTCCTTGGTGGTCAGCTCATATTCTTCATCGCGCGACACGGATGAGCATGAAGATTTGGACGACACTGTGGCAGGCCCTACTTCAACAACCGACCTCAACAATGCTGGTGCTCCTCCATCAACATGATATTATTTAGGGGCGTTAGTCCTCATTTTTCCGACCCTTTTGGTCATTCGATAACAAAGGGGGATAAATTTGAGTTAGTCTTCAAGCGGTTCTATATATGGGCTTTTTTTGCTAAGTTACAACTTTCGTTCTTTTGAAGACTTTGCCGGATCGAGTTGTAAACTTAAAACCGATGGTGGTCTGATACTTATGATGTGTTCCTCTACATGCTTATTCCACTTATATGTTAACGCACGCATGCTGAATTACATCAGTCACCATATTTCATCATGCATTTCAAACTCTTCAGATTATATGTTAAATGCGTGTATGAATTACAAGATATAGGGGAGATCTCCATGATTCTACTCTTCAAGTGTGCATTGCTACAAAAGCAAATTCCTCACTATGCACATCTTCAGGGGGAGTTCTTCTATATCTTGCTATCAAATTCCTCAATATTAGTATTTACACTTCATAAGTTTTATCCCCGTTGGAAACTTAACCTATATTGTCATCAATCACCAAAAAGGGGGAGATTGTAAGTGCATCTAGTGCCCCTTAGTGATTTTCGTGTATTGAAGACTTATAGGTTAAGGGACTAATGTTTTTGTGAGTGTACACAGGTCTATAAGTCTATGAGGAGTTTGATATTTCAGAGAAAGTCGACCCCTAAAAATGAATGTGTTCGACTGAAGACTTTGGATTTCTGAAGACTTTCTGAAGACTTTGAAAGTGAAGAAATTGGTGTGACCATGAAGACTTGGTATTCATACGAGGAAGATGAAGCGTGAAGATTTTTGTTTTCGTAGTTTCATTTTCTCTTTCTTGAGTCATAGGAAACACCGTACTGTTAAAGGGGGTCGAGGAAAAACTAAGGAAAAATTTCCAAGTGATGCTCATCTCAATATCCAACACCTACCAATCCCTTCGAGTGAAGCCATTGGAAATCTCATGCAGCTCACCAAATTTCTTGATGTGAGAGAAGTTCTTACGGTCTCTGAGGAATTTGTTCTGACTGAGGAGTTAGGAATTCTCCAGTGTGGATTGCCTACAAGTGAGGAACATGATAGCCCTGAGGAATTTGATAGATCAAATATCCGACCATTGCTGTGCTACGCGCCAGCTGTCCCAAAATATCTACCCACCTAACGGTCATATCATTGAAGGGCATTTAGGTCATATCATGTCGGCTGCTGCCTAGGCTATAAATAGCCGCCCCCTACAACCACTAGCTGGTTGGCTGCTCCGAGAGAAACTCACACTTGTCATTTGAGAGCATCCCATCCTCCGAGGACTTTGAGCAAAAATCATCAAGTGAGGAAAACCCAAACCCAAACACCTACAAACCCAAAGTGATTGAGCATCATTGAAGAGATTGAAGCTGCGTGGATCCGACGCTTGTTAACTTAGAAGACTGTGTATCTTCCAGACGGTTAGGCGTCATGGTCTGAGCATCCAAGAGGAAATTGTGGATCGCCGAGTGACCGAGTTTGTGAAGGTTTGGAAGTCACCTGAAGACTTACCACGAGTGTTTGGGCGAGGTCTGTGTGACCTTAGCTCAAGGAGAATATGGTGATGACTGTGTGTCCGGGACTATGTGTCCTTAGGTTTAAATACCTAGCCGCTCCAACCAGTCATACAACTGTCACAACAGTTGGAACTGGTCTACCAAATCACTATCTTCAACAAGCCTACTGGTTCTATTTCCTCAACCCTTCCATTTCCTCATTACTGTGTTGTGTGCTTGTTCATATCTGCTTGAAGACTTTGACTGAAGACTTTCTCAATTTCCTCAGTTGAATTTCTTCAGTCTGTTTGTCTTCTTCCTGTTTATCCTGTGTTTATGCTTTCTGTTATCTGTGCTTGTTTTCATTTCTTCATGATGACCATGCTTATGTTCTATTATGTTTGCATCTGAGTGTTTATTCCACTGCAAGTAGTTCTTCGCTTAGGAATTTCCTCACCCTGAAATTCCTTAGTGAAGAATTCATAAAATCGCCTATTCACCCCCCTCTATTCGATATAACGCACTTTCATTCCTACAGTTGGAAGTTCAGGTTGTGTAACTCAGGAAGTTCAGGTTGTGATCAGAATAATATTCTGATCCCGTGATCCCGTGATCAGAATAATATGCATCTGTAGACAGAGCAAATCACACGGCTGATACGTCTCCAACGTATCTATAATTTTTGATTGTTCCATGCTGTTATATTATCAATCTTGGATGTTTTATAAACATTTTATATCATTTTTGGTACTAACCTATTGACATAGTGCCAAGTGTCGATTCTTTTTTTTCCATGTTTTTACATTGCGAAAAATCAATACCGACGGAGTCCAAATGCCACGAAACTCCACGATGATTTTTTATGGGCGGAAGGAACACAACGGGCCTGGCTGCGCTGGGGGTGCCCGAGGAGGCACAACCCACCGAGGCGCGCCAGAGGCCAGCGCCCTGGTGGGTTGTGCCCACCTGGGGTGCCCCCGGACCGCCTCTTTGCTCTATAAATACCCCAATATTCCAGAAACCCTAGGGGAGTCCAGAACCACCAGATCCAATCTAGACACCTTCTCAGATGGGGTTCACCACCTCCATTGGCGCCTCTCCGATGATGCGTGAGTAGTTCTTTGTAGACCTTCGGGTCCGTAGTTAGTAGCTAGATGGCTTTCTCTCTCTCGCTGGATTCTCAATACAATGGTCTCTTGGAGATCCATATGATGTAACTCTTTTGCAATGTGTTTGTTGGAATCTGATGAACTTCGAGTTTATGATCAGTTATATCATTTTATATCCATGAAAGTTATTTGAGTTTCTTTGATCTCTTATATGCATGATTGCTTGTAGCCTCGTATTTCTTCTCCGATATTTGGGTTTTGTTTGGCCAACTTGATCTATTTATCTTGCAATGGGAAGGGGTGCCCGGTAGTGGGTTCGATCTTACGGTGCTTGATCCTAGTGATAGAAAGGGAACCGACACGTATGTATCATTGCTACTAAGGATAAGACGATTGGGTCTATCTCTACATAGATAGATTGTCTACACCATGTCATCGTTCTTATTGCATTACTCCGTTTTTCCATGAACTTAATACACAAGATGCATGCTGGATAGCGGTCGATGTGTGGAGTAATAGTAGTAGATGCAGGCAAGAGTCGGTCTACTAATCTTGGACGTGATGACTATATAATGATCATTGCATGGATATTGTCATGATTATTTGAAGTTCTATCAATTGCCCAACAGTAATTTTTTTACCCATCGTTTGCTATCTTTCTCGAGAGAAACCACTAGTGAAACCTACGTCCCCCGGGTCTTATTTCTCATATATTTGCCTTTGCGATCTACTTTTCCTTGCATTTATTTTTAGATCTACTAAACCAAAAATACAAAAATACCTTGCTCCATTTTATTTCTATTTATTTTATTTGGCGTTCGAACTATCAATTTATTACAACTTATTCCCGTCCACATGTCGTTTCTGGCACGGTTACCCGAAAGGGATTGACAACCCCTTTAACACGTCGGGTTGCGAGGTGTTGTTATTTGTGTGCATGGGCTGTTTACGTTGTGTTGCTTTGTTCTCCTACTGGTTCGATAACCTTGGTTTCATATCTGAGAGAAATACCTACCACCGCTATGCTGCATCATCCCTTCCTCTTTGGGGAAATACCGAGGTAGCTTCAAGCGACATCAACGGCTTATTAGCAGCACTCGCCTGTGTTATTATTGGTCTTCGCACACATTTCTGATTACGGACCTGTTTGTCGCGTATCACACACATCTTGTTCAGTTGAACTGTTTCTGTTGTGTTGGCTCATCACAAACAGTTCATTCAAGTGAATGTATGCCCTCCATCGCATATACCTTGATCTGGCTGACCATTCCTATTGTGTTGCCTAATCACACACAGTTCATCCTAGGGAATTGTATTCGTATATCACACACACCCTCATGTGGCTGCCCGTTTCTGTTGTTCTGCCTCATCGCAAACAGTTCTTCTGGATTAACCGTTTGCCACGCATCACACACGCAACTCCAATATGATCCGTGTTTGATGTCACCACCATCGTAAACATTTTACATATTTTTTGACGGTTTTATTACATCACCCTTTGTGATTAATGCATCACACATAGTTTCGTCGAAGGGTCTCTAATTGGACTGTTGCATTTGGGCCATCCTTCAGTAGTGTCATTCCATCTTAGAGAAGCTGTGCTCCAAGTCATGAGACAAAGCAACTCAACAAGGTGTGAATACATCAAAATGCTTAAACGAAAAATGGTAACCCCATTTTTGAGCTTAAACGACGAGTATGCCCTATAATCAAGGGATCTCACTTGACTCCCAAGTCAATATACTCTAACATAGGTGACTTAGTGGCCGACCCCTCTCTAGATAAAGTTCTCTAATGTTCTTTTCCCCATTTGCTCTTTCTATTTGCATACTTTCTTTGCTACTTTGTCTCTCTCTAAACAAACAAACAAGACTTCATCTAGATTTTACTTCTGATTTTATTCTGTGTTTAATTCATTGCAAATCTTTTTGTTAATTTCTTGCAAATCCTTGTGAGATTTCATTTGCCAAGTGAGCTAAGTTGACAAAATCTTTACTCTGTGTTGAACTCGGTCCCTTCGATTCAAACCTATTGGCTTGACCGAAATGCAAGATCTCCTTGTGAATAGTTCATTGGTACAACCGATATGGACTAACTCGGTCACACAGATAAGTACCTTCTGTGACTCTGTCATTTCGGAGCCACCGATGGAAAACGCATCAGCGTCACCGATTTCAACTCTGACAAAATGTTTTGCCATTTCTTTCTGTCTATTTTCTTCAGCTCCACTCAATGATTCTTTCCTTTATAAGCATCATGAAATACCTACTACTTTGTAGTGACTTTCAAGGACCACACCTACTGGACTCATGCTCTAGAAGTACCCTTCTTGGAACTTGATGTCAAAGAGGGGGGGAGAACATCAAAGCTTATCATATCAGCACATTTAAGCTCTTCTACAGATGATTGTCAACAAAGACGAGATAAGTCACATGTCTTTAAGAGGGGAAAGACATGTCAACATGTTTGATCTTAGCTGTTGCTATTGAAAATCCTTGCTGCTCTGATTTTAGTTGATATTACTCTATTTTGTGCTCTGATTCTATCTCACCCTACCCTATTTTCTCCCATTATCCAATATCAGATTCAGTGGGAGAAAGAGTTCATGTCTAAGGGTAGAAAAATCTTTGAAATTATTTGCACATCTTCAAATCTTTGGGGACATGTCTATATCTTAATGAAGTACTCAGTACTCACCCGTTACATGTCATCCCAGTCTTGGTAATTTTTTGGTTTTCTGAAACTGCTTTACTTAGGAGTGTTCTTGTGTTATCTAACCCCGTTTTCTCAAGTCCACTCTTTGCAAAGCCATCTCAAGACCACAAGGTAAGCATATGCATCACACTCATATGCATGATGATCTCTTGCTGATGTACATATTGTTCGCAAGAAGGATTCATAAACATGGCGGTACACTTCTTAACCACATCATTTGCTCTGATGCATATAGCCAAGATACATGTAACTCTTTGCTTGCTCTATCATAATTATGCATTCACATGTTCTTATATTCTATCTTCACATGATTTCATATACGTAGGGGGAGCTTATGCATGTTACATGTTTCTCCAAAGCTTTACCTATTCTCTTCATGTCATTTATCTAAAGCTTTGATGTATGTTGTCATCAATTACCAAAAAGGGGGAGATTGAAAGCACAAGTGCTCCCTGGGTGATTTTTGTAATTAATGTTAACATATATTTTGTTGGACTAATACTTTTATCTAGTGTACTTCAGACAAGTTAAAAAATGGCGTGGAAAGGACAAGAGGATGGGGAACCCCTTCAAGGTGTCTAGGACGCATATTGGCAAAAGCTCAAGACTCTTCATTTATATTTTAGTTATCCACGATCACACTTTGTCCATAGGAAAGCCAATACTATTAAAAGGGGATGAGGTGTTGCTTAATGATCTACTTGCTCAAAATGCTTAGTGATATTACTCCAAATCCCTCAACCACTTTCTCATTCCAAATATGTCCAAAACCTAAACTCAAACTCGGGCCCACCGATATTTCCTATCCGGCGCCACCGAGTTCATATGACATAGCCACAACCAGAAACCCTAAAAGTTCAGTAATACCAATACGGATCTCGGCCTCACCGAGATGGCCTTGCAAACTCTTTGTTGCCTATTGCAATTGTTTCGATTTCACCAAAATTGTGATCGTTCACACCGAGTTGGCCTTACATCTTCTCTGTTGCCTTATTGCTTCACTTCGGTCTCATCGAGTTGATGCAATCAGTGCCACCGAGTTGATGTTTGCCCTAAGCCCTAGCACATCGGTCTCACAGAGTTGTTCCAATCGGTCCCACCGAGATTCCTAATGTTCACATTTTGAACTGAATCGGTCACCGAGTTCTTCTATTCGGTCTGACCGAGTTGGGTCAAATGTGTGTAATGGTTGTATTTTGGGTGGAGGCTATATATACCCCTCCACCCCCTTCTCCATATGTTAGAGAGCCATCAGAACGTGCCTACACTTCCAGCATACATTTTCTAAGAGAGAACCACCTACTCATGTGTTGAGATGAGGATATTCCAATCCTACCACAAGATTCTTGATTTCCAGCCTTCCCCAAGTTGCTTTCCACTCAAATCATCTTTCCACCATATCCAAATCTATGAGAGAGAGAGAGAGAGTTGAGTGTTGGGGAGATTATCATTTGAAGCACAAGAGAAAGGAGTTCATCATCAACACAACATCTATTACCTTTTGGAGAGTGGTGTCTGCTAGATTGGTTAGGTGTCGCTTGGGAGCCTCCGACAAGATTGTGGAGTTGAACCAAAAAGTTTGTAAGAGCAAGGAGATCGCCTACTTTGTGAAGATCTACCTGAGTGAGGCAAGTCCTTCGTGGGCGATGACCATGGTGGGATAAACAAGGTTGCTTCTTCGTGGACCCTTCGTGGGTGGAGCCCTCCGTGGACTCGCACAACCATTACCGTTCGTGGGTTGAAGTCTCCATCAACGTGGATGTACGATAGCACCACCTACCGGAACCATGCCAAAAATCTCTGTGTCTTCATTGCGTTTGCACACTCCAATACCATCCCTTTACTTTCTTGCAATTAGCATGCTTTACTCTTTCCGCTGCTCATACTCTTGTCATGCTTGATTGAAAAGTATTGTGAATGCTTAAACTTGTGCTAAAACTCCACCTTAACTTGAAGAACCTAAAAAATGCCACTGTTACTTGTTGAGGGTCTAACCCCCCCTCTAGATACCTCTTCTCGATCCTTTTGAGGAGGCTGAGATTGAACTCAAAAGACCTAGTCTTCACCTTATTCCCCTTGAGCTAAGATCCATAGATGTCACCTAATCACTCAGGTAAGTCTTCAAGGTAGACCGCCGGGATGATGAAGATGGCCTCCGGTGATGATTTGCCCCTCCGGCTGGGTACCGAAACAGGGATCCATATGGGATCTGTTTAGTACAGAGGCTTGCGGTGGCGGAGTTGAAGTTCTAGGGTTATTTCTAGGGGTTTCCCCATTTACAAGAATTTTCAGAGTTGGAACCCGGTGAAAAGGAGCTAAGATGGGCCTAGAAGTTACCAGGCCGCGATCACCCCCCGGGCGCACCTTGGTGGCTTGTGGGGGCCTCGTGGCTCTTCTGGTCCTCCCACGAAGCTTTGGAGGTCTCTTTTGTTCCAAAAAAAAGTCGTCAAAAAGTTCCGCTGCATTAGGACATCATTTGATATTGATTTTTTGGAAAACGAAAAATAAGATAAAAACAACAACTAGCACTGGGCACTATGTCAATATGTTAGTCCATTAAAATTAGATAAAAGCCATATAAAAGTGCACCAAATCATACAAAATTATAATAAACATACCATGAATACTTCATAAATTATAGATATATCGTATCACCATCCCCAAGCTTAATTCCTGCTCGTCCTCGAGTAGGTAAATGATAAAATAAATAATTTATGAAGTGTGAATGCTAGCATGGTGCATAAGTTTGAATCATAATTTTAATCACTTTTCCTAGCATCATAACAACAACTCTTTCCCATAAAACTCATCACGATAAAGTAGCAATCAATTCACATGTTATGGTTCAAACAATGCGTTCTATTGAAAGTTAACAAACTATGTTCTTAGTCAACAAACAATTGCAATTCAACTTATTTTCGACAAAGTCTAAGCAAGAGCTCCACATACTCAATTATCATATAGTCTTCTATGATTGCTAATACTCAAAGCATATTTTTAGAACAAATAGCATCCACCGAACAGAGAGAAAGATTGGGGCTTAATGTTTCGCCTCCCAACACATTTATCATAGAGATAATTGTCAACAATAATAATTCATGATCAAATATATTTGAATGGCCATATGTGCATGGATCTTTCCCACCACATGGTGCTTGCCAACTAAGAATAGGTTGGAATAAGAAGAAATACTATTGACTCTTGCATGAAAGTAAAAACTGAAAAGTAAAAGATTTCACAGAGGGAAGCATGGACTTGAAGAGGTGCCAGAGCTCATTGCTTAAAACATAGATGAATACATTTTTAGAGGCATGCCTTTCCTATCAGGGTCACTGTCGGATGTGGGGTTCCGGCAAAACCCTTAAGGTTCGAACTCTGGGGTGCGCGCGAAGTTCTTTCCCCCCTACCGATCTACGCCCTAGCTCGCTAAGATCTCGCGGACAAACTCGACCAACTCACAACACAGAAAGACACGAGATTTATACTGGTTCGGGCCACCGTTGTGGTGTAATACCCCACTCTAGTGTGTGGTGGTGGATTGCCTCTTGGGCTGATGAAGAACAGTACAAAGGGAAGAATAGCCTTCTGAGGTCTAGGTGTTCTTGTGCTCGACTAACTTGTGTGTGCGAGATGCCTCTGAATGGGTTATCAGATCGCCTTCTACTGTGGTGGCTAGCTCTACTTATATAGGCCCTGGTCCTCTCCCCAAATATTGAGTGGGAAGGGAGCCAATAATGGCGGCCAATTTGAAAGGGGGCAGCTAGTACGAGCAATCCTGACAAAAGTGGTCTTCGCCTGCAAAAGGCTCTGGTGGTGACGCCGTCTTGGGCTCCATGTAGACCTCCGTCTCGCCATCCTGCCGGTCTTCGGTCTCGTTGCACTGATATGGAAACCTTTGCATGATGCCTCGGTACTTCGCGCCTTCGCCTGCCTCCTTAGCACCAAAGAGGAAACAAGGACGCTGCGCGCGCTGGCGCCTGCTTGGTCGATTGTCATGGCTCACGTCACGAGAGCCTCATGAGGTTTGCCCCGCCTTGATATCTCCGCTCCTCGTGAGCCTGCTTGGAATGGCTGCTCCTGAGGAGGTCTTGCGCCGTCCGCCTCACGAGGCTTGGCCCCTCGCGAGGGTCTTGAATGCCATGTTGATGAAGATGGGCCGTACGGCCTGCTAGCATAGCCACGCCACAGGCCGCAGATAGGCAAGTCTGGGGACCCCCGTTCCTAGAACGCCGACAGTAGCCCCCGGGCGCGCTCGGGCTTGGCTTCGAGGCGAAGCCAAAGGCCAAGCGCATAGCGCCGTGGGCCCCAAAAGCCTGCGGCCTCGGTTGACGCATGGTGGTTGATTGGACGTGGGCGTCTCCGCTTCCCCACGCCGCCTCGGCAACTGCTCGATTTGACAAAAGGCTGGCGCAGATAGTGCTTGCCTTCATTGCTTCTTCCTCGCCTTGCTCCAGATCCCCTTTCTCGCTCCTCACCGCCGAAATCTCCAGATCCACTCCAACCTTGCTCTGCATCTGCGACCCATGGCGCCGTGCAAGACCAAGCCCTCCTCGGCACCGGCTTGGTACGAGCCAGCTCTTGAAGCACCCACCGTCACATAAAAAAGCCTCGCCTCTGCGCGCCTGCTGACAGCGGGGGAGGGTAATGAAGGGGGCAAGACCGAGCTCCGGCTTGCCTCCAACGTGCCTGAGCCTGAAGGAAGCACCTTCTTCCCCTTCTTCTCGAGCAGCATTGCTGTTGGGTTGGTTCCCCCCTTCTCCGATTTCTTTTATGAGGTCCTCGACCACTACGGGCTGCAGGCGTTGCACCTCCATCCCAACTCTATCCTCCTCCTGTCTATCTTTGCCTACTACTGCGAGGCGTACATGGGCGTGATGCCATCCGTGGCGCTTCTACGCCACTTCTTCTTCCTTCGCGTCAGTGATGGACACATCTTCGGGTGCGCCAATTTCGTTGCATCTGGCAAGGCCAACTCGATCTCGAGCACCGGGAAGAGGGCCGACAACATCCGAGCCAAATGGGTTATGAGGGATGCCAAGTGCGCCCATCCGCATTTGGTGTTGCCAACGAAGGCGCCCCAGTTCAACAAGGGTGGCCCCGCGCAGAGCTCACTGATGAGCGGGCGTTGTCTGTGTTGGGGCAGATGACGACCAACCTGAAGCCGGGCAACACGAAGGCGGCCAAGGTGACGGGGGTCATGCTCCTGAGGGAGTTCTTGATGCTGCGAGTTGCCCCACTTCAGGCGCGCGCGCCCCCTGTGGAAGCTTGAAGACGAAGGGGGCAAGACCCGCCTGAGGCCAGGGGCCCTGCCTGGTGATGAACTGGCCGCTGTTCTGCGCCTCATAGTTGGGGACAACCAGGAGTACCCATAGAGCGCCTTTGTTTCTTTATTCTACCGCAAGGACCAGGAGGAATTTTTTGCTTCCAGGCCGACCTTTGATGTGCGCGGGCTGGTGCTGCCGGCGCCCACAGGAGCCCCTGCAGCTCCGAAGCCGGTGGAGGTGACCTCCGACGAGTCCGGCAGGGGGAAGGAAGAGGAGGGGGACTCGGAGGCGACCCTCGAAGAGATGGGGGAAAACTCCCCCTTGGGCAAAGCTGAAATCCTCTGCGCCCTTCCTGACGACGCCGAGGTCGACGCCCGCCAGGAGGAGGGAGAATTGCCCGTTGTCCCGACAAGGAGTAGGTCGTCACTGATCCCTCGGGATGCTGCCTCCGCCTTGACGCAACTTGGGGCGGCCTCAAACCCTCCTGCTGTGCCGTCTTCTGCCCCCGGAACCCGCGCGCCTGCTTCCCGGGCTCCGAAACTTTCGGGCTTCAAGCTCCCCAAGCGGAAGGTGGAATACGTCGTGGTGGATTGGTGAGTGCCTTGAGATTCATCTCGTCCCTACCTGCACTTGTTATTTCCTAACGTTCACCCTTGGTCGATCAGGCCGACACCTTCGGCGAAGAAAAGGAAGGAGGATACGGCGGCCGCGCCTCCCTCCGCAGATAAAGGAGGCAGCAGCACTCGCACTTCCCCAACCCGGTCGCCCTCGCGAGGCCAAGAAGAGCATCACCGTGGGGAGTCAGCCCCCATGCCCCCACTGGCTTCGGAGGTACCGGCGTCTGGCTCTGCTGATGAGATTCCGACCGCTCTGGAACCCTCAGCCTCCCAGGCCCTGGTGACGACGTCGCCTCCTTCCGCTACCGCGCCTCCACTCCCAGGTTCTTCTGCTTCTGCTGCTGTCCTGGAGCGTGCTCTTTCGGAGATGACCCAGCTGCAGGCAGATCTCCTGAGCGCGGACCCGCGCCTGGTGGCCGGGCGCCTGGAACTGGCCTCTGGCTGGCTTCACTCTAACTTGGCGGTCCGCGTGATGCTGAGCCAGGCCGCGGCGTCTTCAGAGAAGGAGAAGCAAAGCACCGCCAATGCTGCAGCCGATCGCGAGGCGACACTGAAAGACGCCAAGGCTGCCCGCGATCGTTGTAGAGAGCTGGAGGACGAGCTGAAGAGCCTGCGCAACAAGCACGCCAAAGAAACAGGCGGCCGCCAGGCGAAGGAGGAGGAGATGAGGGCCCGGGAGGACGCCGTCAAGAACCGTGACACTGAGCTGGGGGAGTTGGAGAGGATGCAAGCTGCTGAGCACAGCCGGTTGGAAGAACTGGAGCGGAAGGTGAAGGCGAGGGAGGCCGGTCTTGACACCAAGGCGCGAGTCATGGCCGAAGACCGCGTGGCCTTTGCCGATCTCGAGGAGAGGTCTCGCAAGGCACTGAAGATGCTCTACGAGCACGGCTTGGAGAGGCCGCTGACCACCGATGAGGACGGACTGCCCTGCTGCTTCCTCTCTTAGTGAAGGCACTTGAGGAAGTCGTGGATGGTATCGGTCCCATGGCGGAGGCGGAAGCTCGTGTCCTGTCTTCAGCTGCATTGACTCGTGTCTTCAGCCATCTGCACCTTCACGACCCCAGCGCTTGTCTTGACGAGCTGCTGGAGCCTGTGGCTGATGATCATTGCGAAGCCGCCGCCGCAGCCGTGCAAGGTCAGGTGGAAGCCCTGCTGAAGAAGTTCCGCGGCTTTGGCTCCGCGCCCTTGTCCGGTGATGTCGCCGATCCTGCGGCTAGTGGTGCTGGTGAAGACGTCGTTACCCGAGGAGGAGCACCTTCTGCAGGCGATGGCGGTTTCCAGGGGTGACCTGTGGCTACTCTCCTGTTTCGCTCCTGTAATATGCATCAGACCTCATGGAGGCGTTAAACTTTTCATTTTGTATTGTGAGGACAATATGTTTTGTAATATTTGCTTCGAGATTTTGCAATTTCCTTCCTATTTGCTTTGCGTTCTGCGTCGGCAGAGTCCGGCCCCGCGCATACCTCAACCGCCATTGGGCCGGCCGGAGACCAGGACGGAACAAGGAGTGAGGGGCTACGTGACTAGTTAGGCTCCTGAGTCGCGATGCTCAGGAGTCCCCCTTGACGCGCAAAGAGCTTACAGGGAGGGTACGCGAGGATAGATTGATGTTCTACATCGGCAGAGCCCAGCCCCGCCCATACCACAACCGCCATTGGGCCGACCGGAGACCGGGACGGACCAAGGAGTGAGGGGCTACGTGACCAGTTAGGCTCCTGAGTCGCGATGCTCAGGAGTCCCCGTTGACGTGCAAACAATTCCCATAACGGCCCTCGCTGAGGCCTCGGGAGGGGCGTGCGACGGCCAGGTCCGGGAGACCTAGTTAGGTGGCATGCGCTTGGGCGTGACCCGAGAGCAGTCCCCACGCCCGGAGACCTGGTTGGGTGGCGTACGCTTGGGCGTGACCCGAGCGCAGCCCCCGTGTCCAGCCCCCTCGCGCGCTCTTCCGAGGGGAGGCATTGCGGTGAGGCCGGACGCTGAGCTCTGGGGCTCCTTGAGGTTGGTACGACCGTGGAGCCGCCCTCAGTTGTTTATCACCAGCGCGGAGCATAGTGCTTCCGCTTGTGCATGGGCATAGCCGCTCCTCAGCAGTGTCGACGGCCAGCATGGAGCATGGTGCTTCCACTTGTGCATGGGAGGGGGGCCCCCTCCGGGAGGAGCCCCCGGTGCGTGTACAGCCTCGCCCTGACACGTGGCTTGCACGGCAGGGCTGCGAGATGTATCTGGGCACTCGTGAGCCAGCGCGGGACTCATGAGGCCCTACCTCAAGGCGGGTTGCGCCTGGTCTTGAGTCTTTGATAGTTGTGCATTCCTTCAAGACGGTTAGGTGCAAGCGCTCTACATCCTCAGGGCCCGGCCCTCGAGCGAGCTCAGCCGCCGCCGGTATGCCAGGTCGCGATGCCGTGGTCAAGGCCAGGGGGTGAGGGCTGGAGAGCCAGTAAGAGCTCCTAAGTCGCAATGCTCAGGAGGCCCCCTTTTAACGTGCAAGCGGATTGCATGATGAAGGAACGTACCCGTGGCGGGTGGCAATCGAGCAGGTGATAATCATAGGCGGATTAGGCATGGAAGGCAAATCAGCTTGGGTAAATGCAGGAAGATACATGCCACTGGGTCAGGCCCGAGCGGCTTGGGGATGGTGCAGCCCGAGGGGCGCCCCCAGCATGGTAAACTAAAGACATAAGCAAAAGGGATACATGCCACAGGGACGGACCCACGCTGCCTGGGAATAATGCAGCCCGAGGGGCGCTCCCAGCTAAATGAACTTGGAAAATGTCACCTGGTCCTGTTGACGAAGGAGAGTTGGGGCAGCTGAAGGTACGCCGCGAAGGAATGGCTCCTCATGAGCCAACGGGGCCCTGAGCCTCAGGAGGCTCTGGGGCTCAGGTGGTTCCCTGAGTACCGTCTCCATCTCTGCCAGGACGGTGTGGTGCCTGGCCTCCCGAGCCGCTAGGATACGCTGCATGTTGCACTGATAGGCTGACGACACGTTCGGTAGGCCAAAGGGCATGCGAACGTAGCTGCGCGGTGGACCCTCGCAACGGCCCACGCGCGAAGGCCAGAAAAGCTCCTGAGATGCAGCCCTGTTGAGCCCTCGAACGTCGATGCAGACGCACAACCCGACATCCTCACCTGGATTGGGGAGCTGCGCCTCGTGAGCGACGGTCGCCGCGCATGGCCCTTGCGTCTTGCAGTTCCTGAGTGGTCATGGTGATGAACTCCTGAGCGGTGGGCACTCCTTGCCCTGTATTCTCCTGAGGGAAACGTGCCGTGAAGCATGCCTCCAAGTGGTGCCCGAGTGCCTCCCTCGTGATGTTGGCAAGGTCTGAGGCCTTCCAGAAGAGAGCCCCCGAGCCCTGCCCGAGGAGGGCGCCGAGCACGCCTTCCTATGCGATGGAGGGAGGCGCCCCTGGAGCGGGCGCTGATCCTGACGAGGTTCCAGCCACGACGCCACCCTCCTGAGGTCCGGCATGGCGCAACTGCTTCTTCTTCTTGTGGATCGCCTCAGGAGGATCCTCGCTCTTGCTGTCGGGGTCGTCGATTGTGGCAGCTTGAAAGGCGCGCTCGAGGGAGCACACTGCATCTCTCTCTTCACATGGGACCATGATGATTCCACCGCTCCCTGGCATCTTGAGGACATTGTAGCCATGGTGTGTCACCGCCATGAACTTGGCAAGGGCTGGGTACCCGAGGATGGCGTTGTACGGCAGACGAATGTTAGCGACGTCGAAGTCGATGAGCTCGGTGCGGTAATTCTTGCATTCCCCAAAGGTGACAGGGAGGCGGACCTGCCCTATCGGCATGGTGGAACCATCGGTCACTCCTGAGAAAGGCTTGGTAGGCTGAAGCTGCTCATACGACACTTGGAGGTTGTCGAACGTGTCGACGGACAGGATGTTGAGCCCTGCGCCACCGTCGATGAGGGTCTTGGTAACTTGCACATTGCTAATGACTGGTGAACACAACATCGGGAGGGTGCCAGCGGTAGCCGCGCACTTGAGTTGATCGGCCGAGCTGAACGTGATGGGGCACTGGGACCATCTGAGTGGGTGCGAGGCCTCGAGCTTGAGGAGGACTGCATTCACGTCATGAGAAAACTTCATGAAGATACACTGAGAGGCTGGGCCTAGGCTCCACCCAAGATGCAAGCGATTGCACGCGGTTCCTGGAAGCCCCCAGCCCCTTTGTCTTGATGGTGGTCGTCCTTCCTTCTTGGTGGTGGCGGCAGCAGGGGAAGACCGGCGTTGTCCTGAGGGCGATCCTCGCGAGTCTGGTCTCTCTAGGCGCCCTCGCGAGGATGATCCTGCCAGCGGTCCTCACGAGGACGGTCGCGCCACTCCTGGCGCGGGCCACGGTCGTCCCACCGTCCGCCACAACGTCCTCCTCCTCGGCCGTAGCCCCGGTCGCTGCGTTCGGGGCGTCGACCGTAGCGTCCTTTGCGAATAGTTCTGAGCTCTTGACAGTCACTGGTGTTGTGGGTGTTCAGGTTGTGGAAGGCGCAGAATGGTCGGCTGTTCTTGGATGCCTCGGGCTGATCTCTGCCTCGCTTGGTGTCGGGCTCTGCTGCGAGCACTGCTGCTTCCTTGTGCTCCATGTCCTTGGCCTTGGCCCCCTTCTCCTCTGCGCCCGCAGTTGGCAGCTCGAGGAGGGAGAGGCGACCCTCCTCAGCTCTTGTGCACTTGGTTGCCAGGTTGAACAGCTCCTGAGATGTGCACAGCTCCTCGTGGATAGCGAG
The DNA here is from genome assembly GCA_021605205.1 of Aegilops longissima. NCBI lineage: Eukaryota > Viridiplantae > Streptophyta > Magnoliopsida > Poales > Poaceae > Aegilops > Aegilops longissima. The sequence goes on from CM038680.1 coordinate 222,082,320, forward strand.
CTCTTCCTTCATCTTGATGTCGCGGACGCCATTGGGGAACGTGGAGATGATGGCCTCGTCCGTGACCTTGGGGATCTTGAGGCAGATGTTGTTGAAGCGCTGGATGTACTTCTGGAGGGTCTCTCCTGGTTGTTGCTTGATGCGGCGCAGGTCGGCCGCGGCCGGCGGGCGGTCGCGGGTGTCCTGGAAGTTGGCGACGAAGCGGTCGCGCATCTCGTCCCAGGAGGAGACCGAGCCTTGCAGCAGGTTCAGGAGCCATGAACGGGCACCATCCTTCAGAGCCAAGGGAAACTAGTTCGCCATGACTTTCTTGTCGCCGTTGGCCGCTTCGATGCTCAGCTCGTAGAGTTGCAGGAACTCCGCGGGGTCGGTGGTGCCGTCGTAGCGAGGAGGCAGATCCGGCTTGAACTTGCCTGGCTAGACGACGCTACGCAGCTCGGGGGTGAAGGTGCGGCAGCCGGCCATGGTCGCCGGGGCCCGTCTCGGAGGTGGAGCTTGGTCTTGACGAGGCCCACGTGCCGCCACCACGGGTGGCGCGCGATCTTGGCGAGGCGGCGCGGGGAGTGCAGGTGAAACTTCTCACAGCCGAGGAATTTCTTGGCAGCTTCTCTCTTCGCGCGCGGGCACCGGGCATGGTGGATCACGCCGTGGGGCCGTGCGCCTTGGCGTCAAGGCACCATCTTGGGGCAGAGGTGGTGGAGGCGCTCCATGAGCCATGTCGCCCGTGGCTGGCGGAGGGCAAGGCAGAGAAAGGGACGGCGCCGGGGAGCCCCCTGCGGCGCGGACAAGCTCGGCGACGTGGTCGAGTCAGTCCTCGTAGAGGTCGTCGACTGGGCGGTAGTGCAGGAGCTCGTTCGCCATGAGGAGCGCGGCCTGCGCGTCCATGGGAACGCGACGTGCGTGGGACGAAGAACCGGCCGGGGTCAGCGATGGAGTGGCGGTGCGGCCGTCCTGTCGCACCGACGGGTGCAGCGAGTACGCTTGCTGCTCGTTCCCCGCCGGGCTGGTGGTGGCGTTGGCGGCAGGAGACGGAGAACGACAAGGTGGCCCGCCAACAGGAGCCATCTGAGCAACGCGGGCAGTGAGGGCAGCCCGGCGCTTAGATCGAGCGCGACGAGCGTCCGCCATGGAGACGACGGAGCGACGGATCAACGGAAGGGAAGCTACGGCGCACCCCTACCTGGCGTGCCAAATATCGGATGCGGGGTTCCAGAAAAACCCTTAAGGTTCGAACTCTGGGGTGCACGCGAAGTTCTTTCCCCCCTACCGATCTACGCCCTAGCTCGCTAAGATATCGCGGACGAACTAGACCAACTCACAACATAGAAAGACACGAGATTTATACTGGTTCGGGCCACCGTTATGGTGTAATACCCTAATCCAGTGTGTGGTGGTGGATTGCCTCTTGGGCTGATGAAGAACAGTACAAAGGGAAGAATAGCCTCCTGAGGTTGAGGTGTTCTTGTGCTCGACTAACTTGTGTGTGCGAGATGCCTCTGAATGGGTTATCAGATCGCCTTCTACTGTGGTGGCTAGCTCTACTTATATAGGCCCTGGTCCTCTCCCCAAATATTGAGGGGGAATCGAGCCAACAACAGCGGCCAATTTGAAAGGGGACAGCTAGTACAAGCTATCCTGACAAAAGTGGTCTTCGCCTGCAAAAGGCTCTGGTGGTGATGCCGTCTTGGGATCCATGGCGACCTCCATCTCACCGTCCTGCTGGTCTTCGGTCTCGTTGCACTGATATGGAAACCTTTACCTGATGCCTCGGTACTCCGCGCATGCGCCTGCCTCCTTAGCACCAAAGAGGAAACAAGGATGCTGCGCGCACTGGTGCCTGCCTGGCGCCCGCTGGTGTCGATCGTCATGGCTCACATCACGAGAGCCTCGTGAGGTTTGCCCTGCCATGATATCTCCGCTCCTTGTGAGCCTGCTTGGAATGGCCGCTCCTAAGGAGGTCTTGCGCCGTCCGCCTCGCGAGGCTTGGCCCTCGCGAGGGTCTTGAATGCCTTGTTGATGAAGATGGGCCATACGGCCTGCTTGCATAGACACGCCGCAGGCCGCAGGCAGGCAAGTCTGGGGACCCCCGTTCGCAGAACGCTGACAGTCACAGCCGAGAGTTCTCAATATCTACCATGCTAAACACATTTTAGGCGGTTCCCAAGTGGAAAGGTAAAGTTTACTCCCCTCAACCATTCAAACACAAGCCATGGCTAGCTGTATCCTCAGATGCCCTCCATACAACAAATTTTCCGGGGGAGTTTGTTTCATTATTTTTCGTATTGATCATGGGACTGGGCATCCCAATTACCAGACTCTCTCGTGCAATGAAAAGTGAATAAATACCCATCATGAGAATAACCTACTTAGCATGGAAGATATTGACCACTCCCTGCTGCTTCTGAGCTGTATGGGCACACAAAATGGATGTTTATTTGAAGATTGAGAGATGGCACATGCAAATTTACTTGGAATGGCAGGGTAATACCATATATAGGTAGGTATGGTGGACACTCATGGAAGAAACTTGGATGCACAAGCAGTATTCCCACTTAGTACAGAAATTTTGGCTAGCAAAAGATTCTAAACAATAAGCACCACATGTAGGAGGATCCACAATAATATAACTTCGATGCAAATATACCAAAACATAACTCATTACGTTGTCTTCCTTGTCCAACTTCAACTAATTTTCTCAAGGCTGAAAATAATTAATGGTATTTACAATCATAAAAGATGTCCAAGATAATATATTTGTATGTGAAAGTTCTCTTCCTTATGCTAATCATTCATGAATTGCTTGTATGACCAATATTGTGATTGTCAAACTTCAGTAAAATTTACTTTCTAAACCCAATGTGAAACTACTGCTAGGCAAGATACAAGCATACGAAGCACATACAATTTCAACTTTATGATGTTCAATGGGCTCAACAATTTACTCATAGGATATAAGTGAAGCACAAGAGTAAATGACAAACTAATCCAAAAAGATATAAGTGAAGAGCAAATGAGTAGTTAAATAATTAAGTAGCCATGTGAGGACTCTCTCTCTCTCTCTCATTTCAAAATTTTCAGATCCAAATATTTTATTCAAACAACAAACAAAAATAAAAGGGCACTCCAAGAATAGCACATCTATGCGAAGAAGCAAAAACTTAGGTTCAACCGATACTAACCGATAATCGTTGAAGAAGAAAGATGGGATGCCTACCGGGGCATCCCCAAGCTTAGATGCTTGAGACTTCTTGGACTATTTTCTTGGGATGTCTTGGGCATCCCCAAGCTTGAGCTCTTGTGTCTCTTTAATTCCTCTCATATCACGGTTCCCTTAAATCTTAAGAACTTCACAAAACTCAATAAGAACTCATGAGATAAGTTAGTATAAATCAATGAAAAACCTTATCATTCTCTACTATAACAAATCACTAAAATTATAATTTAACATTTCATACTAAATTCATCTGCATATTTAACACTCCTATCCTCAAATGGGATCATTAAACAAGCAAACATATGCAAACAATTCAAACACAACAACAATATGTGTAAAGGATGTAAGAAGATTCACACTTATTTAACTCCAAAAAATTCTGAAAAATTATCACACTGTAGAAAATTTATCATAGCTTACTGTGTAAAAATTTCAAGATTTTATCTTGTTCTCATCGAAAGAATTCAGACAATAATAGAAAATTTTATGTTTTCAAATAGCAACATATAGACTTGCAAAATAAGCATGGTAAAGGCTATACTTGACACTTTTATTGAAATAGAAGATACAAAATATTATTTTAAATGACAACAAGCAATTACTAATAAAATAAAATGATGCTCCAAGCAAAACACATATCATGTGACGAATAAAAATATAGCTCCAAGTGAGGTTACTGAAAATGTTGAAGACGAAAGAGGGGATGCTTTCCAGGGCATCCCCAAACTTAGGTGCTAGGGTCTTCCTTGAATGTTACCTTGGGGTGCTTTGGGAATCCCCAAGCTTAGGATATTTCCACTCCTTATTCTCCACATATCGATATCTCACCCAAAAATTGAAAACTTCAAACATATAAAATGATGAGGACATGGCTACCACAGTTACACCCACAACCCCTGCTACTATACCTATTGTACTGATGTCGCTTGATCTACATCGATATTTACCCAAAGAGGAAGGGATGATGCAGCACAACTACGGTACATATTTCCCTCAGTTATGAAAGCAAGGTATCAATCCAGTAGCAGAACCAAGCAACACTATGTAAACGGTACCTGCACACAAAGAACAAATACTTGCAACCCGACGCGTATAGGGTTGTCAATCCCTTCTTCGGGTAATGGCGCCAGAAATTGTCAAGTTGACGAGATAAAATTGTGATAGATTGGATAAATAGATCTTGATAAAATGCGAAATAAAATATGCAAATAAAAAGTGCAGCAATGTATTTTTGGGTTTTTTCAAATAATAGATTTGAAAATAAAAGTGGCAAATAATAGATCAGAAAGCATATATGATGAAGAATAGACCCGGGGGCCGTAGATTTCACTAGTGGCTTCTCTCAAGAAATAGCACACCGTGGGTAAACAAATTACTGTTGGGCAATTGATAGAAAATGAATAGTTATGATGATATCCAAGGCAATGATCAATATATAGGCATCATGTCCAAGACTAGTAGACCGACTCCTGCCTGCATCTACTACTATTACTCCACACATCGACCGCTATCCAGCATGCATCTAGTGTATTAAGTTCATGGAGAAATGGAGTAATGCAATAAGAACGATGACATGATGTAGACGGAATCTATTCATGTAGGAATAGCCCCCATCTTTTTATCCTTAATAGCAATGATACATGCGTGTCTTGCTAGCCCTTTTGTCATTGGGAAAGAACATCGGACGATCGAACCCATCACAAAGCACTTCTTCCCATGGCAAGAAAAATCGATCTAGTTGGCCTAACTAAACTAAAGATTCGAAGAAGATATACGAGGCTATAAATAATCATGCATATAAGATATCAAAGAAGACTCAAATAAAATTCATGGATATAGATCTGATCATAAACTAAAAGTTCATCGGATCCCAACAAACACACCGCAAAAGAGTTACATCAAATAGATCTTCAAGAGACCATTGTATTGAGAATCAAAAGAGAGAGAGAGAGAGAGAGGAATCCATCTAGCTACTGCCTACAGACCCATAGGTCTATGATGAACAACTCACACATCATCGGGGAGGCACCAATGAGGATGATGAACCCCTCCGTGATGGTGTTTAGATTCCCCTAGTGTTTCTGGAATATTTGGGGATTTATAGGGCGAAGAGGTGGTGCAGGAGGCCGCCGAGGTGGGTGCAACCCACCTGGGCGCGCCTGGGCCCCCAGGCATGCCCTGGTGGGTTGTGCTCCACTCGAAGCCCTCTCTGGTACTTCTTTGGCCCATCTGGTGTCTTCTGGTCCAGAAAAAATCTCCAAAAAGTTTTGCTGCGTTTGGACTCCGTTTGGTATTGATTTTGTGCGAAGTAAAAAACAAGCAAAAAACAGCAACTGACACTGGGCACTATGTCAATTGGTTACTCCCGAAAAATGATATAAGGTTGCTATAAAATGGTTGTAAAACATCCAAGAATGATAATATAAATGCATTAACAAGCAAAAAATATAGATACATTGGAGACGTATCAACATCCCCAAGCTTAATTCCTACTCGTCCTCGAGTAGGTAAATGATAAAAACTGAAACTTTGATGTGGAATGCTGCCTAACATGTTCATCTCATATTCTTTTTCTTTTGTAGCATGGACATTTGGACTTTTATACGATTCAAAGCAATAGTCTAGTTTAGACATGAAGATTTCAATACTCAAGCATATCAATAAGCAACTATGTCTTTCAAAATATCAGCAATAAAGAAAGTTATCCCTAGCCCATCATGCTCAATCATTGATCCATTCATGAAACACACTCGCATATTAGCTACACCCAATGCTCAAGTACGACCATAGTGCCCCTTAGTTGGTGCTTTATAAGAGAAGATGGAGACTCAAATAAAAATAAGAATTGCATAAAATAAACAGAAAGGCCCTTTGCAGAGGGAAGTAGGGATATGCTCAGAGCTAAAATTCAGAGATAAATTTTTTGAGAGGCATACTTTTCCCGTCAACGATAATGACCAAGTAACTCCCAACACTTTCCATGCTAGATATATCATAGGCGGTTCCCAAATAGAAAATAAAGTGTATTCCTTTTTCTACCATTCTTTCACATTCCACGGTTATCCGTATCCATGGGTACCGTCCATACCAACAATTTCCAAGGAATTTATTATTTGACAACATAAAGTAATTTTTTTTCATGTCGGGACTGGGCATCCCTAATACCGCCGTACTCTCACACAATGACAAGTGAATAAACACTCATCTTGATAATAACACATCTTGCATGGAAAATATTGGCCACCCCCTGTAGCTTCATGAGCAGTACGAGCACACAAAAAGGAAATTTATTTCGAAAATTAGAGATGGCACATAAAAATTTGCTTAGAATGGCATGGGAATATCACATATAGGTAGGTATGGTGGACTCATAAGGCAAAACTGGGTTAAAGGATTTTTGATGCACAAGTAGTATTTTTACTTAGTACAAGTGGAGGCTAGCAAATAGATTGAGAAGCAACCAACCAAGAAACAAAAAATCACATAAGCGAGCATTAAGCATAACTAACACCGAATAATGCACCACAAGTAGGATGTAATTTCATTGAATAACTATTGACTTTCGTGCTTGCATAGGAATCACATACCTTAACACCAATATTCTTACTAAAGCATAATAACTCACCAACATAACTCACATATTATTATCATCATATCACAAAACTATTACAAAGAATCAAGTTTATTTTGTCCAATGATCTTCATGAAAGTTTTATTATAACCCTTTTGAATATCTATCACTTTGGGACTAATTTCATATGTTGCTTTTGATAGCTCAAACGAATCTAAGTGAAGAACATGAGCATAAATTTTTTCATCTCTCAAAATAATATAAGTGAAGCATGAGAGAATTTCTTCGAAAATTTACTAACTCTCAAATAAATCTAAGTGAAGCATGAGAGATTTATTCAAAAATATTAAAACACACCATGCTCAAAAAGATATATGTGAAAAACTAGAGCAATTCTATAGCTCAATTTTTTGAAGTGAAACATAGAGAGCACTTCTAACAAATCATAGCATAATTTTGGCTCTCTCAAAAAGGTGCGTCCAGCAAGGATAGATGACACAAACTAAAAGTAAAAACAAGCAAAGACTCATATAATAGAAGACTCTCCAAGCAAACTCATGATATGTGAGAAAAAATATAGCCCCAAGTAAAATAACGATGGTCGTTAGAAGAAAGAGGGGATGCCTTCCGGAGCATCCCCAAGCTTAGTTGCTTGTTTCTCTTTGGATAATAACTTGGGTTGCCATGGGGCATCCCCAAGCTTAGCTCTTCTTACTCCTTATTCCTTCATCCATCGTGAGCTCACCCAAAACTTGAAAACTTCAATCACGCAGAACTCAACAAAACATTCGTGAGGTCCGTTAGTATAAGAAAGCAAATCACCACTTAAGTACTGTTGCAAACCTATTTATACATTTTTTGCATTATATCTACTGTATTCTAACTTTACCATGGCTTAATACCCTCCAATTCGATCCATAGATTCATCAAAATAAGAACACAGCACAAAGAAAATAGAATCTGTCAAAAATAGAACAGTCTGTAGTAATATGAAAACTTCAAATGCTTATGTAACTCCAAAAATTCTGAAAATTAGGACAACGTAGGCAATTTGTATATCAAACTTGTGTAAAAAATTCAGAATTTTATCGGGCTTCTGTGATTTTAAACAACTCTGTTACTAGGCGCAAAAGGTTCTATTTTTCAACAAGAACAAATCAACTATCACCCAACATGATCCCAAAGGCTTTACTTGGCACAAACACTAATTAAACATAAAAAAACACAATCATAACAGTAGCATAGTTGTGTAAACACTCCAGAATAGAGAGAAAAAGACAAAAAAAATTATTCATTGTGTTGCCTCCCAACAAGCGCTATCATTTATGCCCCTACCTAGGCATAATTCATAGATTCAAGTATTATCATCTTTAGTTGTTGATCTATAGGATGCCCTCATGATTGATTCATATGGTGGCCTAGTTCTTGTTCTAGGGATGTGTTCCATACCCTTCCTTAGTGGAAATTGAAATTTAATATTGCCTTCTTTCATATCAATCACGACACCTATAGTGCATAAAAACGGTCTACCAAGTATAACTGGACAAGACAGATTGCAATCAATATCAAGAACAATAAAATCTATGGGCATATAATTACAATTTGCAAGAATAATAAGATCATTAATTCTTGCCATGTGCTTTTTAATAGTAGAATCCGCCAAGTGCAAATTAAGAGAACATTCTTCAATATCGATAAGACCAAGCACATCACATAAAGATTTCAGAATTGTGGAAACATTAGCACCCAAATCACATAAAGCAAAACACTCATAATTTTTAATCTTGACTTTGATAGTAGGTTCCCATTCATCATGTAATTTTGTAGGAATTGAGATCTCTAATTCCAACTTTTCTTCTAAAGCTTTCATCATGGCATCTACGATATGTCTAGTAAAAGCTTTATTTGGTTCACAGGCATGAGGTGAATTTATCATGAATTGCAACAAAGAAATACAATCAATCAAAGAGCAATGATCATAATTAAAATCTTTGTAATCCAAAAGAGTGGGCACATCACTAGTTAAAGTTTTGACTTCTCCAATCCCAGTTTTATCAATTTTCTCATCAAGATTTTCATCCTCTGATTTATCGGGACGCCTTCTAGCTAAGTTAACCCTTCTTCAGTCCCTTTAGCATCAATTTTAATTTTTACTAAACAAGGAATGAATAGAAGAAATGCCAATCATTTTAAGATCTTCATCATTTTCATCTTCTAAAGAAATTGGTTTAGCGGCCATTTGATTTACTAGGGTAACTTCTGCATCTGATATTTTTCCTAGCAAATTCTAAGCAAAAACATACTTGGATTGGAGATTACAAAATTCTCTACTAATATCATCAAGTTGTTTTCTTATAGCATCTAACACAACAGAGTGTTCCTTAAGTTCTTCAGTAAAATACTTATTGTGCTCAAATTGTGTAGTCATATATTCCTTGGTATTTTTGTTGGGGAACGTAGCATGCAATTTAAAAAAAATTCATACGCTCACGCAAGATCTATCTAGGAGATGCATAGCAACGAGAGGGGGAGAGTTTGTCCATGTACCCTCATAGACTGAAAGCGGAAGCGTTTGACAACGCGGTTGATGCAGTCAAACTTCTTCTCGTTCCGACCGATCAAGCACCGAACGTACGACACCTCCGAGCTCTGCACACATTCAGCTCGATGACGTCCCTCGAACTCTTGATCCAGCAAAGTGTCGAGGGAGAGTTTCATCAGCACGACGGCGTGGTGACGGTGATGGTGAAGTGATTTGCGCAGGGCTTCGCCTAAGCACTACGACAATATGACCGGAGGCGTAAACTATGGAGGGGGGCGCCGCACATGGCTAACAATCGTTATTTTGTGTTCTAGAGGTTCCCCCCTCATGTATATAGGTTGGAGGGGAGGAGAGGTAGCCAAGGGGGTGCCCCAAGTAGGAGGAATCCTACTTGGGCGCTGATACGTCTCCAACGTATCTATAATTTTTTATCGTTCCATGCTATTATATTATCTGTTTTGGATGTTTAATGTGCTTTAATATGCTCCTTTATATTATTTTTGGGACAAAACTATTAATCGAAGGCCAAGTGCCAGTTGCTGTTTTTTTGCCTATTTCAGTGTTTCGCAGAAAAGGAATATCAAACGGAATCCAAACGGAACGAAACCTTCGCGAGGATCTTTCTTGGAACAAACGCAATCCAGGAGACTTGGAGTGGAAGTCAGAGACGCAACGAGGTGGCCACGAGGCAGGACGGCGCGCCCAGGGGGTAGGCGAGCCCCCGCCCTCGTGGGCCCCTCGTAGCTCCACCGACCTACTTCTTTCGCCTATATATACTCTTATACCCTGAAAACATCCAGGGGAGCCACGAAACCACTTTTCCACCGCCGCAAACTTCTGTACCCGTGAGATCCCATCTTGGGGCCTTTTCCAGCGATCTGCCGGAGGGGGATTCGATCACGGAGGGCTTCTACATCAACACCATAGCCTCTCCATGATGTGTGAGTAGTTTACCACAGACCTTCGGGTCCATAGTTATTAGCTAGATGGCTTCTTCTCTCTCTTTGGTTCTCAATTCAAAGTTCTCCTCGATGTTCTTGGAGATCTATTCGATGTAATACTTTTTGCGGTGTGTTTGCCGAGATCCGATGAATTGTGGGTTTATGATCAAGATTATCTATGAACAATATTTGGTTATTCTCTGAATTCATATATGCATGATTTGATATCTTTGCAAGTCTCTTCGAATTATCGGTTTAGTTTGGCCTACTAGATTGATCTTGCTTGCAATGAGAGAAGTGCTTAGCTTTGGGTTCAATCTTGCGGTGTACTTTCCCAGTGACAGCAGGGGCAGCAAGGCACGTATTGTATTGTTGCCATCGAGGATAAAAAGATGGGGTTTATATCATATTGCTTGAGTTTATCCCTCTACATCATGTCATCTTTCCTAATGTGTTACTCTGTTCTTATGAACTTAATACTCTAGATGCATGCTATATAGCGGTCGATGTGTGGAGTAATAGTAGTAGATGCAGAATCGTCTCGGTCTACTTGACACGGACGTGATGCCTATGTTCATGATCATGCCTAAATATTCTCATAACTATGCGCTTTTCTATCAATTGCTCGACAGTAATTCATTCACCCACCGTGATATATATGCTATCTTGAGAGAAGCCACTAGTGAAACATGTGGCCCCCGGGTCTATTTTACATCATATTAGTTCCCGTCAACTTGCAAATTTATATCGCCGTTTATTTTGCAATCTTTACTTTCCAATCTATACAACAAAAATACCAAAAATATTTATCTTATTATCTTTATCAGATCTCACTTTTGCAAGTGGCCGTGAAGGGATTGACAACCCCTTTATCGCGTTGGTTGCAAGGTTCTTGATTGTTTGTGCTGGTACTAGGTGATTTGCTTGTAGTCTCCTACTAGATTGATACCTTGGTTCTCAAAAGTTGAGGGAAATACTTACGCTACTTTGCTGCATCACGCTTTCCTGTTCAAGGGAAAACCAACTCATGCTCAAGAGGTAGCAAGAAGGATTTCTGGCACCGTTGCCGGGGAGATCTATGCTCAAGTCAAGACATACCAAATACCGATCACAAACTCTTATCCCTCGCATTACATTATTTGCCATTTGCCTCTCGTTTTCCCTCCCCCACTTCACCTTTGCCATTTTATTCGCCCTTCTTCGTTCGTCTCTTTTCGCTTGCTTCTTGTGTTCTTGGGTGTTAGTGTGCCTGTTTTCTTTGATAGCTCTGCCCAAAAGCGTTGATCCTCACCTTAGAAGGTTGGAAGAAATTGAAAACAACATTAGAAGCTTTATGTCTTTGCAATTTTAGCATAATAATTTGTTCAGAAGCGAGCTTAAAAAACAAAAATGTTTTATGGAGTACTTGAACAAAGAGCTCAATGTTATGTCTAAGGATTTTTATAGTTTGAAATCTCAGTTTGCTCATCTTGAAAATTTAGTAGGTCAAATTTCGGATAAGCGGGCCACCTTAGTTAATAAGATGGCCGCCAAAGCGGAAGAGCTAGAGGGTAATAATGACGAAGATCTAAAAGTGATTGATGTGTCTCCTATTAAATCTTTGTTTTCCAACATGAATCTTTATGAAGATGGGACTGGAGATGAGTCAACTTTAGTTAAGAGGCATCCCAATGATTCAGAGTTTTTAGATCTTGATGCTAAAATTAATAAAAGTGGGATTGAAGAGGTCAAAACTTTATATAGCAATGAGCCCACTATTTTGGATTTCAAGGAATTTAATTATGATAAATGCTCTTTGATAGATTATATTTCCTTGTTGCAATCCGTGTTAAATTCTCCTCACGCTTATGATCAAAATAAGGCCTTTAGTAAACATATCATTGATGTTTTAATGCAATCTTATGAAGAAAAGCTTGAATTAGAAGTTTCTATCCCTAGGAAACTTTATGATGAGTGGAAACCTACTATTAAAATTAAGATTAAAGATCATGAATGTTATGCTTTATGTGATTTGGGTGCTAGTGTTTCCACGATACCAAAACTTTGTGTGATGTGTTAGGTTTTCGTGAATTTGATGATTGTTCTTTAAATTTGCATCTTGTGGATTCCAAAATTATGAAACCTATGGGGAGGATTAATGATGTTCTTATTGTTGCAAATAGGAATTATGTACCCGTAGATTTCATTGTTCTTGATATAGATTGCAATCCTACATGTCCTATTATTTTTGGTAGACATTTCCTTAGAACGATTGGTGCAATAATTGATATGAAAGAAGGAAATATTAGATTCCAATTTCTGTTAAGGAAAGGCATGGAACTCTTTCCTAGAAATAAAATTAAATTAGCTTATGAATCTATTATGAGAGCCACTTATGGATTGCACACCAAGGATGACAATACCTAGATCTATTCTTGCTTTAGGCCTAGCTAGGGGCGTTAAACGATAGCGCTTGTTGGGAGGCAACCCAATTTTATTTTGTTTCTTGCTTTTTGTTACTGTTTAATAATAAATAATTCATCTAGCCTCAGTTTAGATGTGGTTTTATGTTTTAATTAGTGTTTGTGCCAAGTAGAACCTTTGGGAAGACTTGGGTGAAGTCTTTGCGATCTTGCTGTAAAAAACAAAAACTTTAGCGCTCATGAGATTAGCTGCCATTTTTTTTACTGGAGAGTGATTTTAGGTTTATTATTTTTGAAGACGATCAATAGAAAAATTCCTCACGTCCAACAATTTATTTAAGAATTTTTGGAGTTCCAGAAGTATTCGTTTGATACAGATTACTACAGACTGTTCTATTTTTGACAGATTCTGTTTTTCGTGTGTTGTTTGCTTATTTTGATGAATCCATGGCTAGTATCGGGGGGTATGAACAATAGAGAAGTTGTAATATAGTAGGTTTAACACTAATATAAATAAATAATGAGTTCATTACAGTACCTTAAAGTGGTGGTTTGTTTTCTTACACTAACAGAGCTCATGAGATTTTCTGTTTAAGTTTTGTGTTGTGAAGTTTTCAAGTTTTTGGATAAAGATTTGATGGATTTTGGAATAAGGACTGGCAAGAGCCTAAGATTGGGTATGCCCAAGGCACCCCAAGGTAAAATTGCAGGACAACCAAAAGCCTAAGCTTGGGGATGCCCCAGAAGGCATCCCCTCTTTTTTCTTCGTCTATCGGTAACTTTACTTGAGGCTATATTTTTATTCACCAAATGATATGTGTTTTGCTTGGAGCGTCTTGTATGATTTGAGTCTTTGATTTTTAGTTTACCACAATCATCCTTACTGTACACACCTTTTGGGAGAGATACACATGAATCATAATTTATTAGAATACTCTATGTGCTTCACTTATATCTTTTGAGCTAGATAATTTTGCTCTAGTGCTTCACTTATATCCTTTTAGAGCACGGTGGTGGTTTTATTTTATAGAAATTATTGATCTCTCGTGCTTCACTTATATTATTTTGATAGTGTTTTAGAACAGCATGGTAATTTTCTTTGGCTACAAAATTAGTCCTAATATGATAGGCATCCAAGATGGGTATAATAAAATCTTTCATATAGAGTGCATTAAATACTATGAGAAGTTGGATACTTGATAATTTTTTTGAGATATAAAGATGGTCATACTAGAGTCGTGCTAGTTGAGTAATTGTGAAATCGATAAATACTTGTGTTGGGGTTTGCAAGTCCCGTAGCATGCACGTATGCTAACCGTTGTGTGACAAATTTGAAGAATGATGTGTTCTTTGATTGCTTTCCTTATGAGTGGCGGTCGGGGACGGGCAATGATCTTTTCCTACCAATCTATCCCCCTAGGAGCATGCGCATAGTGCTTTGGGTTTAATGACTTGTAGATTTTTGCAATAAGTATGTGAGTTCTTTATCACTAATGTTGAGTCCATTGATTATACGCACTCTCACCCTTCCATCATTGCTAGCCTCTTCGGTACCATGCATTGCCCTTTCTCACCTCGAGAGTTGGTGCAAACTTTGCCAGTGCATCCAAACCCCATGATATGATACGCTCTATCACACATAAGCCTCCTTATATCTTCCTCAAAACGGGCACCATACCTACCTATTATGGCATTTCCATATCCATTCCGAGATATATTGCCATGCAACTTTCCACCGTTCCGTTTATTATGACACGCTTCATCATTGTCATATTTCTTTGCATGATCATGTAGTCGACATCGTATTTGTGGCAAGGCCACCCTTCATTTTTCATACATGTCACTCTTGATTCATTGCATATCCCGGTACACCGCCGGAGGCATTCACATAGAGTCATATTTTGTTCTAAGTATCGAGTTGTAATTCCTGAGTTGTAAGTAAATAAAAGTTTGATGATCTTCATTATTAGAGCATTGATTCCCCCATAAGTCGGGATGAGACTCCAGATGAAAAAAAATAAAAGAGGCCAAAGAAGCCCAAATAAAAAAAGAGGCCAAAGAAGCCCAAATAAAAAAAGAGGCCAAAGAAGCCCACCAAAAAAATGATGAGAGAATAAGAGAGAAGGGACAATGTTACTATCCTTTTTTCACACTTGTGCTTCAAAATAGCACCATGCTCTTCATGATAGAGTGTCTCTTATTTTGTCACTTTCATATACTAGTGGGAATTTTTCATTATAGAACTTGGCTTTTATATTCCAATGATGGGCTTCCTCAAAATGCCCTAGGTTTTCGTGAGCAAGCGAGTTGGATGCACACCCACTTAGTTTCTTTCGTTGAGCTTTCATACATTTATAGCTCTAGTGCATCCGTTGCATGGCAATCCCTACTCCTCGCATTGACATCAATTGATGGGCATCTCCATAGCCCGTTGATTAGCCGCGTCGATGTGAGACCTTTTCCTTTTTTGTCTTCTCCACAGAACCTCCATCATCATATTCTATTCCACCCATAGTGCTATGTCCATAGCTCGTGCTCATATATTGCGTGAAAGTTGAAAAAGTTTGAGAATACTAAAGTATGAAACAATTTTTTGGCTTGTCATCGGGGTTGTGCATGATGAGAGCAGTTTGTGTGACGAAAATGAAGCATGGCCAAACTATATGATTTTGTAGGGATGAGCTTTCTTTGGCTATGTTATTTTGAGAGGACATAATTGTTTAGTTAGTATGCTTGAAGTATTATTATTTTTATGTCAATATCAAACTTTTTTCTTGAATCATTCGGATCTGAACATTCATGCCACAATAACGAAAATTACATTGAAAATATGTTAGGTAGCATTCCACATCAAAAATTCTGTTTTTATCATTTACCTACTCGAGGACGAGCTGGAATTAAGCTTGGGGATGCTGATACGTCTCCAACGTATCTATAATTTTTGATTGTTCCATGCTATTATATTATTTGTTTTGTATGTTTAATGGGCTTTAATATGCTCTTCTATATTATTTTTAGGACTAACCTATTAACCGAAGGCCCAGTGCCAGTTGCTATTTTTTGCCTATTTCAGTGTTACGCAGAAAAGGAATATCAAATGGAATCCAAACGGAATGAAACCTTTGCGAGGATCTTTCTTGGAACAAACGCAACCCAGGAGACTTGGAGTGGAAGTCAGAGACGCAACAAGGCGGCCACGAGGCAGGAGGGCGCGCCCAGGGGGTAGGCACGCCCTCACCCTCATGGGCCCCTCGTAGCTCCACCGACCTACTTCTTTCGCCTATATATATATATATATATATATATATATATATATATATATATATATATATATATATATATATATATATATATATATATATATATATATATATATATATATGGTGGGTCTATTATGATAACACCCTCTTAAGAGTCTTATTCGCACCTCACTTTCTTATTCTGCTAACACCCTAACCGACCACATGAACTAAAAACAGGAAAACCGCACTCCCACCCCGCACTCTCCCCACTCCTACCCACCTTCTTCCTCCCCACGCCCAACCTCTGTCCTGGCCGGGGCACACTGCCACCACCCACCCCACCCCCGGCGAGCCCCAGATCTCTCCCTACTCAAGCCGTTCAGCCACCACTGCAGCGCTCCCGGTCGAACTCCCCCACCAACCCCACCCGATCCAAATCTCGGCCGCATCCCCACCCAATCCCGGCGAGCCACCGCGCCCCACCAGTACCTTGCGCCGGTGAGGCACATGACGGCGAGGACCCCCCTTTCCTCCATAGTTCCCGACTCCTCTTCACGTCTCCCCACCCACCCCCACGTTCTTCCTCCTTGGGCTCGGGCCCAACCCCGAGCAACCATCGCCACCTGCACCCGATCTCGACCACCCGGCGCTACCGCGCCCCTAGCGGTCGCACCGCCGCTTTCTTCCTTCCCCGAATCCGAGCGCCAACGACCGCGCGCCATCATCCTTCCACGGACCGAACCGCCACTCCCCATCGAGTGGACGGCAGCTTCCGACCCCGACGCGCATCTCCCCCAGATCTGGGCTTCCCCTGCTTCCTCGGTGTGGCGCCTGGTCTCGGCGATCAAGGCTCCCCTGCTATCATGGTCCTCGTCATTGTCGCTCCTTTTGCCCCTGCTACTCATCCACCAACCTCCTCTCTGTTTTGCAGGTCCGGCAGCACATTCCACGTCGATGGACGGTGGTGACCCCTCTTCCACCTACCTTCGCGGCGTGCCTTGTAGGCAAAGAGCGGGCGTGCACCGCAGTAGCAGCGGTGTGCACTGCAATCGATGGCGGCGTCAAGACGGGCGCCCATGTGTGTGCAGTGCGTGAAGATGTGTGTGCAGTTCGCTGCAGAGAGCTATATCGACGGGAGGCTGCACTTCCGGGGTGGACGGCGGCGAGTGCCACAGCATCCACGTGCAGTGCACAACAGCTGCACTGTAGTCCACCTTCCTAGGTGCGCCATTGTGAGATCCACTGCTTGGGTGTCCCAAAAAACCAGTGAGCAAAACCCCCAACCCCTCCTCTGCGCCCGTCCCCAATCCAGACGGCTCTCACACTAGCGTCTCTCTGTTGACAGGATTCGGCGCCACCGCGCGAGGACCGTTGTCGTGGTTTACATCAGTGTATCTCAGACTGCTTCACCATAGATGAAGGAGCCCCTGCGGCCAAAATGTTCACCGTCGCCGTTTGTGGATGCCTCGGGACACTGCGCCGGCGACCGCTTTGTTGCAGGATGCATCCCACATCAAGGGGTGTGAACAGCTCGAACGGAGTTCGGAGCTGCAGTGCACTCCGTTGAGGGCAGTGGTGCACTCTGGTGCTGCTGCAGTGCACTCCTTCCCATTTTGTGGCGGTTTCATGGACGGCTCACCCTCGCGACCGTTGGAAATTGCGGTGTACAAAAAATACAGACAAGATGGCATTAACTTTGTCTTTTGACGGGATGTTGTGGTTTAGTTTCGTTTTGTTTGTAATCTTGAAGTGCACTTTGCTTCTGGGAAAGTCTAGTGCTCGTGCGATGGGAGTATACATGTCTATATGTATGATTTCGTTGCAGCACGACCAATGTATTCATGCTGTTTCGTTGTGGTGCACTTGCAGTCCGGTGCGTAGGCGCAGGAAGTACTCGGTGGTTCACTCCGTAGAAAAACTGTTGATGTAGTACACTTGCCTTGTCTCAACAGCCCGGATGCCATTCATAAAAATAAATAGTGCAGTTCACTAATCTCAACCATGCAAACCTCAAAAAGGCGTTTTTGAAAAAGTAGTTTGAAAACGACAAAAAAGCCATGCAGCCCACTTCGATTTGTGTTGTGGTTCACTTTACTTTTGATGTGCGCTGCACCCATCCCACAAAGGGTGTTTCGTGTTTCACAAAAAGGTTGGAAAAAATACGAAAGAAACCATGCAGTCCTCTTGCCCGTTCGATGTAGTGCGGATTTTAGTCTGAAGCAGTGCATTATTTTGTCTGCTGCATTGCACGCGTCGATTTTGATGTCGCAAAAAACACAATGTCCGCCTTTCGGTAAAATCGAAACTGCTCTTAAACCGTAAGGAATTGGAGAGAGTGTTCTACATGAAAAAGTTGCGCCTCGTCGATATCTTTCCGACGGTGTATCATTTGAGTCATTCCGACGAGTGGTTTGAAATTTTTTTGCAAAAAACGTCCGCTGCCTCTTGTCATCAGACGCACGGTTTTCAAAATTAACTAAAAACCGTAAGGATTCTCAAAAACATGTCTACATATGAAAGTTGCGCATCGTCCGTAGCTTTCCAACGGCGTATTACACGCCTCGTTTCGACAAACGGTTCAAAAACTGGAGCCAAAACAGCACGAAAATTGCAAAAAAGTCAAAAAAAAAACAGAATTCCACGATTTAGTAAATTTAAAACTGCTCTTAAACCGTAACGAATTAGAAAACATAATACATATGAAAAAGATGCGCCTTGACGATATGTTTCCAACAGCGTATCATTTGATTTATTCCGATGAGCGGTTTAGAAAAAAATCAAGAAAATACGTTCGCTGCCACTCGTCATCCGCCGCGCCGTTTTTGAAACTGCTCTTAAACCGCGAGGAATCTCGAAAAGTGTTCAACATAGCGAAGTTGCGACTAATCCATATCTTTTCAACGGCATATTATATGCCTCGTTCCGATAAACAATAAAAAAATTAGAGCGAAAACAGTACCAAAAAACACTGCGTGCAGTTTTTTCCGACGCGAAGTTCACTAGTCTATATTGCGATTGCAAATGCCGTTAAGAAGATGCACGATGCACTTATGTTCAGCGTGCAGTCGGAAGTGGTGTGCGAATAGTTATTATGCTAATATTAGCGAATAGACCGCGTATATATATATATACATACATATATATATATATATATATATATATATATATATATATATATATATATATATATATATATATATATATATACATCCTAGCTATTCTGCAACCCATTCCTGAATAAGCTATTCAGGAACCCTTCCTAGCTGCGCGAGAACAAACAACTAACTATGCGACCTATACTAGTTAACTGACGGGCGGACTTTTTCTGACACTATTTGTTCGCATTGTTTTTTGCCCGTAATTATTGAACCATTCATCAGAATGATGCAAATGATATACCGTTGGATAGTTATTGAAAAGGAGTAAAAAACTCATGTTGATCATTTTCCCAAAATCAATTCGGTTTTTAAACAAAATTCAAAAAACTAGAAATCCATCAAACAAGTTTTCAATGTTTTTGCGAAAGAAATTTTCAAACCATTTGTCGGAATGTTGCATATGATGTACCGTTGGAAAGCTATGGATTAGCCCGAACTTTGGTATATAGAACCCGTTTTCAGATTTGCTACGGTTTAAGAGCAGTTTTCGAAAAACAAACGTCATTTTCGTCATTTTTTGCCCGAACTGCTACAGTACACGCTAACTGCCCGACTGGAATAGCTAACTGACATATGATGATCAAGCTAACTGTCGGTACTGAAGAATTTTTTTTTGTTTTTTCCTGGTTTTTCCCGGATCAAGCTAACTGTCGGTATTGAAATAGCTAACCGTCGGGGATTATGGCAGTTAACAAGAAGTTAACTGCTGGACTGAAGGTACTAATTTTTTCTTTTACATTTTGTCCCGGGTCGAGCTAACTGATGAACGCCCTAACTGCTCGACCGTAATAGCTAACTGCCCTATCGTGAGCAAGGTAACTGTCGGACTGAAGAAACTAATTTTTTCTTTTGTTCTTTTTTTTGGGTCAAGTTAACTGTCGGGACTGAAATAGCTAACTGCCGGGATTGTGGCAGTTAACTTGGTGTTAACTATCAGGACTGCAGATAATAATTTATTTTCTTTTGTTCTTTTTTGCCGAGGTCACGCTAACTGCCATGAATGTCGAGGTTAACTACCATGTCGGCTGATGTTAACTGCCACTATGGATGTTTTTCCCTATATTTGTTAACTTCTTTGGGCAATTTTTTCATAGCTAATTGTGGCTAACTCGTGGAAAGAACTGCATCATCTCAAAAAGTTAACTCCTTTGTCTTAGTACAGATAACTACACATAACAGTAAACACCACGACCATCCAAAAATGAATTTTCCAGGCACGAGCTAACTGTAGCCGCATCCGGTACCAAACTGTTCTTTGACGAACATCCGGAACCACCGGTGCGCTCCCTTGTAGCTTTTTGCAAAGGAGTTAGCTTGGAGAGGGGTGGCCCTGGAGGGGCGGTGCAAGTGGAGCAGCAGGTCAGTGGAGGATGGCACTGGAGGCAAGGGTGGAGGTGGCTGGCGATTGGGAGCACGAGGTTTCCGTCGGTGACGGCCATGAGGCATGAGCATCCTTTGCCATGTTGGAGTTAACTTTTGGGTGTGTATAGGACACATCTAGATGTGACATAGTTATGTGACATCTAAGCTCATGTCCACTCTGATTGTGGTCTATTTTTTGTCCTAGTCTTTTTTCGTTTCTTGTTGTTGCATTATATATTTGTGGGAGCTTAGATGTGATATCCTTAAAAAACATCTAGATGTGAATTAGTTAAATTGTTAACTTTTTCCTTTTTTAAAGATGAATTTTCCGCTCGATCGAATAGAACCAGTTTTTTAAGTAGTGAAACTTCTTCTTTTAACTGTTTTAATTTCGTGCATCTTTTCATATGTACTGCTGCTACATGAAGTTAATGGACTGAAAGTAAACCAATGTTAACTGAACGGAAGTTAACCGCTCCTTTTTTTATAGCATATCTTCACGAAGTACTAGTAGTTAACTGAACTGAAGCTACTACGTACCTTGCAAGCCAAGTGCCAATTTTTGTTTAGCAAGTGGATTGCAAGTGTTTCCGACCATCGAACTACTTGGCTCGCGCAAGTAACTGTACCTTCTTTTTACACATATAGTGCTCTTTTGATACATGTACACTTTCAAACCAAAGTTTTGTAAGATGTTTCTAGACATGAGTTTTTTTAGGAGAGCCGAACTGAACCTGAAGGCACAAGCTAACTGCTGGACTCTAGCTAACTGATGGTTTCTCCGAGTAAAAATGTTTTTTAAAAAACTAACTGTTGTTTTTGCTAACTGCTACACATACCCCTAAGTGAACCACCACAACATCTAAAAGCTAACAGTTGTTTTTGCTTATATAATGAGACTTTTTGTGCTGAAAAAACCATAGAACAACTGCTCCAAATTTTAAATAAACTGCCATTTTATTTTATTCAATAATGAACTGTACTCTTTATGGTTTTTTTAGTTAACTGCAGAAATTCCAAAGTTAATTCCCCCAGGCTTTTCAATGTTTTTATACATAACTGCTGAAACCCTAGGAGTTAACCAAGCCACCAACAAAATGTGGACTTAAAAAAGAGGGAGTCACGGACAGTGACATGATACATTTTCATAAAATTATCTAGTTTTACTTAGGGTGCACAAAGGAACAAGTATTGCAGCGCACTCATAAAAAAATGAAGGAACTTCTCTCTACCACACGTAGGCTGATAGCAAAGTGTCCCAAAAACTACAGTAATTTAGCCTGTAGGTATGAAATACCACGGTTTTAACATAACAGAATATTTTGTAGTATTGATAATACAAACAACCTGTTTGGCTATCCCATTTTTAGCGACACAAAATTAGCTAGATAAAACCATTAGCAGCTGCAAACACACGTGAATTTCTAGTTAGCTAGCCATTTTATGCAATTACTCGGCCATGCACACGGCGTAGAAGACACGTATTCTAGTTGGCTATCCGGACGGCTACAACGTCTTCAAAACAATCTTGTGGTTGGCTGTAATTTGGAGCACCAAATGGAAGCGAGCTAACTAAATCACCAAGCATAAGATCCTAATAAAACGGTCGTGGACATGAGGCGTGTTGAGGAAGAAGGTATGAGCGAGAGACTCTTTTCTTAGCAAGCTCAGTTTTAAAAAAAGAGGTATGGGGTTCTTTTTTTTATGCAGAGAAAATACTGTGGTTTGCCAAAAACTGAAGTATTAAAATCACGTTTTTAGAGACAGCCAAACAACCCTTTATAATAAAAACTATAGTATTACAAAAAACTGCAGTATTCTGGGAATACTTAGAAAATACTTTGTTATCAAACGGGGCTGTAATCTTATTCTTTCACATTGCTTGTCTTTTCCTTTTTTTACTCAATAACTGTAAGCACTAATACTCTTAACTGCACTATAGAAACTGAACCGAATGAACTCCATGGGTGCTGCCATCTCACCCGTCATTGACGGCACAATGAAACAATTTTTTATAACTGGTGTTTGTTCTTCTCAAAGTATATCCTTAATCGCAATGGCTAACTGCTGGAACTATACGTAACAGTCAAAACACAAACAGAAAGAACCGGATTTGAGAACTTCAGAAACTATAAACTATGTAACTGTTGAACTATACACAACCGCTGCCAATGCCTACTAGTATTTTTCAGAGAGAACAACCATGTACACTTAAAAAATGCTAACTCCGTTGAGGGGAAGTTGATGCTGCTCGACGCCTGAAGTGAGGCCGGCTGGTTTAGGGAAATTAAATTCACCATTTTGTCAGGTAAAGCTACTTGCATAGGCCGACTGGGTTAACTTCTATTTTTCAGTTAAGCTAACTGCATAAGGCCATCGAAGAAGAGATATGGAAGCCATGGATCTAGAGGCAGGGGAGGAGCCACGTCGGAGCCATGTGCCGGACCAGGAGGTAGAGGGAAGCAACATCCAGCAATTTGGGGAGCAAGAGAAGAGGGTTGGCATCCTCGGTCGCCATGGCCATGGCCAACCGAGCATGAGGTCGGGGGAGTGGTGGCACTGGAGGCAAGGGTGGAGGGGGTTGGCTGGGGTGGTGATGGGAGAATGAGGCCACAGTGGGAGGAGCATGGCGGAGGCCACCGCATGGAGACAATGAGTCCATCAGTCGGATCTCGTGGATGGGAGCCAGGCCGGAGAGAGAATGCTGGTGAAGAGGGGCGCCGACCGGTGGTTGTAGGAGCGAGAGATGTGCACGGCTGTGGCAGGCAGGTCCACTACTGGGAGCATGGTCAGGCTCATGGTGGTCATTGCCGGAGCAGCGGGGGTAGCTGCCATACAGTCATCATGGCGCCCGTGCTCCCGCGTGGCTCCACGAAGTCAGGGCGGAGCCGATGCAGACAGGGAGGGCGAGCCCGGCTTGCGTGGCCCGACGGCGAGGGGACGAGCGCAACGGGGGCTACGAACCGGGGAAAGTGGCCGGTCGGGATGAGGCGTGGCGCAGGGAGGCAGAGAGGTGGGGCATGAACCGGCGCTGGGAGGGAGAGAGGTTGGGCACGGAAGGTGCAGGGAGGCGATAAGCTCGAGGCGGGCTAGGCAGGCAGCCGGAGTAGGAGGGGAACGGACTCAGGTGGCGGGGCACGATCCCGATCCTGATCGGGTCGACAGAGGAAAGTGAAGAGGTGGTCGCTGGTGGTGCCTTTTTTCACTTGCTCTGCTCGCTGTCGCTCGCTGCGCGCCTGAGGAAGGAACAGGTAAGAGGTGGTCGCGCTGCAGCCTGGGCAGACTGAGCTGCTGCTCCTCAAGGGCGCCGAGCGCCGCCGCCGCCCCTTGGGGAAAAGAAACAAGGTAGTCGGGGGGAGGTGGTTTCTGAATAAGCTTATTTAGGAACTCTAGAGGGGTGTTGCAGAATAGTCCCACCCTATATATATATATATATATATATATATATATATATATATATATATATATATATATATATATATATATATATATATATATATATATATATATATATATATAAAATCCATCCTACCACCGGTGGTAGTTACCCCACATGTCTCATATACTACCATGTGGTACTATATATACTATTTTATTATTTTAAATATGTTCATATAATATATCTAAGATATTTCAAAGCAAGTTACATGAAAAATTGCATATGAGCCCATAGTTTTTTATATTTGTGAAATACGTACATATTTGTACATAAAAAGAGCATACTCAAAAATGGTACATACTATCTAAAATTAGTATATATACTACCTAATCATTATTATATACTACATACTACACGCATATACTCTCGGTTTGACAGATACTACATACAACATACAAAACGCAAGTGGTGGTAACTACCACGCTTGTAGGAAACATTTGTCATATATATATATATATATATATATATATATATATATATATATATATATATATATATATATATATATATATATATATATATATATATATATATATCTTATACCTTGAAAACATCCATGGGAGCCATGAAACCACTTTTCCACTGCCGCAACCTTCTGTACACGTGAGATCCCATCTTGGGGCCTTTTTCGGCGATCTGCCAGAGGGGGATTCGATCATGGAGGGCTTCTACATCAACACCATAGCCTCTCTGATGATGTGTGAGTAGTTTACCACAGACCTTCGGGTCCATAGTTATGAGCTAGATGGCTTCTTCTCTGTCTTTGGTTCTCAATACAAAGTTCTCCACGATGTTCTTGGAGATCCATTCGATGTAATACTTTTTGCGGTGTGTTTGCCGAGATCCTATGAATTGTGGGTTTATGATCAAGATTATCTATGAACAATATTTAGTTCTTCTCTGAATTCTTATACGCATGCTTTGATATCTTTGCAAGTCTCTTCGAATTATCGGTTTAGTTTGGCCTACTAGATTGATCTTTTAGCAATGGGAGAAGTGCTTAGCTTTGGGTTCAATCTTGCGGTGTCCTTTCCCAGTGATAGCAGGGGCAGCAAGGCGCGTATTGTATTGTTGCCATCACAGATAAAAAGATGGGTTTTATATCATATTGCTTGAGTTTATCCCTCTACATCATGTCATCTTGCCTAATGCGTTACTCTGTTCTTATGAACTTAATACTCTAGATGCATGCTGGATAGCGGTCGATCTGTGGAGTAATAGTAGTAGATGTAGAATCGTTTCGTTCTACTTGACACGGACGTGATATCTATGTTCATGATCATGCCTAGATATTCGCATAACTATGCGCTTTTATATCAATTGCTCGGCAGTAATTCGTTCACCCACTGTAATATATATGCTATCTTGAGAGAAGCCACAAGTGAAACCTATGGCCCCCGGGTCTATTTTACATCATATTAGTTCCCGTCAACTTGCCAATTTCTATCGCCATTTATTTTGCAATCTTTACTTTCCAATCTATACAACAAAAATACCAAAAATATTTATCTTATTATCTTTATCAGATCTCACTTTTGCATGTGGTCGTGAAGGGATTGACAACCCCTTTATCGCACTGGTTGCAAAGTTCTTGATTGTTTGTGTAGGTACTAGGCGATTTGCGTGTAGTCTCCTACTGGATTGATACCTTGGTTCTCAAAAACTGAGGGAAATACTTATGCTACTTTGCTGCATCACGCTTTCCTCTTCAAGGGAAAACCAACGAATGCTCAAGAGGCAGCAGGCGCCTCCCAATTCGGCCTCCCCCCTTCCATATTCATCCGGAGGGGAAGGAAGGAGAGAAGGAAGGGGGATGCCGAATTGCTCCCCTTCCTTTCTCTCTTCCCCTCTTTCCTTCCCCCCTTATTTCAGCCTACATGGCGTGCACCAACCCCTAGGGGGCTGGTTTGTCCCCTTCTTGGCCC
Organism: Aegilops longissima; assembly: GCA_021605205.1. NCBI lineage: Eukaryota > Viridiplantae > Streptophyta > Magnoliopsida > Poales > Poaceae > Aegilops > Aegilops longissima. The sequence continues at coordinate 222,108,116 of CM038680.1, forward strand.
ATTAGGCCCATGTAGTTGCCGGGGGGATGCCCGGAACCCCTTCCGGTGACCCGATATGTACCCGGTACCCCCGGAACACTTCCGGTGTCCGAATATCATCATCCAATATATGAATCTTTACCTATCGACCATTTAGAGACCCCTCGTCATGTCCGTGATCTCATCCGGCACTCCGAACAACATTCGATCTCCAAATCACATAACTCATATAATACAAAATCGTCATCGAATATTAAGCGTGTGGACCATACGGGTTCGAGAACTATGTAGACATGACCGACACACCTCTCCGGTCAATAACAAACAGCGGAACCTGGATGCTCATATTGGTTCCCACATATTCTATGAAGATCTTTATTGGTCGTACCGTAATGACAACATACGTTATTCTTTTTGTCATCGGTATGTTACTTACTTGAGATTCGATCGTCGGTATCTTCATACCTAGTTCAATCTCGTTACCGGCAAGTCTCTTTACTCATTCTGTAATACATCATACCGTAACTAACTCTTTAGTCACATTGCTTGCAAGGCTTATCATGATGTGTATTACCGAGAGGGCCCAGAGATACCTCTTCGATACTCGAAGTGACAAATCCTAATCTCGATCTATGCCAACCCAACAAACACCTTCGGAGATACCTTTAGAGCATCTTTATAATCACCCAGTTACGTTGTGAAGTTTGATAGCACACAAGGTATTCCTCCGGTATCCAGGAGTTGCATAATGTCATTGTCGAAGGAATATGTATTTGACATGAAGAAAGCAATAGCAATAAAACTGAATGATCAATATGCTAAGCTAATGGATGGGTCTTGTCCATCACATCATTCTTATAACGATATGATCCCGTTCATCAAATAACAACACATGTCCATGGTTAGGAAACTTAACCATCTTTAATTAACGATCTAGTCTAGTAGAGGCTTACTAGGGACACGGTGTTTTGTCTATGTATCCACACATGTATCAAGTTCCCAGTTAATACAATTCTAGCATGAACAATAAACATTTATCATTGCCTCTAGAATGGCGATGTGAAACATAAGGAAATATAAAATAACAACTTTATTATTGCCTCTAGGGCATATTTCCTTCAGTCTCCCACTTGCACTAGAGTCAGTAATCTAGTTCACATCGCCATGTGATTTAACACCAATAGTTCACATCTTTATGTGATTAGTACCCATAGTTCACATCGCCATGTGACCAACACCCAAAGGGTTTACTAGAGTCAATAATCTATTTCACAATGCTATGTGATTAACACCCAAAGAGTACTAAGCTGTGATCATGTTTTGCTTGTGAGATAAGTTTTAGTAAACGGGTCTGGCACATTCAGATCCGTATGTATTTTGCAAATTTCTATGTTTACACTGCTCTGTATGGAGCTACTCTAGCTTATTGCTCCCACTTTTAATATGTATCCAGATCGAGACTTAGAGTCATCTAGATCGGTGTCAAAGCTTGCATCGACGTAAATCTTTACGATGAAATCTTTATCACCTCCATAACTGTCGGTGGGAAACGACACCTATGGGATAACAAGAATCCCTACTACAGTTGCCAGGGCACAGGGTTGCAAGAAGAGCAGGATTAGTAATCAGCACGAGGATCGTTTACCCAGGTTCGGGCCGTAAGGATGCGTAAAACCCTAGTCCTGATTTGGTGGGTGTATTGAGTGTTCTTGAGCCCTTGAACTAGCTACGGTGGGTCAGTAGTTCCAAAGAGCCGAATCCTTCTTCAGTACGCCATGGGCCTCCTTTTATAGTCGAAAGGGGCTGCCATAGTGGCACACAGGAGGTGGAAAGGCGTGCTGATTCTACGAGCTTATCGTCAGACAGGACAAGACGCATTTAATGCATCGCTTAGGTGTCCCCTAGCTTTATCGGGTACGGGGGCGAGGCCCGTCCCATCCTTCGCCGCTCCCCCTCGCTTCGACACGTGCCCTGGCCAGCGCTGCATGCGGCGCCATGTAGGCAGGCAAGCCGCTGAGGTGGCGCGGCAGTAGGGTCTTCACGAAGATCTGCATGCCGCCACGCATGTGTTTGCTGATCTGGTCTGGGAGCTGCATGTTGCCACCCAGGTACCAGCCCAGCTGGTTGGGCTGGCAGCTGGATGCGAACAGTGGTGGAAGCTTGGCTGGTGTGGCCCTGGCGGTGGCCCTGCTGGTGTTCTTGGCAAGGGTCTTGCCGGGTGTCCCGGCAAGGGTCTTTCCGCGATGTGCAGTCGTCCCCGGCAAGGATCTTGCCGGGGGTCTTGTGGCTTTCCTCGCTAAGGATCCCGCCGAGGGTTGCCATCTTTTAATCCTCATTTGATCTTGAATATTCCTTGTCTTCACAAAGATCTGCATGCCACCATGGAGGTGCCTCCCGAGCCCTGGCCCAACGTGGTTGATGGTGTTGGAGACCGTGGGCTCCAGGGTGGTGCGCTCTGCTGGTGTTGGACGAGCTGCCCTGACAAGGGCCTTGCCGGGGCCGCGGAGGCTGCCCCGGCAAGGGTCTTGCCGGGGGAACCTGCTTCGTCTCTCTACTCTTTTGTGGTCTCAGCCTTGGCGTTGCTCTAGCTGTCTTGGGCTTCAGTTTTACCTCTGTTCACCTCCCCTGTTCTGCTTGGTGCGGCCGTGGGCGCGGTTCTGACTCTCCGTGCACAGGTAAAGGGGTACGAAGGTGCGCCCATTCTTTTGTACACCGACAGGAGCCCCCGGGCCTGGGCCACACATAAGCGCGACACGTTGTTGGGCCAGGCCCAAAACGGTGCGCGGGCAGGAGGGGCGGATTTTACCGCAGTAACTGCTCAATAGCTGCACTTCCCCACGACCCGTGCGCGACGTGGAGGGTCGTGCGTGATGTGGGGGTCATGCGTGATGCGGTTTCCGCACGCATGCATCACGTCACAGTTAATGGGAAAGGAGGCGGCCCGCACCTTCCCCGTAAAAAGGAATAACCGCGGGCGCGCTGCTCACTTTACCCCTTCCGCGCCTTCTTCCAATCTCAGAGCCTCCGCCCCCTTCTCTTTCGTCCCTATGCTTCGCTCTTGCTCGCTGTCGCCGTGTCCCCATCGTCTTCTGTCTCTTGCTCCCCTAGCCGCCGGAGCGACGGAGCCGCCGGAGAGTCCGCTGGTGGCACAGCGGACGCAGCTCGCCTGCTTCCCCTCGACGGTCGACGTGTTCGAGCTCTGGGAGGCCTTCAAACCCTTATGGCGGGTCAAGACGGGGGGAGAGAAGACGGGGCATCCATCCACGCGCGTCATCTCCGCCAATTGCGCTGAGGCCGCTCCAAATTGGTACCCTTTCTTCGTCGACTACTTCTCCTGCGGGCCCTATCCCCCCTTCTCTGATTTCTTCACCGATGTCATGCACACCTACGGCTTCCACCTTTTGGATTTTACTCCAAATGCCGTGGCGTGCATGGAGTTTACTCAGGCCGGCAAGGTCGCCAAGGGGCCCTTGTTCAAGTTGCCGGCAGGAGTGGTCCCGCTGAGCAGCAACTCACGCCGGACCGAGATCATTGCCATTATGCCGGACTTCAACGCGCATGGCCTTGATCCGAGCTGGGTCGAGCCGGAGGAGATTAAGGTGCAGGAGTTCTTGGACACCTTGCATGAGGGGTACGTCACTGTTGAGCCGTGGCTTGTCCAGGACACCACCCAGGCGGAGCTTGACTACATCGCCTCCAGGGCGATCGAGGCGAAGCTTGCCGAGGAGGCCGGCAACGCCGGTGGCGTGGAGGACAGGGCCGCGACGGCCGTGGAGGAGGAAGAGCTCGCCTGGTGGGCGGAGGCCGCTGGGGAGGCCAGCAGCGCCGGCACCGAGGCTCCTCTTGTTGAGGATGCGGCCGACGAGTCGTCGTCGGACGAGGCCAGGGCTGTTGATCCTCCGGCCACGGGGAGAGGCCACTTCTGGCGAGCCGGTACGGCCCGTCAAGGCCGCACGGCGGCCAAAGTCTCTGGAGGAGTCTGTGTCGGATGTGGGGTTTCGGCAAACCCTTAAGGTTCAAACACTGGGGTGCGCGCGAAGTCTCTCCCTCCTACCGATCTACGCTCTAGCTCGCTAAGATCTCGTGGACGAACTCGACGTTCTCGCAAAACAGAAAGACACGGGGTTTATAATGGTTCGGGCCACCGTTGTGGTGTAATACCATACTCCAGTGTGGTGGTGGTGGTGGATTGCCTCTTGCGCTGATGATGAACAATACAAGGGAAGAACAGCCTCCTGAGGTTGAGGTGTTCTTGTGCTTGTGAACTTGTGGCGTGAGGATCCGATGCCTCTACTGTGGTGGCTAGCTCTACTTATATAGGCCCTGGTCCTCTTACCAAATATCGAGCGGGAAGGGAGCCAACAACGGCGGGCAAATTTGAAGGGGGACAGCTAGTACAAGCTATCCTGACAAAAGCGGTCTTCGCCTGTGAAAAGCTCTGGGGTGACGTCGTCTTGGGCTCCACGATGACCTACGCCTTGCTGTCCTCCTGGTCTTGGTCTCGTTGCACCAATATGGCAACCTTTGCCTGATGCCTCGGTACTCTTCGCCTACGCTGGCCTCCTTAGCACCAAAGGGGAAATAAGGACGCTGCGCGCACCGGCGCGCGCTTGGCACCCGCCTAGTACCGTTCGTGATGGCTCACGTCACGAGAGCCTCGTGAGGTTTGCCCCGCCTTGATATCTCCGCTCCTCATGAGCTTGGTGGACTAGGCTACTCCAGAGGAGGTCTTGCGTCGTCCGCCTCGTGAGGCTTGGACCCTCGCGAGGGTCTTGGGTGCCTTGTTGACGAAGATGGGCAATACGGCCTGCTGCTTGGCCACGCTGTGGGCCGCAGGCAGGCAAGTCTGGGGACCCCTGCCCCCGAACGCCGACAAGAGCCCCGGCCCAAAGTGCGCTGGCTTGGCTTCACGCCTTGGGCCAAGGGTCAAGTTCGGAGCACTGCGGGCCCAAAAGCCGGCGGCCTTGGTCGACGCGTGGCGGTTGATTGGACGTGGGCGTCTCCGCTTCCCCACGCTGCCTCGGCAACTTCTTGCCCTGACAGAGGCTGGCGCGGGTAGTTCTTTCCTTCGTTGCCTCTTCCTTGCCTCGCTCCAGATCCCCTTTCTCGCTCTTTGCCGCCGCTATCTCCAGATCTGCTCCATCCTCGCTCGGCATCTGCCACCCATGGCGCCGCGCAAGGTCAAGACTTCCTGAACACCGGCTTGGTATGAGACGGCCCTCGAGGCACCCACCGTCATGTTGGAAATATGCCCTAGAGGCAATAATAAATTAGTTATTATTATTATTATATTTCCTTGTTCATGATAATCGTTTATTATCCATGCTATAATTGTATTGATAGGAAACTCAAATACATGTGTGGATACATAGACAACACCATGTCCCTAGCAAGCCTCTATTGGCTAGCTCGTTGATCAATAGATGGTTACGGTTTCCTAACCATGGACATTGGATGTCATTGATAACGGATCACATCATTAGTAGAATGATGTGATGGACAAGACCCAATCCTAAGCCTAGCACAAAGATCGTAGTTCAGATGCTAAAGCTTTTCTAATGTCAAGTATCATTTCCTTAGACCATGAGATTGTGCAACTCCCGGATACCGTAGGAATGCTTTGGGTGTACCAAACGTCACAACGAATCGGGTGGCTATAAAGGTGCACTACAGGTATCTCCGAAAGTGTCTGGGGTTGGCACGAATCGAGACTGGATTTGTCACTCCGTGTGACGGAGAGGTATCTCTAGGCCCACTCGGTAGGACATCATCATAATGTGCACAATGTGATCAAGGAGTTGATCACGGATGATGTGTTACGGAACGAGTAAAGAGACTTGCCGTAACGAGATTGAACAAGGTATCGGGATACCGACGATCGAATCTCGGGCAAGTACAATACCGCTAGACAAAGGGAATTGCATACGGGATTGATTGAGTCCTTGACATCGTGGTTCATCCGATGAGATCATCGTGGAACATGTGGGAGCCAACATGGGTATCCAGATCCCGCTGTTGGTTATTGACCGGAGAACGTCTCGGTCATGTCTACATGTCTCCCGAACCCGTAGGGTCTACACACTTAAGGTTCGATGACGCTAGGGTTATAAAGGAAGTTTGTATGTGGTTACCGAATGTTGTTCGGAGTCCCGGATGAGATCCCGGACGTCACGAGGAGTTCCGGAATGGTCCGGAGGTAAATATTTATATATGGGAAGTTGTTGTTCGGGTTCCGGAAAAAGTTCGGGTTTTTTCGGTATTGTACCGAGAAGCTTCCAGAAGGTTCCGGAGGATTCCGGAGGGGTCCGGAGGTCCGGAAATTGTTCCACCACGTCCAATACAGTAGCATGGGCTGTAGGGGGGCGCCCTAGCCTTAATGGGCCAGGGGCACCAGCCCCCCAAGGCCCATGCGCATGGGAGGGGGGAACCCTAAGGGGAGGGCCTCCACTTGACTTGGGAGGCACTCCTCCCCTCTGGCCGCCCCAAGTCCCATCTAGGGCTGGCCGCACCCCTTGGGGTGGGAAACCCTAAAGGGGCGCAGCCCCTTTCCCCTATATATACTTGAGGTTTTGGGCTGCCCAACACATATGAGAACTTCTCCTCTTGGTGCAGCCCTGCCTCCTCCTCCTCCTCTCCCTTGGTGCTTGGCGGCCTCGGGATTGCCACGCCTCCACCACCACCACGCCGTTGTGTTGCTGCTGGATGGAGTCTTCCTCAACCTCTCCTCTCTCCTTGCTGGATCAAGGCGTGGGAGACGTCACCGGCTGTACGTGTGTTGAACGCGGAGGTGCCGTCTGCTCGCACTAGGATCTCCGTGATTTGGATCACGACGAGTACGACTCCTTCAACCCCGCTTCTTGAACGCTCGCTTAGCGATCTACAAGGGTATGTAGATGCACTCTCCTTCCCTCGCTAGTTTCTCCATAGATAGATCTTGGTGACACGAGGAAAATTTTGAATTTCTGCCACGCTCCCCAACAAAGGGCATCATGAGCTAGGTCTATTGCGTAAATTCTTTGCACGAGTAGAACACAAAGTAGTTGTGGGCGTTGATGTTGTTCAATATGCTTACCGTTACTAGTCCAATCTTGTTTCGACGGTATTGTGGGATGAAGCGGCCGGACCGACCTTACACGCATTTTACGTGAGACAGTTCCACCGATCGACATGCACTTGGTGCATAAGGTGGCTAGCGGTGCCGCCTCCCACTTTAGTCGGAACGGATTCGATGAAAAGGGTCCTTATGAAGGGTAAATAGCAATTGGCATATCACGTTGTGGTTTTATGAGGTAAGAAACGTTTGCTAGAAACCCATAGCAGCCACGTAAAACATGCAAACAACAATTAGAAGACGCCTAACTTGTTTTTGCAGGGTATGCTATGTGATGTGATATGGCCAAGAAGAATGTGATGAATGATATGTGATGTATGAGATTGATCATGTTCTTGTAATAGGATTCACGACTTGCATGTCGATGAGTATGACAACCGGCAGGAGCCATAGGAGTTGTCTTTATTTATTGTATGACCTGCGTGTCATTAAACAACGCCATGTAATTACTTTACTTTATTGCTAACCGTAGCCATAGTAGTAGAAGTAATAGTTGGCGAGACAACTTCATGAAGACACGATGATGGAGATCATGATGATGGAGATCATGGTGTCATGCCGGTGACGATGATGATCATGGAGCCCGAAGATGGAGATCAATGGAGCTATATGATATTGGCCATATCATGTCACTACTATATAATTGCATGTGATGTTTATTATGTTTATGCATCTTGTTTACTTAGAACGACGGTAGTAAATAAGATGATCCTTACAACAATTTCAAGAAGTGTTCTCCCTAACTGTGCACCGCTGCTAAAAGTTCGTCGCTTCTAAGCACCACGTGATGATCGGGTGTGATGGATTCTTACGTTCACATACAACGGGTGTTGACGAGCCTAGCATTTACGCATATGGCCTCAAACACACGCAATACACTTAGGGTTAACTTGACGAGCCTAGCATGTACGCACATGGCCTCGGAACACGAGACCGAAAGGTCGAGCATGAGTCGATAGTAGATACGATCAACATGAAGATGTTCACCGATGATGACTAGTCCGTCTCACGTGATGATCGGACACGGCCTAGTTGACTCGGATCATGTAATCACTTAGATGACCGAGGATGTCTATCTGAGTGGGAGTTCATAAGATGAACTTAATTATCTTGAACATAGTCAAAAGACCTTTTGCAAATTATGTCGTAAGCTCGCGCTTTAGTTCCACTGCTTAGATATGTTCCTAGAGAAAATATAGTTGAAAGTTGAAAGTAGCGATTATGCGGACAGAGAAAGATGATGTCCTTAATGCACCGCTCACAGTGCTGAACCCCAAACGTCGCTTGTGGATGTTATGAACATCGGACATACACGCTTTGATAACTACGTGATAGTTCGCTTAAACGGTTTAGAGTTGAGGCACCAAGACGTTTTGAAACGTCATGAACATATGAGATGTTTTGAAGGCTGAAATTGGGATTTCAGGCTCGTGCCCACGTCAAGAGGTATAAGACCTCCGACGATTTTCTTAGCCTGCAAACTAAGGGAGAAAAGCTCAATCGTTGAGCTTGTGCTCAGATTGTCTGAATGCAACAATCACTTGAATCGAGTGGGAGTTGATCTTCCTGATGAGATAGTGATGTTTCTCCAAAGTCATTGCCACCAAGCTGCTAGAGCTTCGTGATGAACTATAACATATCAGGGAAAGATATGATGATCCTTGAAGTATTCGCGATGTTTGACACCGCGAAAGTAGAAATCAAGAAGGAGCATCAATTGTTGATGGTTGGTGAAACCACTAGTTTCAAGAAGGGCAAGGACAAGAAGGGACACTTCATGAAACGGCAAATCAGTTGCTGCTCCAATGAAGAAACCCAAGGTTGAACCCAAACCCGAGACTAAGTGCTTCTGTAATAAGGGGAACAACCACTGGAGCAGAATTACCCTAGATACTTGGTAGATAAGAAGGCTGGCAAGGTCGATAGAAGTATATTTGATATACATTATGTTAATGTGTACTTTACTAGTACTCCTAGTAGCACCAGGGTATTAGATACCGGTTCGGTTGCTAAGTGTTAGTAACTCGAAATAAAAGCTATGGAATAAACGGAGACTAGCTAAAGGTGAGCCGACGATATGTGTTGGAAGTATTTCCAAGGTTGATGTGATCAAGCATCGCACGCTCCCTCTACCATCGAGATTGGAGTTAAGCCTAAAATTGTTATTTGGTGTTTGCGTTGAGCATAGACATGATTGGATTATGTCTATCGCAATACGGTTATTCATTTAAGGAGAATAATGGTTACTCTATTTATTTGAATAATACCTTCAATGGTCTTGCACCTAAAAGAATGGTTTATTGAATCTCGATTGTAGTGATACACATTTTCATGCCAAAAGATATAAGATAGTTATGATAGTACCACTTACTTGTGGCACTGCCATGTAAGTCATATTGGTGTAAACGCATGAAGAAGCTCCATGTTGATGGATCTTTGACTCACTCGCTTTTGAAAAGTTTGAGACATGCAAACCATGTCTATTGGTGTATACGCATAATGAAACTCCATGCAGATGGATCGTTTGGACTCACTTGATTTTGAATCACTTGAGATATGCAAATCATACCACATGGGCAAGATGACCGAAAAGCCTCGGTTTCAAAGAAGATGGAACAAGATAGCAACTTGTTGGAAGTAACACATTTTGATATGTGCAGTCCAATGAGTGCTGAGGCATGCAGTGAATATCGTTATGTTCTTACTTCACAGATGATTCGAGTAGATGTTGAGTATATTTACTTGATGAAACACAAGTCTGAATTATTGAATGGTTCAAGTAATGTCAGAGTGAAGTTTAAGATCTTCGTGACAAGAAGATAGAATATCTATGATATGATCATAGAGATGAATATCTGAGTTACGAATTTTGGCACACAATTAAGACATTGTGCAAATTGTTTCACAATTAATACCGCCTGGAACACCATAGTGTGATGGTGTGTCCGAACATCATAGTTGCACCCTATTGGATATGGTGCGTACCATGATGTCTCTTATTGAATTACCACTATCGTTCATGGGTTAGGCATTAGAGACAACCACATTCACTTTAAATAGGGCACCACGTAATTCCGTTGAGATGACACCGTATGAACTATGGTTTAGAGAAACCTAAACTGTCATTTCTTAAAGGTTTGGGGCTATGACGCTTATATGAAAAAGTTTCAGGTTGATAAGCTCGAACCCAAAGCGGATAAAATGCATCTTCATAGGACACCCAAAACAGTTGGGTATACCTCCTAATTCAGATCCGAAAGCAATAGGGATTGTTTCTTGAATCGGGTCCTTTCTCGAGGAGAAGTTTGTCTCGAAAAGTTGAGTGGGAGGATGGTGGAGACTTGATGAGGTTATTGAACCGTCACTTCAACTAGTGTGTAGCAGGGCACGTGAAGTTGTTCCGTGGCACCTACACCAATTGAAGTAGAAGCTATGATAGTGATCATGAAGTTTGGATCAAGTCACTAACGTACCTCGTGGGGTGACAAGGATGCGTATTACTTGAGTGGTACGCAATCCTGTCTTGAAGGTCATGTTGCTAGACAACAATGAACCTACGAGCTATGGAGAAGCAATGGTGGGCCCAAATTCGACAAATGGTTAGAAGCCATGAAATCCGAGATAGGATCCATGTATCGTAACAAAGCATGGACTTTGGTGGACTTGCCGATGATCGGCAAGCCATTGAGATGAATGGATCTTTAAGAAGAAGACGGACGTGGACGGTAATATCACCGTCTATGAAGCTCGACTTGTGGCGAAGAGTTTTTCACAAGTTCAAGGAGTTGACTACGATGAGGTTTTCTCATCCGTAACGATGCTTAAGTCCGTCGGAATCATGTTAGCATTAGCTGCATTTATGAAATCTGGTAGATGGTTGTCAAAACAAGTTTACTTACCTGTTTTCGTAAGGAAAGGTTGTATGTGATACAATCAAAAGATTTTGTCGATCCTAAGGATGCTAAAAGGTATGCTGGCTCCAGCGATCCTTTCTAAGGAGTGGAGTAAGCATCTCGGAGTTGGAATGTGCGCTTTGATGAGATGATCAAAGATTTTGGGTTTATACAAAGTTTATGAGAAACTTGTATTTCCAAAGAAGTGAGTGGGAGCACTATAGAATTTCGATGAGTATATGTTGTTGACATATTGATGATCGTAAATGATGTAGAATTTTCTCAGAAAGCATATAGGGTTATTTGAAAAGTGTTTTCAAACGAAAACCTGGATTAGGCTACTTGAACATTGAGCATCAAGATCTATGAGGATAGATCAAAACGCTTAATGGTACTTTCAAATGAGCATATACCTTGACATGATCTTGAAGGTGTTCAAGATGGATCATCAAAGAAGGAGTTCTTGCCCGAGATGTAAGGTATGAAGTTAAGAGTTAAAGCTCGACCACGGCAGAAAAGAGAGAAAGGACGAAGGTCGCCCCTATGCTTGATATAGGCTCTATAGTATGCTATGCTATGTACCGCACTGAAGTGTGCCTTGCCATGAGTCACTCAAGGGTACAAGAATGATCCAGAATGGATCATTGGACAGCGGTCAAAATTGTCCTTGGAGTAAATAAGGACATGTTTCTCGATTATGGAGGTGATAAAGAGTTCAGCGTAAAGGGTTACGCCGATGCAAGCTTTAACACCTATCCGAGTGACTCGAGTAGCAAACCGGATACGTATAGTGGAGCAACCATTTGGAATAGATCCAAGTGGAGCGTGAAGCAGCATTTACAATATGACATAGAGAATTGTAAAGCACACACGGATCTGAAAGGTTCATACCGCTGACTAAAACCCGCTGACTAAAACTCTCTCACAAGCAAAACATGATCAAACCTCGAACTCATTGAGTCTAAATCACATGATGATGTGAACTAGTTTACGACACTAGTAAACTCTTTGGATGTTGGTCACATGGCGATGTGACCTATCGTGTTAATCACATGACGATGTGAACTAGATTATTGACTCTAGTGCAAGTGGGAGACTGTTGGAAATATGCCCTAGAGGCAATAATAAATTAGTTATTATTATTATATTTCCTTGTTCATGATAATCGCTTATTATCCATGCTATAATTGTATTGATAGGAAACTCAAATACATGTGTGGATACATAGACAACACCATGTCCCTAGTAAGCCTCTATTGGCTAGCTCGTTGATCAATAGATGGTTACGGTTTCCTAACCATGGACATTGGATGTCATTGATAACGGATCACATCATTAGGAGAATGATGTGATGGACAAGACCCAATCCTAAGCCTAGCACAAAGATCGTAGTTCGTATGCTAAAGCTTTTCTAATGTCAAGTATCATTTCCTTAGACCATGAGATTGTGCAACTCCGGATACCGTAGGAATGCTTTGGGTGTACCAAACGTCACAACGAATCGGGTGGCTATAAAGGTGCACTACGGTATCTCCGAAAGTGTCTCATTGGTTGGCACGAATCGAGACTGGATTTGTCACTCCGTGTGACGGAGAGGTATCTCTGGGCCCACTCGGTAGGACATCATCATAATGTGCACAATGTGACCAAGGGTTGATCACGGATGATGTGTTACGGAACGAGTAAAGAGACTTGCCGGTAACGAGATTGAACAAGGTATCGGGATACCGACGATCGAATCTCGGCAAGTACAATACCGCTAGACAAAGGGAATTGTATACGGGATTGATTGAGTCCTTGACATCGTGGTTCATCCGATGAGATCATCGTGGAACATGTGGGAGCCAACATGGGTATCCAGATCCGCTGTTGGTTATTGACCGAGAACGCCTCGGTCATGTCTACATGTCTCCCAACCCGTAGGGTCTACACACTAAGGTTCGATGACGCTAGGGTTATAAAGGAAGTTTGTATGTGGTTACCGAATGTTGTTCGAGTCCGGATGAGATCCCTGACGTCACGAGGAGTTCGGAATGGTCCGGAGGTAAAGATTTATATATGGAAAGTTGTTGTTCGGGTTCCTAAAAAGTTCGGGTTTTTTCGGTATTGTACCGGGAAGCTTCCAGAAGGTTCCGGAGGATTCCGGAGGGGTCCGGAGGTCCGGAAATTGTTCCACCACGTCCAATACAGTAGCATGGGCTGTAGGGGGGCGCCCTAGCCTTAATGGGCCAGGGGCACCAGCCCCCAAGGCCCATGCGCATGGGAGGGGGAAACCCTAAGGGAGGGCCTCCACTTGACTTGGGAGGCACTCCTCCCCTCTGGCCGCCCCAAGTCCCATCTAGGGCTGGCCGCACCCCTTGGGGTGGAAACCCTAAAGGGCGCAGCCCCTTTCCCCTATATATACTTGAGGTTTTGGGCTGCCCAACACATGAGAACTTCTCCTCTTGGTGCAGCCCTGCCTCTCCTCCTCCTCCTCTCCCTTGGTGCTTGGCGGCCTCTGGGATTGCCACGCCCTCCACCACCACCACGCCTGCTTGTGTTGCTGCTGGATGGAGTCTTCCTCAACCTCTCCCTCTCTCCTTGCTGGATCAAGGCGTGGGAGGCGTCACCGGCTGTACGTGTGTTGAACGCGGAGGTGCCGTCCGTGCTCGCACTAGGATCTCCGGTGATTTGGATCACGACAAGCGACTCCTTCAACCCCGTTCTCTTGAACGCTCGCTTAGCAATCTACAAGGGTATGTAGATGCACTCTCCTTCCCCTCGTTGGTAGTTTCTCCATAGATAGATCTTGGTGACACGTAGGAAAATTTTGAATTTCTGCTACGTTCCCCAACACGTCACGGAGAAGAGCCTCGCCTCCGTGCGCCTACTAACAGTGGGCGAGGGCAATGAGTAGGGGAAGACGGAGCTCCGGCTCGGGTCCGACGAGCCAGATCCTGAGGGGAGCACCTTCTTCCCCTTCTTCTTGAGCAGCGTCGCCGTCGGGTTGGTTCCTCCCTTCTCTGATTTCTTTTATGAAGTCCTCGACCAATACGGGCTGCAGGCATTGCATCTCCATCCCAACTCTTTCCTCCACCTGCCCATCTTTGCCTACTACTGCGAGGCGTACCTGGGCGTCATGCCATCCGTGGCGCACCTTCGCCATTTCTTCTTCCTCCGCGTCAGCAGCGAGCACACCTCCGGGTGTGCTAATTTCGTTGCGTGCGGCAAGGCCATCTCGATCTCGAGCATCGGGAAGAGGGCCGACAACATCCGATCCAAATGGGTCATGATGGATGCTCAGCGTGCCGACCCGCGTCTGGCGTTGCCAATAGCAGTGCCCCCTCCCAACGGGGGGTGGCCCAAGGCGCAGCTTGTCGACGAGCGGGCATCGTTGGTGTTGGGGCAGATGATGACCGACCTGAGGCCGGGCAACGCAAGGGCGGCCAAGGTAACGGGGGCGATGCTCCTGTGGGAGTTCTTGATGCTGCGGGTTGCGCCACTCCAGGCGCGTGCGCACCCCCTCTGGGAGCTTGAAGAAGAGGAGAACAAGACCCGCCTGAGGCCACGGGACCTACCTTGTGATAAATTGGACGCCGTCCTGCGCCTCATAGTCGGGGCAACCACGAGTATCCACCTAGCGCTTGCTCTCTGTTCCAGCAAGCAGGACCGGAGGAATTCGTGGTCTCCGTGCCGACCTTTGATGCGCGCTGGCTGGTGCCGCTAACGCCTCAGAGTTCCTCCACGCGAGAAACCAAAGGGAGGTTTCTTCCGTGAGTCCCATGAGAGGGAGAAGAGGAGGATGACTTGGAGAAGACCCTGGAAGAGGTGGGGGAGACTTCCCCCCTGAGCAAGGCCGAGATTCTCCGCGGCCTGCCTGATGATGCCGAGGCCGACGCCTTCCAAGGGGAGAGAGAGCAACCCCTCATCCTGACGAAGGGTAGGTCGTCACTGGTAGCCCGTGGTGTTGCCTCCACCCTGGCACCTCCTGTGGCTGGCTCCGCTCGCTTTTGCTCCGCTCGGTGCTGCTGAGCCCAAACGCTCAGTCTCGTGTCCCGGCTGTCAGGCTTCAAGCTTCTCAAGCGGTCAGTGGAACACGTCGCAGTGGATCGGTAAGTGTCTTAAGCTTCGTCTTGCCCTTGCTTGTACTCGTACTTTCTGATACTCGCCCTTGGTTGATTAGCCGACATCTTCGGCAAAGAAGAGGAAAGAAGACGCAACGGCCGTGCCCTCCGCGGAGAAAGGAGGCAACAATGCCCGCATCTCCCCGACCTGATCGTCCTCGCGAGGCCAAGAGGAGCATCGCCGCGTTGAGTCAGCCCCCGCGGCCCCGCTGGCTTCGGAGGTGCTGGTACTTGGCGCAGCTGACGATGTCCTAGCTACTCCGGAACCCGCGGTCTCCCAAGCCCTGGTGACGATGTCGCTTCCTCCCACTGCTGCAGCTCCACTCCCTAGTTTTTCTTCTCCTCTCGCCGCCTTGGGCGTGCTTTTCGAGATGACCCAGCTGCAGCGGATCTCCCGAAGGCCAACCTGCGCTCGTGGCCAGCGCCTCGAGTTGGCCTCTTGCTGGCTTCACTCCGACCTGGCAGTTCGCGCGGCGCTGGGCCAGGCTGCTGCGGCTTCCGAGAAGGAGAAGCAAGGAGCCGCCAGCACTGCAGCCGATCATGAGGCGGCGCTGAAAGACGCCAAGGCCGCCCGTGACCGCTGCCAAGAGCTGGAGAGCGAGTTGCAGAGCCAGTGCGACAAGCGCGCCGAAGAGCTACGATGCTGGCAAGTGAAGCAGGTGGAGATGAAGGCCCGGGAGGAAGCCGTCAAGAACCGTGATGCTGAGATGGCAGAGCTGGGGAAGAAGCACGCCGCCAAGCGCAACCGGTTGGAAGAGTTGGAGCAGAAGATGGGGACGAGGGAGGCCGATCTTGATGCCAAGGCGCGAGTCCTGGCCGAAGACCGCGTGGCCTTTGCCGTTTTCGAAGAGATCTCGCAAAGGCGCCAAGACGCCCACGAGCACGGCCTGGAGAAGCCTCTGGACACCGACGAGGACGGCCCCGCCCAGCTGCTTCCTCTCATGGTGAAGGCACTTGAGGAGGTCTTCGATGGTATCGGTCCCATGGCGGAGCCAGAGGCTCGTGTTCCGTCTTCAGCCGCGCTGACCCGCGTCTTTAGCCACCTGCACCTTCGCGACCCCAATGCTTGCCTTAACGAGCTACTGGAGCCTGTAGCTGAAGATCAATACGAGGCGGCTGCCACGGCCGTGCAGGATCAGGTGGGGGCCTTGCTGAGGAGGTTCCGCGGCTTTGTCTCCGCCCCTCTGTCCGGCGTCTTCGACCTTGCAGCTGGTGGTGAAGGTGAAGACAAGATTGCTCACGAGGGAGCACCTTTCGCGGGCGATGGCGATGTCTAGAGGTGACCTGCGGCCATTCTTCTCGTTCCGTTCCTACGACATGTATCAGACCTCGTGGAGGCGTTTAGATTTTTCATTTGGTATCGTGAGGACAATATGCTTGTAATATTTGCTTCGAGATTTTGCGGTTTCCTTCCTATTTGATTTGCGTTCTTCATCTGCAGAGCCCGGCCCCGCGCATACCTCAACCGCCATTGGGCCGACCGGGACCAGGACAGACCAAGGAGTGAGGGGCCGAAGAGGTACGATGCCACCAAGCGAAGGAGGTGGAGATGATGGCCCGGGAGGAAGCCGTCAAGAACCGTGATGCTGAGCTGGCGGAGCTGGGGAAGAAGCAGGCCGCTGAGCGCAACCGGTTGGAAAAGTTGGAGCAGAAGATGGGGACGAGGGAGGCAGATCTTGATGCCAAGGTGCGAGTCCTGGCCAAACACCGCGTGGCCTTTGCCGATCTCGAGAAGAGATCTCGCAAGGCGCTGAAGACGCTATACGAGCACGGCCTAGAGAAGCCTCATGACACCGACGAGGACGGCCCCGCCCAGCTGCTTCCTCTCGTGGTGAAGGCGCTTCAGGAGGTCGTCGATGGTCTCGGTCCCATGGCGGAGCCAGAGGCTCGCTGCCTGTTTTCACCCGCTGACCCGCCAGTTTTAGCCACCTGCACCTTCGCGACCCCAACGCTTGCCTTGACGAGCTGCTGGAGCCTGTAGCTGAAGAACAATACGAGGCGGCTGCCGCCGCCGTGCAGGATCAGGTGGGGGCCTTGCTGAGGAGGTTCCGCGGCTTCGTCTCCGCCCCTCTGTCTGGCGTCGTTGACCTTGTAGCTGGTGGTGAAGGTGAAGACAAGATTGCTCACGAGGGAGCACCTTCTGCGGGCGATGGCGACGTCTAGAGGTGACCTACGGCCATTCTTCTCGTTCCGTTCCTGCGACATGTATCAGGCCTTGTGGAGGCATTTAGACTTTTCATTTGGTATCGTGAGGACAATATGCTTGTAATATTTGCTTCGAGATTTTGCGGTTTCCTTCCTATTTGCTTTATGCTCATGTCATCAGAGCCTGGCCCCACAAGATACCTCAACCACCATTGGGCCGACCGGAGACCAGGATGGACCAAGGAGTGAGGGGCTACGTGACCAGTTAGGCTCCTGAGTCGCGATGCTCAGGAGTCCCCCTTGACGCGCAAACAACATATAGGGAGAGTTCGTGGGGATAGATTAATGTTCTACGTCGGCAGAGCCCAGCACCGCGCATACCTCAACCGCCATTGGGCCGACCGAAGACCAGGACGGACCAAGGAGTGAGGGGCAACGCGACTAGTTAGGCTCCTGAGTCGCGATGCTCAGGAGTCCCCCTTGACGTGCAAACAATTTCCGTACCTGCCCTCGCCGAGGCCTCGGGAGGGGCGTGCGAAGCCCAAGTCCGGGGGACCCGGTTGGGTGGCATGCGTTTGGGCGTGACCCGAACGCAGCCCCCATGCCCAGCCACCATGCGCGGCTCTCCCATGGTGAGGCGTTGCGGTAAGGCTGGGCGCTGAGCTCTGGGCACCCTGAGGTTGGCACAACTGTGGGGTCGCCCTCAGTTGTTTATCACCAGCGTGGAGCATAGTGCTTCCGCTTGTGCACGGGCATAGCCGCTCCTCGGCAGTGTTAATAGCCAGCGCGGAGCATGGTGCTTCCACTTGGGCGTGGGATGGGGACCCCATCCGGGAGGAGCCCCCGGGGCGTGTACAGCCCCGCCCTGACACGTGGCTTGCACCACAGGGCCACGAGGTGTATCTGGGCCTCGTGAGCCAGCGCGGGACTCACGAGGCCCTACCTTAAGGCGGGTTGCGCCTGGTCTTGAGTCTTGGTGACTGTATGTTCCTGCAAGGCGGTTAGATGCAAGCACTCTACATCCTCAGGTCCCGGCCCTCGAGCGAGCTTAGCCGTCGCTGGTATGCCAGGTCGCGATGCTGTGGTCGAGGCCAGGGGTGAGGGCTGGAGAGCCAGTAAGAGCTCCTGAGTCATGATGCTCAGGAGCCCCCCTTTTAACGTGCAAGCGGATTGCATGGGATAAACAAACCCGTGGCGGGCGGCAATCGAGCAGGCGATAGCCGTTGGCAGGTTAAGCATGAAGAGCAGATAAACTTGGATAAATGAAGGACGATACATGCCACTGGGTCTGGCCCGAGCGGCTTGGGGATGATGCAGCCCGAGGGGCGCCCCAGCAAGGTAAGCTAAAGACTTAAGCAAAAGGGATACATGCCACAGGGACAGACCCATGTGGCCTGAGAATAATGCAGCCCGAGGGGCGCTCCCAGCTTAAACGAACATGGAAGATGTCACCTGGTTCTGTAGACGAAGTAGAGTTGGTGCAGCTGAAGCTGCGCGCTGAAGGAATGGCTCCTCATGAGCCACCGGGACCCTGAGCCTCGGGAGGCTCTGGAGGTTCCTTGAAGACCGTCTCCATCTCCTCCAGGACGGCGTGGAACCTGGCTTCCTGAGCCGCCAGGACTTGCCGCACGTTGCGCTGATAGGCCGACGCCATGCTCGGCAAGCCAAAGGGCATGTGAACGTAGCTGTGCGGCGGGCCCTCGCAGCGACCCACACACGATGGCCAAAAGCGCTCCTGAGATGCAGCCCTGTTGATCCCTGGGACGTCGACGCAGACACGCAGCCCGGCATCCTCACCTGGATGGGGAGCTGCGCCTTGTGAGTGGCTGTGGCCGCGCATGGCTCTTGCTTCTTGTAGTTCCTGGGTGGTCTTGGTGATGAACTCCTGGGTGGTGGGCACTCCTTGCCCTGTGCTCTCCTGAGGAAGGTGTGCCGCGAGGCACGCTTCCAAGTGGTGCCCAAGCGCCTCCTTCGTGAGGTTGGCAAGGTCTGAGGCTCTCCAGAAGAGAGCCCCCGGGCCCTGCCTGAGGAGGGCGCCGGGCGCGCTTTCCTATGCGATGGAGGGAGGCACCCCTGGGATGGGCGTAGATCCTGATGAGGCTCCTGCCGTGGTGTTCATTCTCTATCTATATTATGCCGTGGTCGGGCTTTGAGTCTTACTCAACTTCACACCTTACAATACAAGAAAGAACTCCCTTGGCTGATCCATTTTGAACTTCTTCAAAATCTTGTCAAGGTATGTGCTTTGTGAAAGTCCTATTAAGCGTCTCGATCTATCCCTATAGATCTTGATGCCCAATATATAAGTAGCTTCACCGAGGTCTTTCATTGAAAAATTCTTTATTCAAGTATCCTTTTATGCTATCCAGAAATTCTATATCATTTCCAATCAATAATATGTCATCCACATATAATATCAGAAATTCTACAGAGCTCCCTCTCACTTTCTTGTAAATACATGCTTCACCATAAGTCTGTATGAAACCATATGCTTTGATCACCTTATGAAAGCATATATTCCAACTCTGAGATGCTTGCACCAGTCCATACATGGATCACTGGAGTTTGCACACTTTGTTAGCACCTTTAGGATTGACAAAACCTTTTGGTTGCATCATATACAACTCTTCTTTAAGAAATCCATTAAGGAATGCAGTGTTGATATTGATGTCTACTACACAACCTTCTTCTTGTGGATGTTGTTGGGCCTCCAAGTGTAGAGGTTTGTAGGATAGTAGCAAATTTCCCTCAAGTGGATGACATAAGGTTTATCAATCCGTGGGAGGCGTAGGATGAAGATGGTCTCTCTCAAACAACCCTGCAACCAAATAACAAAGAGTCTTTTGTGTCCCCAACACACCCAATACAATGGTAAATTGTATAGGTGCACTAGTTCGGCGAAGAGATGGTCATACAAGTGCAATATGGATGATAGATATGAGTATTTGTAATCTGAAAATATAAAAACAGCAAGGTAGCAAGCGATAAAAGTGAGCGTAAATGGTATTGCAATGCTTTAAAACAAGGCCTAGGGTTCACACTTTAACTAGTGCAAGTTCTCTCAACAATAATAACATAACTGGATCATTACTATCCCTCAACATGCAAAAAAGAGTCACTCCAAAGTCACTAATAGAGGAGAACAAACGAAGAGATTATTGTAGGGTACGAAACCACCTCAAAGTTATCCATTCTAATCAATCTATTCAAGAGTCTGTAGTAAAATAACACGAAGCTATTCTTTCCGTTCGATCTATCCTAGAGTTCGTACTAGAATAACACCTTAAGACACAAATCAACCAAAACCCTAATGTCACCTAGATACTCCAATGTCACCTCAAGTATCCGTGGGTATGATTATAAGATATGCATCACACAATCTCAGATTCATATATTCAACCAACACAAAGAACTTCAAAGAGCGCCCCAAAGTTTCTACCGGAGAGTCAAGACGAAAACGTGTGTCAACCCCTATGCATAAGTTCACAAGGTCACTGAACCCACAAGTTGATCACCAAAACATACATCAAGTAGATCATGTGAATATTCCATTGTCACCACAGATAAGCACATGTAAGACATACATCAAGTGTTCTCAAATCCTTAAAGACTCAATCCGATAAGATAATTTCAAAGGGAAACCTCAATCCATTACAAGAGAGTAGAGGGGGAGAAATATCATAAGAACCAACTATAATAGCAAAGTTCACGATACATCAAGATCGTGCCGAATCAAGAACACGAGAGAGAGAGAGAGAGAGAGAGAGAGAGAGAGAGAGAGAGAGAGAGAGAGAGAGAGAGAGAGAGAGAGAGAGAGAGAGAGAGAGATCAAACACATAGCTACTAGTACATACCCTCAGCCCCGAGGGTGAACTACTCCCTCCTTGTAATGGAGAGCGCCGGGATGATGAAGATGGCCACCGTGAGGGATCCCCTCCGCAGGTGCCTAACAGGTCCCGATTGGTTTTTGGTGGCTACAGAGGCTTGCGGCGGTGGAACTCCCGATCTATGTTAGGATTCTGGGGGTTTCTGTATATATAAGAGGTTTTGGCGTCGGGAACAAGTCACGGGGGTCTCCGAGGCGGCCACGAGGTAGGTGTCGGTGTCAAAACCGGCGGATCTCGGGTAGGGGGTCCCGATCTGTACGTCTTAGGCTCATGGTAACAGGAAGCAAGGGACACAATGTTTACCTAGGTTTGGGCCCTCTCGATGGAGGTAAAACCCTACTTCCTGCTTGATTAATATTGAAGATATGGGTAGTACAAGAGTAGATCTACCACGAGATCGAAGAGGCTAAACCCTTGAAGCTAGCCTATGATGGTATGATTGTAATTGTGATCGCCTTCTAAGGACCAACCTCTCCGGTTTATATAGACACCAGAGAGGGCTAGGGTTTACATGGAGTCGGTTACAAGGAAGGAAATATAATATCCGGATCGCCAAGCTTGCCTTCCATGCCAAGGAGAATTCCATCCGGACACGGGATGAAGTCTTGAGCCTTGTATCTTCACGCTTCAATAGTGCGGATGATGTACATAGTCCGGCTATCCGGATACCCCCTAATCCAGGACTCCCTCAGTAGCCCCTGAACCAGGCTTCAATGACGATGAGTCCGGTGCGCAGTCTTGTATTCGGCATTGCAGGGAGGGTTCCTTCTCCGAGCACTCCAAAGTAATTATCGAACACTTGAACCGTGTCCGGATCCACAAAATGATCTTCACATGCCACCGTAGAGAGAATGGTATTTCACAAATGCAATCTGCTAACAACTTTTTAGGCAACGCGACGTGTCATTACGGTCGGGTCATTATTCGAACCGTTTTCCACAACCGGCCACAATGCATATTGCGAGGCAGTTTCCTTGACACGTCTTGTCAAAGCAGAGATCGTGTCCCATTATCACGGGATTCTCATCAATACGAGTATGGGAAATCCCACCACGCCATCAATCGTGGCGCTTGGGAAGCAAGCGATTCCCAACGAGCAAGTGGGGAGGCACACCTCTTCGTCGCCTATAAAGGGATAAGAGTTCCCATTTTACCCACGCCTTCTTCCTCCTTTGCCCACTCTTGCCCCCTCGAGCTCCAGCCACCAAGCCCAAGTCTTTGCACAGCTAAACATGTTCGGAGTAGGAGGCAAGGGTGGCTTCCACCATGAGGAGAAGCACATCGAATCTTCTGCGGCCGGATACTTGGTCACAGACATTGCGCACTGCTACGGACGCTGGGCAGGTCATTCCGACCGGGACCCCACGAGAGGTCGTGTTCGCCGCCCACTTCGTCCGTGGACTGGAGTTTCCACTTCCCCTTCGTCCGCTGGCTCATGTTCTACTACGGGCTAGATTTCCACGATCTAGCCTCAATTTCATCCTCAACATCTCGGCGTTCATCGTCAGATGTGAGGCCTTCCTCCGCATCAGCCTCACTTTGGCTCAGGCTGCATATCTTCGCGTGAAGTCAAGATCGTGAGCGCCCAGCAAGCGGAGTGCGGAGGGGCCATGGTGGGCAGGATGCCTAATTTAACATGGCTTGACGGCTCCTTTATGGAGACCGTGAAAGGGTGGCAATCGGGTGGTTCTACATCACCGAGCCGCTGGGCGCCAACTGGCAGCGCCCCCAGTTCGATCCGAACCCCATGCGCTCACCTCCGGGAAAAGAAGGGTCTGGCCTGGTGTGAACCTACAGAGCAGACGGGGCTCCAAAACTGCATCAAGAGCATGAAGGACAAGAACATCAAGCTTGTCAACATGATCCTGGTCATGCTCGTTTGCCGGATCCTGCCATGCCAAAGGCGGGCATTCAATCTGTGGGAGTTCGTTCCGGCTGAACACCAGACGCTTCGGAGGCTTTATGACATGATGCATAAAGGCGCATGGAGGGTGTTGTTCAAGGCCTCCGAAGTACCTCCTTCCACATCAGAGGACCGCGGACTTCATGCAGGGCGGCCCCAGCGTCCGGTGAGTTTTGGGACTACACCGGATTCGGTTTTTCCCCATACATTCATGGGGGAGTCTTAACTATTTGTGTATATTTGATCAGGACTATGTGGAGACAGCGGAGCAGATTGACTGTCCGGCTCCGCTACCAGAAGATCTAGCTGATGCTCTCCTGACGGAGATGCTGATCCCGGAGCCCTACAAGGCACCGGAGAAGAAGGCCGAAAAGAAGGCCCCGGGGACCAGGAAGGGTCTCTGGCGTAAGGTTGTGCCGGAAGCCTCGTCCAAAGACGACGAGGAATACTCCTCCCCCAAAGAGGAGGAAGAGGAAGAAGAAGCCGCCCCATCCGGAAACGATGAGGGGCCCGAGGAGATGGGCCATGGGGCCGGGAGAGGCCCTCGACGCAAGGCAGTCATACCCACGTCGTCCGATGACGACGAAACATATTCCTCCCGCGAAGGCGGGGGGAAGCAAGAAGAAACTCTACCTCCCCGCGCTGGGGACGAGAAAAAGAGGAAAGCCGCCCCGGAGGGGGAGGCTGGGACGCCCAAGAAGGGAAAGAGGTCCCTTCCGGACTACTCCACCACGGCCGCTCATAGCAAGGAAGAGTGGCTGCCTAGGGGGAAGCCCCTAGCGCGATCGTAAGTGTCCGCACTCTATCGTGATTTTACTTCATAGTTGTTTAATGACGCCGAACATATATGCAGTCCGGCCAGGGCTCATCCGGAGGTGTCTTCGGATGGGTCTCTGAGCGCTTCAGAGATGAACTCGCTCCCGACGGCCACCACTCCTCAGCCTGCGGATGACACGGAGGTGTTGTCCCGAAGGTTCTCCGAGCGGGTGAAGGTGACCCTGGAGATGCCCCAAGGCGGAGTTCCAGATGTCGGGCACGCGGGGTTCAAGATCCCCGCGGATCGCGTCGATGAGAGCTGCAGCAAGGTGGACTCTCGACCGAACACCGTTCCGGAACCCTTGATGGTTCCGGATTTAGGTGGGCAGTCCCTCGTTAGGGCGGGCGAGCCGTCTGCGTTTAGGACTTCCGCTGCGCCAGCGCCGGATAGTCTCGGTGGAAGCGCCGAGGCGCCTTCCATGGATGACGAACACCGCATTTCTTATGAGTGCGTGATTCAAAAGGTTCTGGCCCGCCAAAAGTGGACTAACCGAAGCTCGCACAAGCCTCGGCGGGCTTCGAGGTAAGTAATAAAAATGTGAAATTACCACCCGATAGGTAGTAGCTCTCGATACTCGCTTTGGTGTTCGGAAGAAAAGCCAAACATAGGGTCAATTATAATCTGCAGGGTCTAATAAGCGCTTATGTAAATAAGCAGGTCTGTGTTGCTTGCCGCTGCTGCCCGCACAGCCGAGGTTGCCGAACTAAAGCAGACTGGAGCAGCGCAGGGGAGAGCTCGACCACGAAGAGGCGGCTCAAGAGAGCGAAGGTGAGTGATTTTCTGCTCTTATGTATGTAAAGATAGATGAAATTGTTTAGTCTGACAACAAAGCGTCGTGACTGTGTAACAGGGTCCATCACCGAAGTAGCGTCCCTGAAGAAGGCGCTATCCGAGGCTGAATACAAGGCGGCCTTGGAATGCAAGGAGCGCGAGAAGCAAAGTGCTAGAGTGGGCGAGGTATAGAAGAAGAGCTCCGTGACCTCGGCAAGAAGTTCGAGTCCGTGGGAGCATGATCTCAAGGTGTAAGAAGCTGAGCTTAAGGCCCTTCTCGAGTATGAGAGACGCCAAGGTCAAGCCGAGAAGGCACAACAGGAAATCCAGGAGGCCAAAAAGATAACGGCGGTAAGAAATTCTTTATCGCGGCGTACATGTGGAGGAGGTGTTTTTTTACTTACCCGAATTCGTAGCACTCGTGGGCATTCGCAGATCTTCCACGCAGCGCCTCGGGGCACGCGGAGTTCTACTGCGCGAGGAGGGGAGCTCAACGGAGAAGCTGTTCTGGTCCCAGATGTCAGGGCGAACATCCGATGCCTCTGAGTGACCAATCAAGCAGTTGGTCGAACTCCATGTATGGCCAAGTGGCTATGAAAGATTTCATAGTCCGATGTAACCCGGTGAGCCCCTACCCACTAGCTACTTCGCCTGATCAAGTGGATGGTGAATGCTGTCCGCGCTTGAAGTAATCAAGCAACCGCTTGCATTGAGGGTGCCCGCCGGCCTTTGCCCGTCTTGAAGGTGCATTGGGGCAAGCTGGATGAGGAGAAGCTGTTGAAGGACGGGCCGCCAGAGGGCAAGGCGCATCGCCATCCCGAGAAGTACTATGATGGCGTTATGAAGGGCGCTCGTCTCGTGGCCGACTAATGTACTAAAGACAAGATCTTTGACTAAATGTACCTCTGCCGCTATTGTAATTTAAGGACGGAGTTGCCTGTGCTATGTAGCATAGTTTTGATTTAAAATATTACCATCTGTGCGGCTGTTTATCAAATTCTGAAAGTAGTTCAGTCGTCGGCTTCCGCGTCCACGTACCTAGTATCGGGGTGTTCCTGGAAAAACCCGGATACTCTTTATCCAAATGTTTGGTCCCTTAAGGAGGTATCCGGCGCAGCGAACAAAGCAATCGGACTATGTGGCTTTATAACTTTCACTTAGCCATAGAAGTCTATAATTTTAAATTTCGGCGAAGCCCTAGAATTGAGGGTCAAAATTGGGGCGCTTATATATGCCTAAATCGGACAAGGCCGACTCATCGCTTAAAGCGGAAAAAAATCTTTAAGGATTTTAAGACCTTCTCGAACAGCGACCAGCTCTCGCCTCATCATGCCGGGCAGTTTTGGCTTTCATCGAGGTGCTCGTCCGAAGAACCGGACACAATCGCAGAGTTCTCCCCGCTACCTTAGCCGATATAACGGAACGTAATGTACCAAAACAAGGGAGCCGGGCTAACCCAACAGAGACCCAAGACATGATTCGAGCTGATGCATATAGTGCTATAAGTTCGGGGTGCCTCACTGTTTAAAGTTTTTGGACTTTATTTGCCGTAGAACGGGGCACCATAGGAAGCCCCTGGCAAACGGACCGTACCAAAGTGTACGGATGCAATATCAAAGAAACATTTGTAAGAAAAAATGTTCAAATAAGAATAATGAGCTGACACTATATATAATCTCCCATTGATGAAAATACATTTAAGCGTATGTTTACCGTGAATGCATTAAGCGGAGATAAATAGGACTATTTAACTTGTCCTATCCAGGGGCAGGCCGCGTATGGATATATAAAACAGGTATAACGATCGTAAATAGATTCCACCTGGGTGTTTCCTTCTGTGCGTGAAGCCTGTTGCCTCCTTGGTTTTCTCTCCTATGTAAGTCCGACAATCCGGCTCTTCTGAAGAGGCTGCTCTAAAGCAATGTCCTGAAAAAGAAGGAGGACAGGTTATGAAGGTATGTGGCGGTTATCCCACACTTTTGACTGAGTCATTGTTGCGCCTCCGCCTACACCCATGGTATCTTGAGTGCGTAATTGTGTACGCATGGCACGAATGCTGCTTGGGGCTTAAGCGGAGGCCGGACTGCTAGTCGCGCTCTTGGCGTGCCTGATGATCCTGTTGCGGGGTGCTCCGGACTCTCTTGACGGTGCTTGAAGTTGTTGTCACCGGATTGGTTTGTCGGAGGAGGCTGCATTGTACTTCCGCCACGAGGGCTGCAGTATGCTCTTCTGTTCGGAGAGAGCGGTCCATATTTCCGTTCACTATTATGACCCCGCATGGTCCTGGCATCTTGATCTTGAGGTATGCTTAGTGTGGTACCGCATTGAATCTAGCGAATGCGGTTCGTCCGAGCAGTGCGTGGTAACCACTGCGGAAAGGGACGATATAGAAGATTAACTCTTCGCTTCGGAAGTTATCCGGAGATCCGAAGACCACTTCCAATTGTTATAGAGCCCGTGCAACGGGCCTCTACTCCAGGAATCACACCTTTAAAGGTGGTTTTGGTGGCCTTGATCCTTGAAGGGTTGTCGGTGTCAAAACCGGCGGATCTCGGGTAGGGGGTCCCGAACTGTGCGCCTAGGCGGATGGTAACAGGAGACAAGGGATACAATGTTTTACCCAGGTTCGGGCCCTCTCGATGGAGGTAAAACCCTACGTCCTGCTAGATTAATATTGATGATGTTTGTTACAAGAGTAGATCTACCACGAGATCAAAGAGGCTAAACCCTAGAAGCTAGCCTATGGTATGATTGTTGTTCGTCCTATGGACTAAAACCCTCCGGTTTATATAGACACCGGATAGGGTTAGGGTTACACAGAGTCGGTTACAATGGTAGGAGATCTACATATCCGTATCGCCAAGCTTGCCTTCCACGCCAAGGAAAGTCCCATCCGACACGGACGAAGTCTTCAATCTTGTATCTTCATAGTCTTGGAGTCCGCCGATGATGATAGTTCGCTATCCTGACACCCCTAGTCCGAACTCCCCGAGTAGCCCCTCAACCAGGCTTCAATGACGACGAGTCCGCGCGCGCATGTTTTCTTCGACATTGCAAGGCGGGTTCTCCTTCGCCTTCATGTTCCCGTCGAATAGTGTCCGCTTTTTATAAATGTTGCGCCCTTGGCTTCTACGCCTAATAATGGCCTTCTTCCACGTGTCGCATTTAATGCGAAGGCTGGGATATTTTTAGATTTTACCCCTAGCCGTGCGAACGAGCCGCCTACAAGAGGGCGAGGATCTAGATCCAGCTCACACCATCCTCCATCCGCAAGTTCTCATCAAGCGCCTCGACAAAAATCCATTCCATCATGGATAGCCGACGCGCTCCTCCTCTCGCGCCCCAGCCCTAAGCCAGAGATTGGGGAGATGCTCGGCCGACACAGCGAGCTAGTGGTGCTTCAAACCGAGGGATATCTTCCCCAGCTTTCATGGTTCCGGTTCGAGCCGGACTGGCCACCTACAAGGGCGGCGCAAAGGAGAGCGCCCCCAACCCTTCCAAAGGGCAGCGGGTATGCTTTGTCCCCTATCTAATAAGGGGACTCGGATTTCCCATACATCCGTTTCTCCGGGGCTCCTAGAGTTCTACAGACTCCAACTTCACCACCTCACGCCCGCCCCATTTTGCACATCGCGGGCTTCGTAGCTTTTTTGAAGCTGTTCTGGGCATCGAGCCCCATTTTGCCCTGTGGAAGAGATTGTTGTGTCTCGCACTCGCTTCTCATGAGGGGTTGATATACCAAGTGGGCGGAGCCGAATATGGTGCATCGCCGGACCGGATATCTATCCGGCACTCAAGAAGGCGCCCAAAGACTGGCCTTCAATGGTTCCACATGGAGGACGCCTCTCGCGGATCCAGTCCGGATCGGCCTCCGGAGTTCAACAATGCACCCTTGAAGAAACGCTGAGTTGGCGCCATGAGCCCTCAACGGAAGATGATGAGCGCCCATTATCCGATGGGCCGGATTAGGTTATCGCCCATTCGGATTGACCATGATTGGAGTCATGGCCACGCATTACGCGAGGGTGCAGCCACTCCAATATAGGGGCCACCCTATGTGGGATTTCAACGGGAAGATGATGCCACCCGCCATGGCCGCAAAGGGCTAGGCTCGGCAGCCGATCCGCAAAGATCCCGTCCGGCTTGTACAAGGGAGAGGAGGAGGACTTCCTCCGCAAGAATCCGCTGAATGGATTTTCTATGCATAACCCTCGAGCTGGGTAAACGGATGTTCATCTACCCGATCCATACCTTTTTGTAAAGTCAAGTATCTTACTCTGGATTTCGACGCAGAGCTGCGCCGGACGTGGAGGGCATACGTAGCCTAGCTCCACAGCCCGAGGATCCGAACGATCCTTGATCCGCCTCCAAGAGGATCCGACATAAAGGTGGAGCTGATTGACGGGTGTTCCACCAACGTAGCATAGACAATGCCCTAGTCGCCATTACGGCCGACTACCGCGGTTTGTTTCGCCTCCTGTGTGACTACGACCGAGGTCTTGACACCATCATTTGATCCGGCCACTCACCATCCCATGCCGATGGTGTATCGCAGATGTGCCTTTAAGGCGGAAGTCAACTCGCGGCGGCTGACCAACAAGGATCAATCAGGCCCGTAGGAGGAAGAGGAGGCGGCGCGAACCGAGACGCCGCCACAACGGTATGGAGCACCGTTATTTTTAAGGGAAGGATCCCGGAAGGTATATTAATGCTCATAACTTTTCCAGAAGAGCACTCACGGACAAAGGTCCGGAGAGGTTGCCAATCAAGCCTCACGCCGCCATGCTCCAACGCATGGTCCGGGAGGAGGTGAATACAAGGCGAACCGGACGCCTCCTCGACGGAGGATGCCGACAGCTGTCCGCCACCCGGTCTGCGGTGGAGAGCGCCATGAATCACAAAGGCCGCCAGACAGTTCTTCGTGACACGTGTTTCTCCCTGAGGCGTTAAATGCCTTTAAAGCGGAACGCACCTCAAGCCGCCAAGATGGGTTAACAGAGCCACGGAGCAAAGATGTGAAAGACATACGGTAAGTAATTTTAATAGTTATATATGCCAAGAGTCTCCCGAGACTTAAAATAGTTGAAATAACTGATTTAAGGATCAATTATTATGCAGGTCTTATGGAGAAGAATACCCAGCTGTCCCAGAGCTCCAAGAGTGCAAGGCCCAACTTGAAGTCAAGACTAGCCGCCACAGAGGGAGCCACAGAGACCCTCACTGTAAGACGACTTTTAAAAGATAATTATTTAGCAAAGTGTGGCGTGAATCGACAATAATATTGCAGAGGGCGCCGGACTAGATCCGACAAGCAACAGCCATCGCTACGCCTAAAGGCCGGCGAGAGGGTGCTTATGAAGGTGCAGCAGAGAGAAACAAGCTCCAAGATGCCCACACCCAGCAAGGAGAAGAGCTGAAAGGTGTTCGGCCCACCGTCTGCTCCGTGAAGGAGAATCAGCTTGCTTCGCGGCATTTATAGTAAGTTCTTGAACGAATTCCTTTGAAAAGAAGAATTCGGCGAGGAAGACGGTTGACAGAAATATGTCTTTAGGTGTGCTCACGGTTCACCCGGCGGAGGAAATGCCTGAGTCAACAGGTGACCAACTTGCCGAACTAGTTCAATTGCTCGAACGTGTTCGGCAGCGATGAGTGGCGCTGCTCATGCTTTATGGCCATCCGCCTCCCTACCCGAGGGCCTTGGTGAGCTTGCCGAGAAGCTTCAGGAGCACGGCGACGCCTCCGCTTGTGGAAGATATCGGCTGCCGTTAGGGCGCCAAGGAGGCTGGGCCATGGTGAAGACACGCTACCAAGTCGACCCAAACCACATGGCCGAGGTCGGACTGCGGGGCCGATGGGAAGGAGATCCTGTGAGTTTATGTACGCCAAGTAGAACTGGCCGCTGAATATTCCCAACAGATCGTAAATTAGACAGCCTTTAGATGGGATTGAAGAGGAGTACAATCACCGGTTTGACGATGTAATTTGAAATGACATGTAAAATGCCTTCTAGCCGGATTGTAGATCGCTTGTCTTTGCGGACCGCTTTCGCTTCAACCTCGGGACCCAACAGTCCGGAGTGTGTCCGAATACCCTTACGGTTATAAAATAACCGAGGCATGCATGGAGACAAGGCGTCGGGTAATAATTGCTTTATCGCATAAGTGCCCAACTAGTTATGTTATATTACATGGTTAGTAAGAAACATCTTCCGTGGAGAATAGTTCCGTTAAGGGTTCCTTTCCACTCGAGGCATGCCCTAAAGTGCAATGCCGGATCTGCGAAAATAGCGTAAAAGCATCCGGGGCAGATAAATAAGTAAGTAATAAATCATCTTTCAAGTCACCGATCAATATTCTCTTAAGAATGCTAGCTTTGGCTTCACCCGGTCGAGGTACACATCCGCCGACCGGCAAGAATAATAGTAGAGGTGCTCCTTTACCTCCTAGCCGAACAATCGGAACGTAGGGTAAGCACAGAGCCGAGCAACCCAGCTTGGCCAAAACTTAAGTCATATCGATGCATATAATGGTGAATAAAAGGTACATGCGGAAGTATGACACATGTATTGGGCATGAAGCACGTATGAATAAGCTTCTGTTAAAGAAGCCCCCAGGTATAATGAGTGCCAGGGGCACATCAAGTGTGTGCGAACAAAGCGCAAATCAGCCCATAAAAGGTAAAGAAAAAAAGTGGGAAGAAAGAGGAGGAGGAGAGACAGTAAAAAACAAGGAGTGGACGGGGGAGTGAGACGAACCCGGAGTCCGGCGTTAGGCGTAGAATCTTCGGAGACGGGCTGCGTTCCATGGGTTCGGCTCGAGTCGGTTGTCCGATGCATTACGTGAGACGAGACGCCCGCCGGTCAGACTTGGTCGATGATGAAGGGACCTTCCCACTTGGGCTTGAGTTTGTCCTTTTTCTTGTCCGGCAGCGAGAACAAGTTCGCCAACATTGTAAGTTTTGGCCCGCATTCTCTCGCTTTGATATCTTCGAGCCGGTTGCGATAAAATGCGGAACGAGCCTTTGCCACGCCCCGCCTCCTCTAAGGCGCCCAGACTGTCCTGCCGATCTAGCTCGGCTTCTCTTTCTTCATACATGCGCATTACGAGGTGAGTCATGAATTATATCGCAGGCAGGACTGCCTCTGCGCCAGATACCATGAAAAATGGTGTGAATCCGTAGTTCGGTTTGGCATGGTCCGCAGCCCCAGAGTACGGAGTCGAGCTCCTCTACCCAAAGGCGTGTTAGATTCCTTGAGGGACCGCACTAGTCGGGTTTGATGCCGCCATGATTAGACCATTTGCTCGCTCAACTTGACCGTTAGTTTGGGGTGATAGATCAAGCGTGTCGAGCTTAATGCCCATGTTTTTGCACCGAGTTTAACCTCGCCGACCGTGAAGTTCGTGCCGTTGTCGATGATGATGCCGTGGGGACACCAAACGGTGTACTACCCCGATATGAAGTCTATCACCGGTCCGGATTCTGCCGCTTTAACCGACTTGGCCTCAATCCATTTGGTGAATTTGTCCACCATGACCAATAAGTATTTGTGCTTGTGGGTTCCCCTTTAAGGGGTCCGACCATGTCAAGCCCCTGCATAAGCAAACGCCGTAATGGGTATAGTTTTGAGGGCGGGTGGCATATGGCTCGATTAGCAAAGAGCTGGCAACCGACGATCGTTGGACTAAATCTCGAGCATCTGCCCGGCTGTCGGCCAATAAAATCTCAGACGGAAGGCCTTGCCTACAAGGGCCCGGCTGCAGCGTGGTGCCCACGAGTCCGGCGTGAATTTCAGCCAGAGATTTCGCCTTCCTCTTCGGAGATACACCTTTGAAGGACTCCGTTGTGCTTTTCTTATAAAGCTCTCCTCATGGACCTTGTAGGCTTTAGATTGCCGAACTATGCAGCGGGCCTCATTTTGGTCTTCGGAAGTTCCTGCCGCATTAAGTAGGCTAGGAATGGTTCTGTCCACGGGCAATGACTGCCATTATTTCGTGAGTCAAGGTGTTATTTCGCTATCGAGCCGCCGATTGTGTCCGAATGGTCTGAGTTAGGTGATGCAAATGGCTCGATTGTTATTTCGGACTCCTCTTCCCATAATAATGGATGGCTTAAAGAGCCATTCCAGAAGATGTTAGGAGGGACGGCGCCTCGTTTCGCCCGATGCGTGCTAACACGCCTGCTGCTCGGTTATTATCCCGGCTACATGATGGAATTCTAGTCCTTCCAACCGAGCTGACATTTTTGGATCTTTGGCGCCAAGTCTCCATTTACTTGGGATATTGCGAGGTTTGAATCTCGCACACCTCTAGGCGTTGAATGCCCATGGAGATTGCCATCCGGAGGCCATGTAGGAGGGCCTCAGATTCGCCGCGTTGTTGGAGTCCATGTACATTATTTGAAGTACGATTGATTGTGTCTCCGTTGGGGACGCCAGACGACGCCATCCCCAAGCCAGCCAACATTTTGGATCCGTCGAAATGCATGATCCAGTTGAGTACGCGCTACTTTTAGGGAGTTCGCCGTCCATTCGGCGATGAAGTCCGCGTAACCCGCGATTTTATAGCTCGCCGTGGTTTGTAGGTTATGTCAAATGGTAAGAGCTCGATAGCCCATTTTGCAATCCTGCCCGCTGCATCGTGATTGTTTATAATATCGCTGAGAGGTACTTCGAGGCCACCGTTATTGAACACTCTTGAAAGTAGTGACGCAGCTTCCGGATGCTATGAACACCGTGATCGCTATCTTTTGATAATGTGGGTACCGGATTTGCATGGAGTTAGAACAAGGATACGAGTACACTGGTTTTTGAAGAGGGAATTTGTGCCCTTCGCTTTCGCTCGACGATGAGTACCGCGCTAACAACTTGATGTGTTGCTGCGATATATAATAACATAGGCTTGCCCAGGTTGGGCGCGCCAGAACTGGATTTGTTGCCGTGATGGCCTTTATTTCTTCGAGTCCGGTTGTGGCAGATCCGCCCATTCAAATGTTCGTGTGCCGGAGGAGGCGGTAGAGGGCGAGCCTTTTCTCCCAAACGGGAGATGAAGCGACTTAAGGCCGCCACGATCCGGTTAGTTTTTGTATCCGCTGAGGTCTTTGGGATATCCAATTGTGACAGAG
Source organism: Aegilops longissima (assembly GCA_021605205.1). Classification (NCBI taxonomy): domain Eukaryota; kingdom Viridiplantae; phylum Streptophyta; class Magnoliopsida; order Poales; family Poaceae; genus Aegilops; species Aegilops longissima. Next base: position 222,141,845 of record CM038680.1, read on the forward strand.
CTCGGATTTTGGCCGGGTTTGCTTCAATTCATTGACCGGACACGATGAAGCCCAAGAGCTTTCCGGCTGGTACGTCGAAGACGCATTTTTCCGGATTGAGCTTAATGTCATATGCTCGGAGGTTGTCGAATGTCACCCTCAAGTCTTCTACTAGAGTTCCGACGTGTTTGGTCTTGACGACCACATCATCTATGTATGCCTCTACTGTTTTGCCTATCTGGGTAGGTAGACATGTTTGAATCATGCGCTGATATGTTGCGCCGGCGTTTTTGAGTCCGAAGGACATTGTGTTGAAGCAGAATGGCCCGTATGGAGTAATGAATGCCGTTGCAGCCTGGTCTTTCTCCGCCATCTTGATTTGATGGTATCCGGAGTATGCGTCGAGGAAGCACAATGAATCGTGCCCTGCTGTAGCATCGATGATTTGGTCGATGCGAGGGAGGGGGAAAGGGTCCTTTGGACAGGCCTTGTTAAGGTCTTTAAAATCGACGCAGAGGCGCCAGGATTTGTCCTTTTTGGGTACCATTACTAGATTGGCTAGCTAGTCCGGATGCTTTATATCTCTGATGAATCCGGCTTCTAAGAGTTTGTTTGACTAGCTTGAATCCTTTTAGGATATTTAGGCTGTGCTCTGCCAGCCTGCGTGGGATTCCTGGCATGTGTGAAGGATGCCAGGCAAAAATGTCCCAATTTTCCCGAAGGAATTCAGTGCGGCCTCGACATTAGGACTTAATTGTGCCCCAATGGAGGCCGTCCTTGTGGGGTCCGTTGGATGGACCTGAAATTTGACTATCTCGTCTGCTGGTTTAAAAGAGGTGGATTTGGACCTCTTATCGAGTATCACATCGTCCTTATCCACCGTGGAGCGCAGCGTAGCTAGTTCCTCTGCCGCTAGGGCTTCGGACAATGCCTCTAGGGCCAGCATGGCTGTCTTATTTTCAGCGCCGAGTGCCAGATTGGATCATCGGGCGAGTGATTATCCCATTGGGTCCGGGCATTTTGAGCTTCATGTACCCATAGTGGGGTATAGCTTGAAGATTGTGAATGCCCTCGCCTCTAACAAAGCGTGATATCCGCTGTCGAATGGGGCCACTTGAAACGTGACCTCCTCGGACCTGTAATTGTCCGGTGAGCCAACACTACATCTAGTGTGATTTTTCCTGCGCAGCGCATTTCTTGACTAGAGATTATCCTCCAAGGTTGTGCTGCTTCGCCAATGCGGCTCCAAATAATTTCCATTTTTGAAGGGTTTCATAGATGAGGTTTAATCCGCTGCCGCCATCCATGAGTACCTTAGTAAGACGAAAACCGCCCACTATCGGATCGGGGACCAATGCGGCCGGTGCTCTAGCTGTTCGAATTTAGGTTCGTCGCCGGCATTGAAGGTGATAGCCGTGTCGCCCATGGATTTGTTGTTGCTACTTGGTAGACTTCGCGAGGCTGCGGATTGTTCGCTTCGCATGTTATTTGATGCGAGAGTCTCAAGACCGTTAATACCGCATCGGTATGTTGGGTTGGTTGCCGGGGCTAAAAGCCTCGCCACTTTTGGCCACTCGTAGTATCCAACACGCTCAAGGCTGTGTGTTGGAGTGGCGCCCATCCGTGGGATTTTGCAGGTCCATTGAGCCAACCCTCCAGTATGGTTCCGTACCCTTTAGGGGGTTTTGGTTTTTTGGTATTCAACCCGGGTGCTAGATAATGATGCACCCTTTTGTTCCGGACTAGGGATGTATTCGGGGCCGGATTATCCCAAAATTTACTTTCGGTTTTCCAGCGCTCTCCATCGCACAAGATTTTTGTACTATGGTCGCCAAGTCAAGAAAGCGTGTAATTTCGCGACGACTTATGGCGTTTAGGATTCCCTTGTCCGTGCAATTATTGCATAAAATTGGGATTGCGTCCTCCACTCGGCAGTCCTTTATCTTATTCTTAACCAGGAGGAATCTGGCCCAGTAATGATGTACTGTTTCAACGGGCTCTTGCCGAATTCCAGAGAGGTCGCTAATGTTTGGGTGGGAGGGTGGAACTAGATCCCGAACCTTGTCCAATTCAGGACTCAAGGGCCGAGAAGTCTCCGAACTTGGAAGTTTGGATTTTTGAGTGTTATCCAATGAGTCCAACCCGCCGCCTGACTTTAAGTTCAGGGCTTGGTCGACGTCCGTCCCTCCTCCGGAATCCGCATGGAGGGATCGAATCCGGACGCAACTAGTCTTTAAGATACAAGAAGAATCGCCGCATTGCTGTTCTATCACAGCAACATGATGGGTAGCTCGGGAAAATTGATCTCTCGATCAGTTTTGGCCCGATCCGTCAGAAGTCCTGTGGCGACTCCTGTGGCAGCGATGCGCGATCCAAGAGCTCGCTTATGGAGGAGAGCTCGATCGATCTAACTGTTCGCAAGTTCCAAACTAACTCGAGATTGGTTTCGGCGACTCGAGCGGTCATCGTCGGCGCGGTGGCCGGACCGGCGGTCATAAGAAACCACCTAGTCAAGAGTTCGCCAGCGCCAAGGCTCCTTTTGAGATAGTATCGCCTCTAAAGACGAGATGAGGCATCCTACCCGACGGCGACACGAGGAACTGTCAATGAAAGCACCAATGTCGGTGTCAAACCGCGGATCTCGGTAGGGGTTCCGAATCGTAGCCTAGGCGGATGGTAACAGAGACAAGGGACACGATGTTTTACCTGTGTTCGGCCCTCTCGATGGAGGTAAAACCCCACGCCCCGCTAGATTAATATTGATGATGTGTGTTACAAGAGTAGATCTACCACGAGATCAAAGAGGCTAAACCCTAGAAGCTAGCCTATGGTATGATTGTTGTTCGCCCCACGGACTAAAACCCTCCGGTTTATATAGACACCGGATAGGGTTAGGGTTACACAGAGTCGGTTACAATGGTACGAGATCTACATATCCAGACGCCAAGCTTGCCTTCCACGCCAAGGAAAGTCCCATCCGGACACGGGACGAAGTCTTCAATCTTGTATCTTCATAGTCTTGGAGTCCGGCCGATGATGATAGTTCAGCTATCTGGACACCCCCTAGTCCGGAACTCCCTCAAGGGTCAATGCTCATTTTGCACATTGTGTCCTGATAAAGCAGGTTCAGGCTGCTGCCACCGTCCATAAGGACTCGCGTGAGGTGGAATCCGTCGTTGATTGGGTCTAGGACCAATGCGGATGAGCCGCCGTGACGGATGCTAGTAGGGTGATCCCTACGGTTAAAGGTGATCGGGCAAGCTGACTATGGGTTAAATTTGGGGGCGACTGCTCCATCGCATAGACGCCCCGTAGTGCTCGCCTGCTCCCGCTTGGGAATGTGCGTGGCGAAATCATGTTGACCATTTTCACATGGGGATTTGTCTTGCCCCCCTCCCGTTCGACACCGAGGCTCTTCGTCATCGCCGCCGTAGCCCCTTGTCCTTGTTTTCGGCGCTTATTTTGTCGGCCTGTTTGAACACCCAAAGCCAGCCTCTAGTGGTGTGGTTGGCTGGCTTGTCCGGTGCCTTGATTTTTGCACGAGCGCCCAATATACGGTCTAGACTGGACGGTCCCTGATTATTTCTTTTGAATGGCTTCTTCACGACTGCACTTGATCCGCTGAATCCGCGTTGATCGCCGTGTCTTCAAGGCCGCCACCGTTGTTCCTTCGCTTATGTCTATGACGCCGTGGCTTGTCGCTATTGCTGCGGCCATCCGGAGTGCCAGAATGTGGCGTAGTGCTGCTGCTAGCCAACCAGCTGTCCTCGCCCACGCAAAAGCGGGTCATTAGTGTTGTGAGAGCTGCAATTGACTTGGGTTTTTCCTGGCCGAGGTGTCGGGCGAGCCACTCATCACGAATATTGTGCTTAAAAGCTGCCAGGGCTTCGGTGTCCGGACAATCGACTATTTGGTTCTTTTTAGTTAGGAACCGAGTCCGCATTTCTGGCTGACTTCTCGGTTGTTGAGTAATGTGGCTCGTGTCATCGCCGTCGGTGGTCGCACATATGTGCCCGGAAGTTGTCGAGGAATGTGTCTTCCGTGTTTTCCCACCTGCCAATGGAATTTGTCGGCAGATCGCTTAGCCGCGCCGGGCTGGTCCTTTGAGCTTAAGGGGGAGATACTTGATGGCGTGTAGATCGTCTCCGCGGGCCATGTGAATGTGGAGAAGGAAATCTTCGATCCATACCGCAGGGTCTGTTGTGCCATCGTATGATTCAATGTTTACGGGTTTGAACCCTTATGGGAATTCTTGATCCATCACTTCGTCGGTGAAGTAGAGGGGGTGCACGGCGCCTTTGTGCCGGGCTATGTGGCTACGCAGTTCGAGCTCTGGGTGGCTATGTTCGGCCCGGCCGGACTTGTTGAAGGTGTATCCGGTGTGACAGTCGCCGTCGCGTGCTGGGGGCCCCCGCGATCCGTAGATCGATGTTGGCTGTCCCGCTCGCTTTCCAAGATATCTTGCGTGTCCTGCCTATTGGCCCGGCCGTAGTATGTTGGCGTAAGGTGCTGGCTGGTATGCGGGCTGATATGTCGCTTTATCTCAGCCACGAGGTGGCGGTCACCGTATGGCGCCGAGTCCGTATTCCTCGCTGCCGTGACTGCAGTCCATCCGTCTGTGGAGCAGGTCTTGATCAGCTTGGAGTTGTCGCTACTTCTTTTTCAGTCCTCGCAGCGGCAATAAGCCGACGCTTGAAGCGCCTCTGCTTATGGGATCCTCAGCACGCCAACTCGCTGTCACCGAGGCTAATCTCGTCTTTGGAGGGGGGCATGTAGCTGTCCTTCTCCGGTATTCGTCTGTCACTGTTCTTCTGGGCTGACCTGCTCATCCTCTTGTTCGCCCTGCTCGAAGGCGGGTTGATCGGGGTTGTATTCTTCTTCGGCACCATTCGGATTGTTTTTGTCTCCTGGGTCGGTATTGCTATGGCGGGGCTTGGAGTGGCGCCGACGACGCCCATTCTTTGCTTTTTTCCCTGAGTTTTTATCCTCCGTTGCCTCATCGCCATTTGTTTCCTTCGGAGTGTCCACCATATATATATCATAGGAAGAGGTGGCTGTCCAAATACCGCTAGCGGTGGTTCATGTTCTTCTCCTGCATCGTCAGGCATACCGTCGATGTCCTCGAGTCGAAGTCCAAGACTCGGTTAAATCATCGACCATGGCAATGAAGTGGGTGGTGGGCGGCAACGAATTTCTTCATCGCCGCCTCCCACTCGAAGCCGACATAGTTCGCCAAGAGCCTCCTAACAAAGAGAGAGACTTAATGAGTCCAAAGATGTCGCCAAAGGGCGAAAAGGCCGAAGATATCCGCAGCGGTGAACTCCATTACGGAGCCCAACCTGCTCGACCGCTCGGAGTGCGAGATCGAACCAACGTCCGGATACGAATCCGGGTCCGGAGTCGCAGCCACCACAGAGGTAAGATTGTTCGCTCCGCCACGACGAAAAGTGCGACCTGCGGGCGGGTCCATCACTCGCCCTTAGGCAGCAGCAGCTTCCCGGATTTAGGTCCGGCTACTACGGGTGATACCGAGCTTCGTCCGACAAAGCAGGTCTAAGCCGTGTTCGCCGTGGATCGCTCGGCGTGCTCCCGCATAGGCCCGAATCCATCAAAGATCAAGTCTCCGCGAATGTCCACCGTAGTTCAGGTTTCCAACCTGATCTAGTGGCCAGGGCGAAGCTGCCGACCGCTTCCGATGGCTGCGAAGTTGGCCCACAGGTGAAGCCGCCAACACGAAGATCTGTCCGGGAGAAAGGTCTCACCCGGGACCGTGTTGTTGATTTATGACCGAGGAGCCATCAAGCCCTATAGCAACGACACAGAGGAACTCTCAATGAAAGCACCAATGTCGGTGTCAAAACCGGCGGATCTTGGGTAGGGGGTCCCGATCTGTAAGGCCTTAAGTCGATGGTAACAGGAAGCAAGGGACACAATGTTTACCTGTGTTCGCCCTCTCGATGGAGGTAAAACTCTACTTCCTGCTTGATTAATATTGAAGATATGGGTAGTACAAGAGTATATCTACCACGAGATCGAAGAGGCTAAACCCTAGAAGCTAGCCTATGATGGTATGATTGTAATTGTGATTGCCTTCTAAGGACCAACCTCTCCGGTTTATAGACACCGGAGAGGGCTATGGTTTACATGGAGTCGGTTACAAGGAAGGAAATATAATATCCGGATCGCCAAGCTTGCCTTCCACGCCAAGGAGAATTCCATCCGGACACGGGACGATGTCTTGAGTCTTGTATCTTCACGCTTCAATAGTCCTGATGATGTACATAGTCCGGCTGTCCGGATACCCCTAATCTAGGACTCCTCAAGAGTCTCTCGAACCAGGCTTCAATGACGATGAGTCCGGCGCGCAGTCTTGTCTTCGGCATTGCAGGGCAGGTTCCTTCTCCGAGCACTCCAAAGTAATTATCGAACACTTGAACCGTGTCCGGATCCACAAAATGATCTTCACATGCCACCGTAGAGAGAATGGTATTTCACAAATGCAATCTCGACAACTTTTTAGGCAACGCGACGTGTCATTACGGAGGGTCATTATTCAACTGCTTTCCCACAACCGCCACAAAGCATATTATGGCGGCGTCCTTGACACGCCTTGTCAAAGCAGATTGTGTCCCCTTATCACGGGATTCTCATCAATACGAGTATGGGAAATCCCACCACGCCATCAATCGTGGCGCTTGGGAAGCAAGCGATTCCCAACGAGCAAGTGGGGAGGACTCCTCAAGAGGGGCCCCGCCTGTATGCGTGGGCGCCCCCACGCCAGGGTGCCTCAAGACTCTTCCGCCCATCTCCGATGCCCGTGGGCTTCTTCTAGTCCAAAATGATCTCCGCAATTTTCAGTCAATTGGGCTCCGCTTGGTTTTCCTTTTCGCGATACTCAAAACAAGGAAAACCGTAAACCGCAATCGGGCTCTAGGTTAATAGGTTAGTCCCAAAATCATATAAAATAGCATATAAATGCATATAAAACATCCACGATTGATAATATAATAGCAAGGAACAATAAAAATTATAGATACGTTGGAGACGATCAAGCATCCCCATGCTTAATTTCGCTCCCCCCTAGTAGGTAAATGATAAAATAGAATTTTTATGTGGAATGCCACCTAACATATTTTTCAATGTAATATTCTTTATTGTGGCAAGAATATTCAGATCCATAAGATTCAAAACAAAAGTTTAATACTGACATGAAAACAATAATACTTCAAGCATACTAACAAAGTAATCATATCTCTTCAAAATAACATGGCGAAAGCAAGCTATCCCTACAAAATCATATAGTCTGGCTATGCTCTATCTTCATCACACAAAATATTTAAGTCATGCACAACCCCGATGACAAGCCAAGCAATTGTTTCATACTTTTGATATTCTCAAACTTTTTCAATTTTCACGCAATACATGAGCGTGAGCCATTGACATACCACTATTCGTGGAATAGAATGGTGGTTGTGGAGAAGACAAAAGGAGAAGATAGTCTCACATCAACTAGGCGTATCAACGGGCTATGAAGTTTCCCATCAATAGATATCAATGTGAGTGAGTAGGGATTGTCATGCAACGGATGCACTAGAGCTATAAGTGTATGAAAGCTCAAAAAGAAACCAAGTGGGTGTGCATCCAACTCGCTTGCTCACGAAGACCTAGGGCATTTTGAGGAAGCCCATCATTGGAATATACAAGCCAAGTTCTATAATGAAAGATTCCCACTAGTATATGAAAGTGACAACATAGGAGACTCTATCATGAAGATCATGGTGCAACTTTCAAGCACAAGTGTGGTAAAAGGATAGTAGCATTGCCCCTTCTCTCTTTTTCTCTCAATTTGTTTTTTTGGGCCTTCTCTTTTTTTATTTGGCCTTTCTCTTTTTTTGGGCCTTCTCCCCTATTTTTTTGGCCTCTTTTTTTTACTTTTTTATTTTTCGTCCGTAGTTTCATCCCGACTTGTGGGGGAATTGTAGTCTCCATCATCCTTTCCTCACCCGGACAATGCTCTAATAATGAAGATCATCACACTTTTATTTACTTACAACTCAAGAATTACTACTCGATACTTAGAAAAAGATATGACTATATGAATGCCTCCGGCGGTGTACCGGGATGTGCAATGAATCAAGAGTGACATGTATGAAAGAATTATTAAGGTGGCTTTGCCACAAATACAATGTCAACTATATGATCATGCAAAGCAATATGACAATGATGAAGCGTGTCATAATAAACGGAATGGTGGAAAGTTGCATGGCAATATATCTCGGAATGTCTATGGAAATGCCATAATAGGTAGGTATGGTGGGTGTTTTGAGGAAGGTATATGGTGGGTGTATGGTACCGGTGAAAGTTGCGCGGCACAAGAGAGGCTAGCAATGGTGAAAGGGTGAGAGTGCGTATAATCCATGGACTCATCATTAGTCATAAAGAACACACATACTTTTTGCAAAAATCTATTAGTTATTGAAATGAAGTACTACGCGCATGCTCCTACGCGTATGAACTACGAAGTACTACGCGCATGCTCGTCCCCGGCCGCCACTCATAAGGATGGTGTAACATCCCAAATTTTCAATTTGGAATGTTATACATAGAGCATCATTGCATATCATATTTTTGTTGCATTTTTTCTCGATCCTAGAAATTCTACACAACTCAAGGACCCACGGAGAGAGTTGGGGATTTCGTTATTTTCATATTTGAGTTTTCTCAAATTTTGAAAATAAGATCATTTGATTTTAATTATTTTATCTTCAATTATTTCTACTATCAAAATATGAGAGAGGGAATAAAATGACTTTCCCAAAGTAAAGAAATAATGAAGATTTAATAATAAAATCAAATAAGATTTTATTTTGGAGTTTTTCGCCTTTTTATTTGAATTTAGGAAAATGCGTTTTTCAAAATTAGATTTAGACCCCAAATAAATGTTCATCTAGTCCGCTTGATTTTAGAAGCCGGGAAAATTTATTTCGGATTTTTGGAGTCCGCTTAGTATTTCTTTTTATTTTTCTTCACATGAATTATTTAAAAAATCACAGACCGACCTTGCTGCTGCGAGAGGGACTCCGCCGGGGCACTTATATAAAGCGCCCCCCGGCGCCTCTTGACCCACCGAGTCAGCCTACCGCCAATTCCACCGAGCCGCCATTGCCCACCCGCCAAACCCTATCCTTAGCGACCCGCCACCGCCGCCAGATTCATCACGGCCACCATTACCGCCGCGACGTCGCGGACGCCAGAAGTCACCACCGACTCGCCGACTGTCACGAATTCGCCGAGGTTTGCTGTCATTGCTTTTGCGTGCGTCATTGTTTATTAAAAAACCGAGCGTTTTTCTTCTTTTTTAGTTTTCGCTTTTTAGATCGGTTTTTTCCGTTCGTTATATAGCTTAACGCTCGCTCGCTTGTTCGCTTTTAACGAACGTGTTCGCCGATTAGTTTAGTGAACGAACGTCCGCTCGTTAACCTGTTCGCCGTTTTTCTTTTCTCGGATTTAATTCACGATTTTTCCGATCGTGATTTCGATCCGATTTTCGCTTTAGTATAACTTTTCACTGCTTATCGGAATCAGCGATTCAAGCGCCTAGAGTTTCGCCTCAAACCTCTTCCGGATAACCAACTTAAACAAGTTTTTGCTACTGTAAAATTTGACTTAGATCCAGATTAGTAAAACGAAGCTGTTTTTTTCGCGCTTGATTATCGCTGCTTCGCTTGATTTGTTTCTTTTGCAAACCGGAGTTCTTAAGTTGAACTATCTGGTTAAATCTTCTATTTGAGTTTACCTATGCATTAGATGAGTACTTATTGTATGCTTGTTTGTCTCGCGATAGAATACCCTTGAGTGCGCCACTTTGTTACTTCGAGTCTCTAGGTTTCGCGGATCATCAGCAAGGCAAGTAACACTTTGATCATACCTTTTCTACTACCCAGTTTTTATGCATTAGATCTATCCTCAAACATGGCATGATTAGGATCTAATTAAATTGTGGGTTTTGGGAAGTAGTTTGAGGTAGTACCTGTTACCTGTTTCATTATCAAACCCTTGGGAGTTACTTCTACATTTGTTTATTATGCCATGCTATGCTAGTAGACGTGGATTAGGTGAGTGTATTCCATGACAGATGTGAGATTCTTAAATTAATGGTTTATTTAAGGTGGCAACTTAAACACACATCCGGGTGGATTGAGGCACCTGGTTTCTATCAGATTTGCTCAGATTTCTTCTGACCGCCACCTGTGCTCAAAGGGATCATGAGATTATTCATGCTAGAAACTTCCGTGTGCAGCCACATGCTACTATGGGCTCTAGCATAGTTGACTAAGTTGTGCGAACTCTTACGGGTAGACTAGCTGATGTAGGGGTTGTAGGTTGGTACGATCTACCCACATGTAAGGTGCTAGCAGTTCTGAAAGACTATGTCTCGGTCATCCGTTTCTCAAACACCGTGTAGTGCGAGCAATCAAACGAAGGAGATCGAGTCTTGTGGGGAAAAGTGCACAAACCTCTGCAGAGTGTATAAACTAATCATGGTTAGCCGTGTCCCAGGTTATGGACATCTTGAGTATCTAGTACTTGGATATCATGTGAGTCTCATCATATTACTTCTAATTAATATTGTTGGGTTTTTAAATGAGTACTTTTAATTGGGATTGAGAATGCTGTCAACCATTCTCAATGTTTCACAACCACCATGATAGTTAAATAAATTTATTACTTTGCAGTAGGGAAAAATTGGCTTTACGCAAAACTGTAACCATAGAGCTTTCCACCAGCCAAATATGCATGTAGTATAGGCTTATTCTTCCATTATTCTCTATGTGTTACATTGCCAAGATATTCCATGTGTCAATTTTTGGCTGCAACATTTCATGTTGCGACTTTTCGCATTTATTTAGAATGGTTTTAGGTCGTGGTTCTATACTCAATGATGCCGTTGGAGTTGATGGACTCGCTTATTCTTCCAAGCCTTCCACGTTATCGTTATTAGATGGCCTTAAGCCATATTTATATTATTAAGTTCTCTTGAGACATTCGATTGTAATAAGTGTGTGATTGCTACTCTGTTATAAATCCTCCGAGTAATCGTGTGGTGTCAAGATTATCGATCCAGGATGACACCGAGCATAGAGATCGATCGCTTGAGGTATGGTCGCTACAAAGATGGTATCGAGCACACGCCGATCGTAGGACACGACCATTAAGCTAAAGCCCTAGATCACTACTCTCTTCTCATTTCTCGACTCTCATCTTTTCTACTCTTTAAGATGACTAAGCGAGGATCAAGTTCACCCAATGGATGAAGATACACCCTTTGGACGACACCAAGGAATTCACTAAGTACCGAACATCGGAATACCAAGCTTCACCGGACCTACAATTCCACTTTACCCAAGAAGAGCACTAGAAGATTCAAGCTCAAGTTCCCGGAAGGACGTTTGCACCAATCACGGAACCCATAGAGTGTGTTTTCAATGCACCAACCTGGAGTCTGGGAAAGAGCATGGCAGCTCACATAACCATGGGACGCATTGGTTAAGTTTACAAAGAAGACCTCAAGATACTATCTACCAGATTTGCGGGCGCCGAGATGAAAAATGGGAGATAGTTGGCACTAAGAAGGATCGATCCATTGCAGCTTTCATCCAGGAGTTAAACCAGCACATTCGACGCTAGGAGAACCAGATGTGCGCAGACATGATGGAGTTGAAGACAGCAAAAGCCAAGATTATCAAACTAGAAGGAGAACTGAAGGCCACTCGCAAGGACTACATGGAGGAGATTGTAGACCTAGTGGGACAAAACGGCGATCTTAAGGAGAAGATTGAAGAACTCATGGGAAATTCAGCACCGGAGGAGAAGATGAAGATTACACTGTCAGAGAACTACATCATCATCGGCGACACCGATTCCGATCCTAGTGATGATGATTTCAAGATGAAGCCGAGCAGATATCATGGAGTCTTCATCGGAGCAGTTTTTCTAGTCGACCACCATAACAAAGAGTAGATTCCCCATTAAAGATTAGTTTTAGTTCCAAACTTTGTAACGATAGATAGACCGTTGTATGCCCTTGTTTGAATTGATTGGAGTGATATTGTGTGATTTGTCTCATGTGCATATGGGTAGTGTTTCTCTCTAGACCTCATTCTATTCTTAACTCTCGTCTTTTCTTTAAACCCCTCGATGCCTCCGAGACGCGACCCGGATTTGTTTCCCGCCAGAGATCACTCGCTTGATTCAAGAGAGAATGCCTTGATTCAAACAATGGTATAGAACCAAGGCAACAACAACAACAACAACAACCCACCGCCACCACCACCGCTGACCATTTGACCTGCTTCTTAAGGCTGAACTCACCGGTGTTTTCCAAAGAGCACCGAGCCGATAGTAGCGTATGATTGGCTCCGTAAGATAGGGAGGAGTTGACCACCGCAGGATGTATGATGGAGAAATGGTGAAATTTGCCGCACATCAGCTTGAAGGACCTGCAACAAAGATGGTGGGACAATTTTACAGCCACTTACCCTCAGAGACACCGCCACATGGGATCTGCTTCAGCAAGCTTTCCGATCGCCCATGTTTCAGCAGGAGCTATGGCCATGAAGAAGCGTGAGTTCCGCAACTTGCGCCAAGGAGGACGGACGGTTGGCAAGATGTGGATGATTTTAGTAAGCTAGCACGTTATGCCCCTGATGACGCTGCTACGGAAGCAGCTAAGCAGGAGAAGTTTCTAGAAGGACTGAATGATGAGCTGAGCATGCAGTTGATGGTAGCCACCTTCAATAACTACCAGGAGTTAGTAAATCGTGCTCTTATGATTGAAGGGAAGCAGCAACAGATTGACAATCGCAAGAGAAAGTATGGACAGGGGAAAAATAACTCTGGAGCTCAGCAGAAACTTCGCTTTACCCCGAAGCCAGGAGGACAATTTCAGAATACCCACGGAGGAGGTAGCTCGCACAACCATAATGGCACCAAGAATGGGAACGGGAATGGAGGAAGCAATGGACAGAACCGCACCAACCCGTCAACACCATCCAAGGTAGACCTGAGCCATATCACTTGCTTTAATTGCCGTAAGACTGGGCATTATGAAAATGATTGTCCAGAAGGCCAAAATGGTAATGGCAATGGAAGCTCAGGAAAGAAGCCGAACCCTTTCAACAGGGGACAAGTGAACCATGTTACCGTGGAGGAGGTTGAAGCTCAGCCAGCACGCAGAATAGGTAAGTTTTTGGTTAAGACTTTATCTGCAGCTTGTTCTTTTTGATACCGTGCATCACATTCATACATATCAAGGGATTTGTGGATAAGTATAAACTACCAACCCAAGCCCTTAGGTCACCCATGCTAGTAACCTCACCCGAGCAGTAATACATGGCTAGTATATGGTGTGATCGATCGCCATTAAGGATTGGACACTATGTATTCCCTCGACCTAATAGTTCGGAATCGCTAGGATTGGATGTGATATTAGGCATGGATTGGTTATCAAGCATGGAGGAACATAGATTGCGCCAAGAATTGATTTTGCTTACCACCCTGTAAGGAGGAGAATCAAGTTTGTATCACGACATGAGCCGAGGAGAGCACATGTAAATTCCTTGACAGAGTTGTGCAGGAGGAAGTACCAAGGTAAGGGATTACCCGGACGTGTTTCCTAAGAGTTGCGAGCATGCCGCCGACGAGACATTGAATTTCTGATTGAACTACTGCCGAGCATCGGGCCGATATCTAAGAGACCAGATAGGATGCCAGCCCAAGATTTGGAGGAAATTAAGAAGCGATTAAGGAGTTATCGGATAAAGGTTTTATTCGCCCAAGTTCTTCGTCTTGGGGATCACCAAGATTTAGTGGAGAAGAAGGATGGATCATTAAGAATGGTTGTTGATTATCGAGGATTGAATGAAGTGACCATTAAGAACAAGTACCCACTACCGATGATCAATGACTTGTTTGACCAATTGCAAGGAGCTAAGGTGTTTTCCAAGATCGATTTGTGATCAGGGTACCATCCGTTGAAGATTCGAGAGCAGGATATACCTAAGACGGTTTTTACCACCAGGTACGGGCTGTATGAGTATACCGTTATGTCATTTGGTCTGACTAACACACCGGCCTATTTTATGAACATGATGAACAAAGTGTTTATGGAGTTTTTGGATAAGTTCGTTGTGGTGTTCATTGATGATATTTTGGTTTACTCGAAGAATGAAGAAGAACATAAAGAGCATTTACGTTTGGTACTCGAGAAGCTCAGAGAACATCAGTTGTATGCCAAGTTCAGCAAGTGTGAGTTTTGGTTGAAGGAAGTTGGGTTTCTCGGACATGTTATATCCGAAGAAGGTATAGCAGTAGACCCCACTAAAGTTGCCACAGTGACAAACTGGGAAGCGCCAATAACAGTTGGAGAGATCCGGAGTTTCCTTGGACTCGCAGGATACTACCAAAGATTCATTGAGAATTTCTCAAGGATTGCGAGGCCTATGACAGAATTGTTGAAGAAGGATACCAAGTTTATTTGGACTGAGGAGTGTGAAGCTAGTTTCCAAGAGTTGAAGAAACGTTTGGTTACCTCAACAGTGTTAATCCTGCCAGATCAGACCAAGGATTATGAGGTGTATTGCGAAGCTTCACGTAGAGGACTTGGAGCAGTGCTTATGCAGGAGGGAAGAGTTGTTTCGCATGCTTCAAGACAGCTTAAGCCTCATGAGTTAAACTATGCCACGCATGATTTGGAGTTAGCCGCCGTAGTGCATGCGTTATAGACTTGGAGACATTTCCTCATTGGAAATCATTGTGAGGTATATACGGATCACAAGAGTTTGAAGTACATCTTCACGCAGAAGGAGTTAAATCTCAGGCAGAGAAGATGGTTGGAACTCATCAAGGATTATGACATGAGATTGCATTACCACCCCGGAAAGACTAACGTGGTAGCAGACGCGTTGAGCCGTAAGAGTCATGTTAACATCCTAATGACCGGAGGTTTACCAAAGGAATTAGCCGAGGAATTTTGGGAGCTATGTTTGGAAAGAGTTCCGCGAGTGAGGGAGTCCCGGACTAGGGGGTGTCCGGATAGCCGGACTATCGTCACGGCCGGACTCCAAGACTATGAAGATACAAGATTGAAGACTTCGTCCCGTGTCCGTATGGGACTTTCCTTGGCGTGGAAGGCAAGCTTGGCGATATGATATGTAGATCTCCTACCATTGTAACCGACTCTGTAACCCTAACCTATCCGGTGTCTATATAAACCGGAGGGTTTTAGTCCGTGAGGACTAACAACAATCAAACCATAGGCTAGCTTCTAGGGTTTAGCCTCCTTGATCTCGTGGTAGATCTACTCTTGTACTACCCCTATCATCAATATTAATCAAGCAGAGTAGGGTATTACCTCCATCGAGAGGGCCCAACCTGGGTAAAACATCGTGTCCCTTGTCTCCTGTTACCATCCACCTAGACACACGCTCGGGACCCCTACCCGAGATCCGCCAGTTTTGACACCGACATTGGTGCTTTCATTGAGAGTTCCTCTGTGTCGTCCCCGATAGGCCCGATGGCTCCTTCGATCATCAATGACGACGCAGTCCAGGGTGAGACTTTTCTCCCCGGACAGATCTTCGTGTTCGGCGGCTTTGCACCGCGGGCCAATTCACTTGGCCATCCGAGCAGATCGAAGCTACGCCCGCCATCAGTCAGATTTGAAGTTTGAACTATACGGCCGATATCCGCGGAGACTTGATGTTCGACGGATTCGAGCCGCCGATCAAGCGTGCCGCCGACTGTCTCGATGGGCATGATCTAGCTCGCAGACGAACAAAGGCCCGGAGGCCGCACCAAGATCCGCCCGACCCTTAATCCGGGCCGGATTCTAATCGAGGACGAGTGGTTGGACACCGCCGGGGCTACAATCTCTACGGCGATCGAGTTAACTCCATCCCCGTCCTTTGCGAAGACCTCGACCTGTGGTGCCGGACTCTCTTCGACTCCAAACCTCCGCGCCCCGCCAATCGAATCCGATTGGGTGCCGGTCATGGAGTTCACCGCCGACATCTTTCAACACTCGCCTTTGGCGATATTCTGAATTCACTAAAGTCTCTCTTTATCCGGAGAGCCCGGCCGGATTATGGACAGAAGGTTGGGATGTGAACGACGAAGAAATTCAACGCCCACCCACCACCCACTTTGTAGCCACTGTCGATGATCTAAACGACATGCTAGACTACGACTCCGAAGACATCGACGGTATGGACGACGATGCCGGAGACGACCAAGACCCAGCGCCTACAGGGCACTGGAAGGCCACCTCGTCATATGACATATATATGGTGGACATCCCAAAACATGGGAACGGCGATGGAACAACGGAGGATTACCCCTCCAAGAAACAGCTGAAGCGCCGACGTCAGCGGCGCCGCTCTAAATCCCGCCACAATAAAAACGGTGATTCCGCGCGGAGATAATAACACCCCTGACAAGTGCCGAAGAGAACCCCTCCAGCAGGACTCAACGCAGAGGAGGAGAGATAAGCCCGCACGACAGTGCGGCAGAAAGAGAGGTTGAGGACGATAATTATACGCCTCCCTCCAAAGATGAGGCAAGCCTCGACGACGACGAGTTTGTCGTGCCTGAGGATCCGGAGTAAAATAACACGAATATATTCTTTCCGTTCGATCTATCCTTGAGTTCGTACTGGAATAACACCTTAAGACACAAATCAACCAAAACCCTAATGTCACCTAGATACTCCAATGTCACCTCAAGTATCCGTGGGTATGATTATACGATATGCATCACACAATCTCATATTCATCTATTCAACCAACACAAAGAACTTCAAAGAGTGCCCCAAAGTTTCTACCAGAGAGTCAAGACGAAAATCTGTGCCAACCCCTATGCATAAGTTCACAAGGTCACTAAACCCGCAAGTTGATCACCAAAACATACAGCAAGTAGATCACGTGAATATCCCATTGTCACCATAGATAAGCACATGCAAGACATACATCAAGTGTTCTCAAATCCTTAAAGACTCAATCCGATAAGATAACTTCAAAGGGAAAACTCAATCCATTACAAGAGAGTAGAGGGGGAGAAACATCATAAGAACCAACTATAATAGGAAAGCTCATGATACATCAAGATCGTGTCAATCAAGAAGACGAGAGAGAGAGAGAGAGAGAGAGAGAGAGAGAGAGAGAGAGAGAGAGAGAGAGATCAAACACATAGCTATCGGTACATACCCTCAGCCCCGAGGGTGAACTACTCCTCCTTGTCATGGAGAGCGCCGGATGATGAGGATGGCCACCGGTCAAGGATCCCTCCCAGCAGGTGCCGAACAGGTCCCGATTGGTTTTTGTGGATATGTAAGCTTGCAAGTGTGGAACTCCCGATCTAGGTTATGTTCTGGGGTTTCAGATATATAAGAGGTTTTGGCGCTTGAACAAGTCAGGGGTCTCGAGGCGGCCACGAGGTAGGGGCGCCTGTGTAGGGGCGCGCCCCACCTCGTGGGTGCCTCAGGACTCTTCCGGCCCATCTCCGGTGCTCCGTGGGCTTCTTCTGGTCCAAAAACGATCTCCGTTAATTTTCAGGTCAATTGGACTCCGTTTGGTTTTCCTTTTCTGCGATACTCAAAAACAAGGAAAATCCAGAAAATGGCACTGGGCTCTAGGTTAATAGATTAGTCCCAAAAATCATATAAAATAGCATAAAAATGCATATAAAACATCCACGATTGATAATATAATAGCATGGAACAATCAAAATTTATAGATATGTTGGAGACATATCAGATATCCAGTTGCGAGATTATATAAAATGTGGCAATTGCTAACATGATTCGGACAGACTTAAGCATCGCTGCGAGTGAGAAAATCTCATCGTAGTCAACACCTTGAACTTGTCGAAAACCTTTTGCAACAAGTCGAGCTTTGTAGATAGTAACACTACCATCAGCGTCCGTCTTCGTCTTGAAGATCCATTTATTCAGAATGGCTTGCCGATCATTGGGCAAGTCCACTAAAGTCCACACTTTTTTTTCTCATACATGGATCCTATCTCAGACTTCATGGTCTCAGGCCATTCGTCAGAATCTAGGCTCATCATAGCTTCTTCATAATTCGTAGGTTCATCATGGTCTAGTAACATGACATACAGAACAAGATTACCGTACCATTCTGGTGCGGAACGTGCTTTGGTTGACCTACGAGGTTCTATAGTAACTTGATATGAAGTTTCATGATCATTAGCTTCCTCTCTAGTTGGTGTAGGCATCACGGGAACGGATTTCACTGATGTGCTACTTTCCAATTTGAGAAAATGTACAATTACCTCATCAATTCTACTTTCCTCCCACTCAATTCTTCCGAGAGAAACTCCTTCTCTAGAAAGGATCCATTCTTAGCAACAAAGATCTTGCCTTCGGATCTGTGGTAGAAGGTGTACCCAGCAGTTTCTTTTGGGTATCCTATGAAGATGCACTTCTCCGATTTGGGTTCGAGCTTATCAGGCTTAAGCTTTTTCACATATGTATCGCAACCCCAAACTTTAAGAAATGACAGCTTAGGTTTCTTGCCAAACCACAGTTCATAGGGTGTCGTCTCAACGAATTTAGATGGTGCCCTATTTAACGTGAATGCAGTTGTCTCTAATGCATAACCCCAAAACGATAGTGGTAAATCGGTATGAGACATCATAGATCGCACCATATCTAATAAAGTATGGTTACGACGTTCGGACACACCATTACGATGTGGTGTTCCATGTGGCGTGAGTTGTGAAACTTATTCCACATTGTTTTAAATGAAGGCCAAACTCGTAACTCAAATATTTGCATCTGCGATCAGATCGTAGAAACTTTATTTTCTTGTTACGATGATTCTCCACTTCACTCTAAAATTCTTTGAACTTTTCAAATGTTTCAGACTTGTGTTTCATTAAGTACACATACCCATATCTACTCAAATCATTTGTGAAGGTCAGATAATAACGATACCCGCCGCGTGCTTCAATACTCATCGGACCACATACATCGATATGTATTATATCCAATAAGTCGTCAGCTCGCTCCATTGTTCCGGAGAACGGAGTTTTAGTCATCTTGCCCATGAGGCATGGTTCGCAAGTATCAAATGATTCATAATCGAGTGATTCCAAAAGCCAATCAGCATGTAGTTTCTTCATGCGCTTTACATCAATATGACTTAAACGGTAGAGCCACACATATTTTGCACTATCATTATCAACTTTGCATCTTTTGGCATCAATATCATGAATACTAGATGATGCCCTGCACGTTGCTGCGGGATTTTGTAGTGCTATATATGAGGAGGATATGCTCGCAAGTAAGAAAACTATTAGTTTATTAGTTAGTCCAAGAAATAGAGTGATATAATTGATAACAAAGGTTTTTTCCTAATACATGGATGTCACAGTTCATCTAAAGAAATCTTATAGAAGAAGCGAGCAAGCACATACCAAGATTTTGGTAGCACAACATGGGAGACTTTTCTTTCTAAGCATTCAATAGTTCAGACAAAATAATCCCCGATGCTCCACCTCAAGAGAGTCAAGAGACACCTTCGCCTACTAATAAAAATAACATGTTGAAGAAATTTGTAATTGGAAGTTTGTTCCCAATAGTATTAATATAAAAATTGATAAAAAATCGAATTCAATCTTAAAAAATTCTTCAGAGAATCATAGTTGCAATTAGCTAATGATTCCAGATTGTGAACTGGAGCATATGCTAAAGTTTATTCTAAATCAACATCACTTCATCCCGTTGCAACAATTACTGCCCATGGCACGAATGGATAATGTATCAGCAAGAACTTTGACCATAAAGCATCAGTAGAAAAATATAACCATAAAGAATACTCCTTTTGCATATAGAAATGGTAGATAAAGAAAATAAATTGAACAGAGAATTTGTGCTTGACCTGCATGGTGTTGGGTGAAAGTGAAACCATGAAGAATATTACTTATATTTGCTGAGTTAGATGTGTTCTTTGCAATATAGACTAATGGTAAATTTTGAACCTGGATAGCTTGCCTGGGTCTGAGATCTTAAGATGTCATATGTCCCTGTCGCCAATACCATCAATGTTAAATCTCACCTACAGTATATACATGGAACTTGATAGTTAGAATAGGAAGAGGTTGATCTAAGTAGATGCCAGTTTGTCAACGGTATCAAGCAATAGGTGACTGTAGATGTTCTTGCAGGATTTATGGTTTTTAGGTTGGTACTGTTTCGAATTCACAACACAGGTTCACCCTCCGTAAGTTGTAAATAACATGGGAAACAATTCAAGATTATCCATGAGCAATATGAGAAATAGAGTAGTATATAACTAAAGGACTTGGGAGGCCTACATGGATGAAAAATCATTAGCTATAATGCACAGAGTACCAAATCTGCAAGAAAATCACATAATGTATAAATATTGAGGGGAAATCAGGGCACAACCGGTGACACTTGAATATCTTTAGTTAAATTTTTTGCATTTCAGTTTCTACATTGTTTCAAGGTAATCTCTCTCTCTCTCACTCACTCTGCAAAGCTTAGTTAATCCTACAAAGAAATTAGATCAAATGCGTAGTTATGGGTCGTCATAGATTCATAGCAGTCGATAGAGAGACTCTCACTGGCGTGGCGTACCAGTATATGGTCACCAGGATCATTGCACAATCCCTGAAACCTCCATAGAAATCTGCAGAGGGCCTGATGTAGTGGTCTATGTATGGTTTGTGTGACCTTTTCTATGAGAAAGAAATACTGAAGATAGAATGCCAAATACTGAAAAACAGAGTACGTAGCCTTGAACTCACTGATGTCGCTCGCTATATTCAGAAGTTAGCCGCAAATCCATCACCAAAATAAAGGTGCAGGACTTCCTGCCCAGATGCAGCAGGTCGGCTTGCAAAAGGACGCCACCAAAACTATCTCGTCTACGGATCAGCCGGGGCGGCACCAATGGAGGAGGTGGATCCAGCGCTGCTTGAAGTTGTGCATGTGAACGGAGGTCCTGCCCGGCGTCACTACCAGCCTGGTCATATGGATGGGGACCTACCAAATGCGGCGTCGACTCCATGGCCGAGCCTAGCATTGCCACTTGAGCGTCGGTCCAGGCTGGAAATACAGCCAGGTACGGACCTCCAGTGACTTTTCCTTGGGGGAAACAGAGACATGGAAGGGAGAGGAGGACCAGGTGTCGATTGCGCATGCACCATATGGAAATCCCGATGAGGGGCGGAGACAAGGTGGATCGTTTGTCATGCCGGAGGACGGCGCAGGCACCAGTGAGGAATCATGATGAGGCGTAGAGACGAGGCGAATCCGCGGTGACGCCGGATGAGCTCCCTGAAGCAGCAGAGTTGATCGCAGCCACCATGCTCTAATGTAGATAGGGAAAAACTGAAGTAGGGCCTGATGGGATGCGAATTGCAAGAGCATGAACTGCGGGGAAAGAGACGGTCATTCTCTGGTCTTCTGTGTTGATATAGATTTTGCTTTTTTCTTTCAGGGAAAACGACTGCATGAGGTGTGACATGGCTGACCGTGTTCTGGGAATGGGTGTCCCCAGACTAGCCTGCCTGCGGCCCACGGCGTGGCTGAGCTAGCGGGCCGACGCGGCCCATCTTCATCGACAAGGCATTCAAGACCCTCGCGAGGGGCCAAGCCTCGCGAGGAGGACGACGCAAGACCTCCTCAGGAGCGGCCTCGCCAGGCAGGCTCACGAGGGGCGGAGAGATCAAGGAAAGGCATACCTTGCGAGGTCCTCGTGACGTGAGCCATGACGATCGAGACCAGGCGGGCGCCAGTGCGCGCAACGTCCTTGTTTCCTCTTTGGTGCCAAGGGGGCAAGCGTAGGCGCGGAGTACCGAGGCATCAAGCAAAGGTTTCCATATCGGTGCAACGAGACCAAGACTAGCAGGACGACAAGACAGAGGTCACCATGGAGCCCAAGACAGCGTCATCACCAGTGCCTTTTGCAGGCGAAGACTACTTTTATCAGGATAAGCTGTACTAGCTGTCCCCTTTCAAATTGGCCGTTGTTGGCTCCCTTCCCGCTCAATATTTGGGGAGAGGACCAGGGCCTATATAAGTAGAGCTAGCCACCACCGTAGGGGATAACTCATTCAGAGGCATCTCACCCACACAAGTTCATCAAACACAAGAACACCTCAACCTCGGGAGGCTGTTCTTCCCCTTGTACTGTTCATCATCAGCCCAAGAGGCAATCCACCACCACCACACTGGAGTAGGGTATTACACCACAACGGTGGCCTGAACCAGTATAAATCTTGTGTCTTTGTCTTGTGAGGTCGTCGAGTTCGTCCGCGAGATCTTAGAGAGCTAGGGCGTGGATCGGTAGCAAGGGAATCTTCGCGCGCACCCAAGTGTTCAAACCTCAAGGGTTTTGCCGGAACCCATGATCCGACATTTGGCGCGCCAGGTAGGGGTCCGCCGTAGCTTCTCTTCCATTGATCCGTGCTTTGTCGCCACCTCGCTTCGCCCACATGGCAGGCGCCCTACCACCGACTCCGACGGCCAGCGTTGATGACGGGGCCAGGGGCTCCGAGCCATGGCCCCCGCCCTGCGGCGGGTGCGGTGGCCACCCAGGTTCAGGCCGGAGATGCCGCTGCGCTACGACGGTGCAGCGGACCCGTCAGCTTTCCTGCTTGCATACGAGGAGGCCGTCCTCGAGGCCGGGGGTGATGACAAGGTCATGGCTAACTGACTTCCCATGGCCCACGCCGGCGAGGCGCGCGCCTGGGTGCTCAACCTTCCCGGATCCACGGTGGCATCTTGGGAGGAGCTGCGACCTTTTCACTGCAGCGCTTACGCTGCACTCGCGACCACGCTGTCGCCCTGCTAGGGCGGCTCACAGCGCCGCCTTCAGACGCCACATCAAGCCGCCTCCGCTTAGATTCGTGCTGCTTCCAGCGCCGGCTCACGGGTGGGCTGCGCCAGCCGACCTCACCTTCAGCTCAAGACCACCCCGCACCACCACCGCCGGCATGCTTCCGATGCTCTGCACGCCCACCATCTGCAACGTGGCCGTCACCAAGACCCTTATCGACGGCGGCGCTGGCCTCAACTTGCTCTCCATGGAAGCCTTCAGCCTTCTTCACGTGCCGCTCGAGCGGCTCAGCCTCAGCAAGCCTTTCTCAGGAGTTGGTGGCGGCGCTGCCCGCTCCCTAGGGCAAATCCGCCTTCCCGTCACCTTCATCACACGTGACAACTACCGCACCGAGCTGGTCGACTTCGACATTGCCAGCATTGGCCTCCCGTACAACACCATCCTCGAGGACCCAGCTATGGCCCACTTCAGGGCGGCGACTCATCCAGCCTACAACCTCATGAAGATGCCTGGAAGCAAAGGTGTCCTCACCGTCAAGGGGGACACCAAGGAGGCCGTGACAGCGCTCAAACTTGCCTTCAAGACCGCTGCAGCGGCGCAGCCCGTCGGCGCCGGTGCCCCCGAGGCCAAGAGGCCGCGCCAACCAAGAAGAAGCAGCTGTTCACCCAAGACAAGGCAGAAACCAAGGAGGTGCCGGTCGACAAGGAAGGCTCCTCAGGAGCCACCTTCACCATAGGTGCCGGCCTCAACCCCAGCCAAGAGGAAGCATTGGTGAAGTTCTTGCGCGTGAACAAGGATATATTCGCATGGGAGCCCAATCAGCTGGTGGGTGTCCCGAGAGAGGTGATTCAGCACCACTTAAGGGTATGCCCCAATGTGCGCCCTGTGAAGCAGCGAGCAAGGCGGCAGTCCACGGAGAAGCAGGCCTTCATCGTCCAAGTGACCTGCAAGTTGGAGGCGGCAGGTGCCATTCGTGAGGTTAGGTACCCCGAATGGCTGGCGAACCCCGTCGTGGTGCCGAAGAAAGGCAGGAAGGAGCGAATGTGAGTCGACTTCACCAATCTCAACAAGGCGTGCCCTCAAGATCCGTTCCCTCTCCCGCGCATCGACTAGATCGTCGACCACACCGCCGAGTGTGACCTACTGTGCTTCCTGGATGCGTTCTCAGGGTATCACCAAATCAAGATGGGGTGGAAGATGTAGAGTAGACAGCCTTCCTGACCCCGTGTGGGGTGTACTGCTACACCTGTATGCCCTTCGGACTGCGCAACGCGGGTGCGACCTTTCAACGGCTAATGCACATCGCTTTAGGGCGGCAGCTCGGGAGAAACACGGAGGCCTACGTCGACGACATTGTGGTGAAGTCTCGGGAGGCGAGAACCTTGATCCAAGACCCGGAGGAGACCTTCGAGAGCCTGTGTCAGGTGAACTTGCAGCTTAACCCGGAAAAGTGTGTGTTCGGTGTCCCTTCCGGCAAGCTGTTGGGATTCCTCGTGTCACACAGAGGGATCGGAGCGAACCCGGAGAAGATCAAGGTCATTGAGGACATGAGCCCACCGCAGACCCTCAAGGAAATGCAGAAGCTGGCTGGTCGGGTGACTGCGTTGGGGCGCTTCATCTCCATGCTGGGAGAGCGTGCCTTACCCTTCTTCAAGCTGATGAAGAAGAAGGGCTTGTTCAAATGGACTCCGGAGGCTGACCGAGCCTTCCAAGACCTCAAGAGATACCTGACCAGCCCTCCGGTGATGGTGGCGCCACGGCCTCTCGAGCCTCTAGTACTTTATCTTGCCGCCACCCCATACTCCGCCAGCGCTGCGCTAGTGGTGGTTCGGGAGGAGCACCAGGCCAAGAGCGCGTCGCGCAACGCTACGCCGCCAGCCGAGATGACGCAAGATTAGGAAGGCACAACAAGAGCCATAGCAGCAACAACAGAAGACCAAGCTCGGTAGGACGACGCCGTAGTGATTCCCGCAAGCGATCAGGCGCCAGGGGTCCCACCACCTCAGGAGGCACCCCAGCTTTCACAAGACGCGAGCATCACCAACACGCCGGTCCTTGTTGAGCACCCGGTGTATTTCGTCAGCACAGTGTTGAGGGACGCGAGGGCACGATATCCCATGCCTCAGAAGCTCCTGCTCACGCTCCTGGTGGTCTCGTGCAAGTTGCGGCACTACTTCCAGGGCCACCCTATCAAGGTCGTCCCGGCCTACCCATTGGAGAGGGTGCTCAGGAGCCCCAACTCCACTGGAAGGGTCGCTGAGTGGAACATCGAGCTGCACTAGGAAAAGGCCTGCTAGTGGCGCACCAGCTTTGCCTACTAATGGCGCACTACTGGTGCGCCACTAGCACCACGCCATTAGTATTAAGTACTAATGGTGCACCACTGGTGCACCATTAGTATCTGGTATACTAATGGTGCACCATGCAGTGTGCCATTAGAATAGCCCAACATGCGCCATTAGTATGCCTCCCAGGGGCCATATTTACCCATGTGCTTTGGTATACTAATGGCGCACTTTGGGGTGATGCGCCATTAGTATCCTTTCTACAGTGCGCCATTAGAGTGCTGAGTAGTGCGCCATTAGTATGAATATTATGTATTTTATTTTCTTTTCTGATATTTGCACAGGTTACAAAATATATTATTGGACAGAATATAGACAGCACCACACAGCAACAGCAAATTCATCGAATACAATAGAAGATTTGTCTCCGAATACAATTCATCATATTAGTCTCCGAATTCAAAAGACCGAACAAAGATAGAACATTACAAGTCTCGAGACCGTGAATAGCGAGTTTGTCTTCACATTACAAGTCGATATCGATCATCTAAACTACCATCACATAGAAGAGAGCTGCGGTCATCACGATGAGCATCATCGTGATGAAACTGGTCTTCATCCGGTTCCTCCAACGCCCCCCTCCTCTCTCCCGCTAGATAGCGCCAGATTCAGATTCGCCCGCCCCTAGTGGTGTACCTTTGTAACTGTTATCATGAAACGGTGAAACTATTCCGACACTCCTCCAAGTCGTCAGAGACTCCGGAACCTTACCCTTGTACACAACATACGACTCAAGCATCTCTATGCACTAGCCAAACAATGTATAATACATAAGCAATACATAAGGATGCAACAAAAGGATCGGAAGAGAAAAGCAAGACATTAATAGCATGATTCATGGTCCTACTAATAAATAGCATCGATTACATCTAAGTTGAACGACTGTCCAAACCAAAGAGACATACAAGTTCATTAAAGTTTAATTAGAACATGAGCTAATCGATGTTTCAGAACTACACATAGCATCCTACTTTCGACTCGACTCATGGGACCGGAGCATGTATGAAGTCACTGCCTTCGTGATGGTCATGAAGTCACGCGCTGTCACCTGCATTTGTAGCGCTGTGTCTATCTCACCGTTGGACGGTTGTTATCTCAAGTAGAACTGCCCCGAGGTACGGCGACATCTTGATGGATGATTTCTACAAACTCCGATCGGATGCGAAAGAATTTTGTCTGATGTTCGCGCCCCGGATTGCCGCCAAGCTTGCGCCCAATCTTTGAGATTATTTGGTAGCGTAAGGTGATTATGGTCCCGCACGATCGCCTCGCATGTGATGGAGAGCATAGTAGGTATCCTTCCGATCACAAAGCGGCTGCTTGACGCAGGGGAACATCAGACAGGGTGAACACGTGCTCGCTGCACTCTCTGAATCGCCTCTTAAAGGTGCCGCCAGATGTGGCGTAGCCGGGGAGAGCATCATCAAGAACTTTCTTGATATTTGTGTAGTCTATCTTAGAGTCACGGTCCGGGACAAAATACGTGGCCATGAAATATTTCGGGCTTAAGAGGATGAGTGTGCAATGTGTGTCACTACACAGAACACGGAATGTTAGAAAAAAAAAGAACGATCGAAATCTAAGAAATCATATGTTACGGGGCGGTTAGGGGATGACTTACTTGGGAAAGTAAGGCACGAGGAAGTTATCCTTATCTGGGTTTGCCAGAATGACGCCTTCGAGGTGTGAACTCGCGACTTGCCGGTCCCCAGCGCTGCCCAAGATCTTGGCACACATGTAGAAGGGGTCGACTATCTTGATGTCCGGGGTCTTGTCTCTAATGATCCACATCTCCATACTCAGCAAAAACAACCAAATGAAGGTGTAGTGCAGCGGATGAAGGTTAAACATAGCAACGATGTCATCAAACCGCAGGATGATCGTACCCCCGATGGCGCTATCCACAAAGCCCTTGCCCTCTGGCACCTTGGCCACGAAAACCGGGTATGCCACATCATTCTGGGAGATGCCGCTTCTCCAAAGAAAGTACACTGTCATGCAGACTCCACATAGCACCGGTTGCAGCATTGAGCATATTTGTCGGTAGCATCGCCCTACCCGCCACATGCACCCTCCTCGAGATATCCTTAGGTGAAGGTGGCCCGCCCCGAGCACGGATCACACTCGGTGCCGGGCTGGCTCGCACCGGCGCCTTGTTAGTCTTTCGCTTCCGCCCCTTCTTCTTGATCTCGCTATAATGGGATCGAAGTTCGCTCACGCACCGCTTTCTGAGCGCAGTTGGGGCTGATAATATTTCGCACCTCGCCATCTAAGGCTCGGTGAAGGTGACACCGGAGGCGCTCGAGAACCGAACGCCGATCGACGCTTTGGTAATTGGGTTTCTCCGCCGCATTAGCTAGATCGTGGTCGCTTTTTCGTGGTTGTGTTCTTGAGAAGGAGGCCCGCAGAATTCATCACCGCATCCATGTTCGGCACGTACTTATCGACGCTGGTAAATGTACCATCGCCGTTGTCGCCGCCGTCTCGATCCTGTGCCATGTGCATGTCCGGATCCCGCGCCATAGGGATGTCCTCGCATGTCCGGAAGCGCGGCGGGCGGTCTCGCCATGGCTTGGCGCCGCACGATCGGGCGTCTTGTCTCGTGGGTGGTGTCCCCGCCCCAAACGACCTGGCTGTTCGCCAAAGCAAGGGCCAGCTATACGACGCGTTGAGGGTCATCTCATCATCTTCGCTATTCCGGCCGGTCGAATCGAGGTAACAACTCGCCCCTAGCCCGGCAGCACCCAAACCAGTTGAACCCTAGACAAGGTGGTGGCATCGGATTATCGCGGAACACGGGTTGCCCGGTTGAACGATTCTGCCCTTGGCGACATCGACCAACTCATCGCTCACGGCGCGTGAGAGTGCACGGAACGTCGGCGGCGCGCCTACGAAAACATGTAGGGCATCAGGGATGCCCAGTCAAAGGCCAAGAGATGAAGTCCTCGGCCGAGAGGCTTAATTAGTTACCGTGATGGCGTCGAGCTAAACTAATGTCGAGGC
Organism: Aegilops longissima; assembly: GCA_021605205.1. Classification (NCBI taxonomy): domain Eukaryota; kingdom Viridiplantae; phylum Streptophyta; class Magnoliopsida; order Poales; family Poaceae; genus Aegilops; species Aegilops longissima. The sequence continues at coordinate 222,170,058 of CM038680.1, forward strand.
ACCGCCAACGGCGGGCGTGCAATTGACGGAGGGGCCGCTTGCTGGCGAGGTGCCGGCCGGCGTACACCCGGGTGCATTAAGCTCCAATGCCCGTTCCGACGCCAGAGACACGAATACCGCCTCCGCCGGAGACACCAATGGCGCCGCCGCGGTTAAAGCGAGTTGTGGCCGTGAAGTTGGGAACCGGGCGGCCCCTCATACGCCCGCAATCCACGCCGTCATCCCCTGAATCAAGGTAGGCACCATGGAGGTGAGCGTCGTTCCTAATTGCTGTTGCACTTGCTCTTGCACAATCTCCGGAATCCGCGCCACTTGTGCCTTGAGTTCTTGAACCTCGCGCGACTGGCTTTCCGAGCTGGTCTTTCTCTCCTTTCGCCCACCAGCGTTATAGTATGACGACCATTTTGTGGACAAGCCTTTGCCGGCCACACGACCAGCTGACGACGGCTTACTGAGCTTATCCTTGTTTTTCATTACGTTCAACGCCCTATTTAGAGTGCTGTCCCAAGGGGTGCTCTGAGCTGACCTCGCGCTACTGCTTTCAGTCTCCTGTGGAAGGAATGTGAACCATTTAGAAATTTAGCTTCATTAATTAGAATGCAACCATATGGAGCTAATTACGCGGTGGTGTATTCCATACCAGAACAAGCTCAAGCGCCCTGGTCTTCAGATCCGTGGTAAGCTCCTTTGTTACTGGGTCCTCCTTGTACCGGGCCCTGACATAGTTCCTGGTCTGCTTGTCACGGTATTTCTCGAAGCGGGGCGGTAGGCCTTGCTCGGCACGCCTCAGCGCCCTCCTTGTCCCATATAGGCTCCGCCACTTTGTAACCGCCCTGACCGAAGTTTGTGTTCCCTAAGTTCAACTCCCGCATTTCTTTCCCCCTTGACTTGATTCGGAGGTTGCGCTGCTCTCGCACTTGATCTTGAACTCCTTGTAGTCATCTTCGCTGATCGAAGGATTTTTCGCCTTAATCTTCTCATAACTATCACTTTTGTCAATCATTGTCTTCACCGCGCTTCTCCAAGTAGAAAGGCCGTGCTCATCCTTGTGAGGGCGGCACTGTTCACTTTATTCCTTGAGAGGCGTGTGTTTGCAAAGTCAGCGGGGAACTTGTATCGTTCGTGCAGCTTCATGAAGAGGAGGTTGCGCAAATTCCTCGGTCCTTATGCCTTAGGTTCTCGGTGTTGATCGAGACGGTGTTCGAGAATGCACCCGAGCTGAACCGAGTACCCTTGACTAAATCTTTCGGCGCCATGGATGCCCGCCGGAGTTCACTTCAGTAAATTCCTCCTTGACGGTGCCGAGCATGTTCAGGCGCCGGTCCTTCCGTTGCCTCTTCGGTTGGCTGCCATCTGTGTGTGCGCCGCCATCATCAGTGGTGGCATCCTCGGCGGCACCATAAGTGGTGCCATCCCCAACGCCACTAGGATCGGTGTCTTCCGCGGCGTCCTCATAGCGGTGAGGTTCTTCCTCCATCTCCTAGGACAGCTCCCAGAATTGCTTGCCGCCCGAACCGCCGGCCTCATCATTGTGGGCCATGTTTCGCTCTAAATAGGAAAAAAGTTTGGTCAAAAAGTTGGTTATTGTCAAGTAACAAGATCATGGTCTCATCATTTAGGGTTTGTCGACACCGAGGCATCCTAAAAGCTAAGCTTTTATCATTTAGGGCTTGTCGACGCCGAGGCACCCTAAAAGCCTAAGTGTACATCATTTAGGTTCTCATCGACACCGAGGCACCCTAAAATCCAAGGTTTTATCATTTAGGGTTTGTCGACGCCGAAGCACCCTAAATTCTAAGTTAAGTTTTTATCATTTAGGGTTTATCGATGCCGAGGCACCCTAGGTTGACTGATATATATGGGTATCTTCTAATAATATACCCTATCAAGAAAAGGGAAGGAGAATTCTAAGTTGGGCCTAATCACTTGGCTCTATTGCCACCTATGGTTTAATGCAGCAAGAATGGAGGGGCAGTTGATCCTACTTAATTAAGTACTAAGATACCCCGGCCCATGCATTAGTCGCAAGTACCCCATATGTCCTATTTTTAGCAAAGTCATGCTAAAATTCACGGAAAATTTCAGCATGACCTTTGTTGAAAATAGACATATGGAGTACCCAATTTGCCGAACGGAAGTTAATCGACATTCCGGCAAACTCAAGGGCCTCTCGGGGTACCTGCAAAATCATTATCCCTGCGTAATGAAGTCGCCAATGGGTCATTTCAAAAGATCACAAGTAGCATCATCACAAGTACAACATCATCACAAGTACAACAGCAGGGATATTTTTATGATACAAGAAGAAAGCAGCCACAACTATAGTAAAAACAAGCAACTACACACACAGGAGTTGTAAAATATCCCTGGTGCTGTAACTTGTGCCGCACATCCATCGACAAATTCGAGTAGAGACATGACACATCCTACTATTCTTTTTTACATAAACATTGTAATTAGTCAAGACAATTTCTCTCATATTTTTAAACTTCTAGTTATTTTAATCTACGGTAGAGACATGACATCATCACCTCCGTAAAAAAACCAACAAATATGGCATCGTAAACATATGTGCCAATTGCCGAAAAATATAGAAAAGAAAGCACATAGTTATAAAGATTAGTATTCGAGACTTTGTAGCGAGCTCTGGTTTCTCTTAATGGCAATTTGGGTGAACCTTTCCATGCAAAAAAATTAAACTGTTATACAGATTTTGGACCCCATCATATGCTAAGGTGTGTGATGGTTCAGCTTAATATATTTCGAGCAAGAGATGAGGTGCAAACAAACATTTTAACAAACCGTGGTGGGCTATTTCAAGACATTGCGGTTCGAGTGCTTGTAATGGCTGTGAGATGAGAACTACCGTAATGGATGAATATTCATGAGGGTTCAGAGTTGACATGTGAATTGGCAACTAATTTAAATCCAGCAAGAGCACCAACTTCAAGCCCTGAACCGAGTGAATGAAAATTACACAACGAAGCCACACACATGCACATATGAACGGTAGAAATGAGGAATCATGTTTGATCTCATATATGCTTTCTTTGACTTCATTTATGATACAAGAAGAAAGCAGCCACAACTAAAGTAAAAACAAGCAACTACACAAACAGGAGTGGTACAATCTTCGTGGTGCTAGAACTTTTGCCGCACACCCATTGGCTCCTGGCTCTCAGAAACTATTCCAGGTGCTTTTTCAGTTTCAGCATACGAGAAAGGAAAAATAGAGTAGGCAAGCAGAGCTATGGAATAAAACAGATCAACCGAAGCAGAGGCAGTATTTAGGAGGAGGGGGGGTTGTTTTGATTCACTCACTCAACCTCCCAAGACAGATCAACCGAAACATATCAACAAAACAGATTAACTTGTGCCCTCTAATGACTCACTCAACTTAACAGATCAACAAAATAGTGTTTTTCCATGGTTTTTGAATGAAAACATTATGACAGCTTGCAAACATAGGACCATGTCATTATCATGGCAGTCCACTATATATTTTTATGACGAAATACATCATTATCAGGGCACATTATGGCCATTTTCTTACATGATGCTAACTGTACCTAACTGATTTTTTTGACAGTAGCTAACTGTATTTAGTAATTTTTCTCAGAATCTTGCCCTATTTGAAGGACAAGCAAATAGATACAATGGATAACTTTGGCACAATCCTAAGGCATAATCCTCCGACTAATTCATCATCAGAGGCCAGCATGAAACACACTCCTCCAAAAAAGCCTAAAATTCCACTATTATTGCTCACAAAAGCCTAAAATACACTAGTATTGCCTCTAAAAAGCCTTAAAAGTCCACTATTATTGACAATCAAAATATGATCTGAATGTAAGGAGTTAACTGAAAAATTAGTGTTAATCAAGTTTTCAAGTCAGATCATAACTGAAGTTATTCAGAGAATATAGTGACATCAAATGCAGTTAATTATTCTTAAATGAATCTTAGTTTGTATTGTTGTCAGAGATTCACACATGCTCCCCTAATTATTATGTCTGTATCTTTAGATTATCTACTTTAGGCATAATCATACACAATTCTGACTGTACTGTAAGAATTGTACTCCATGAAAATGTTGAAATTTTGACATTCGGAGGGTCACCTGCGTGGTGGTGCCTATCAGCGCCGTTGAGCTCGCGTGGTGTGGTGAGCTCGCCGGAGATGGACGGGCCCTGCACAGCGGTCGAGACTCAGAGCATAGGTTGAGGGCAAGAGGAAGAAGAAGAAGAAGGAAGTGGAGGGAGGGGCTCACTGGCAATGAGGGCGTGACAGGCGCCGGCTGGCCGATTGGACCCGGAGGAAGCCGCGGTCGTGCCGATCCCTAGGGCTCGGGGCGGCACAAGACCACGCCCAACAGAAGCAGCAGCAGCACGGACGGCGGTGTCGCGTGGGCCCGGCTGAGCTGAGGTAGAGGCGTCGCCTCCTCCTCCTCCGGCTCGGGGCTTGGGCGGCGGCTGGGAAGCTGCAGTGGTGGGGGCAATGGGGCGCAGGGCGGCGCTGGGAGCTGCAGGGTGGGGCGGGGCGGGGTGGAGTTTGGCGGGGGTAGGGGCGGCGACGTCATGGGTCGGGGCAGCGGGTGGATCTGGCGAGGGAGAGGGACGAAGGGATCTGGCGAGGGAGAGGGAGGAATTAGCTAGGGGGGAAGATTACTAATGGCGCACCCCGCAGCGGTGCGCCATTATTATTATTTTTAGATAGCAATGGTGCGCCCCCGATCGGTGCGCCATTAGTAATCTTTTTTTTTAGATAACGATGGCGCACCCCCGATCGGTGCGCCATTAGTAATCTTTTTTTAGATATCAATGGCGCACCAGCCAGAGGTGCGCCATAAGTAATTTTTTATTATTTTTTGTTGCATCTAATAATTTTTTATGAAAACAGTAATAATTTTTTATGAAAACAGTAATAATTTTTTATAAAAGCAGTAATATGAAATAGTAATAATTTTTTATAAAAACAGTAATAATTTTTTAAAAAATATCATCAAATTTGTTATTTGAAAATATTTATGAATATGAAAAAATATCATCAAATTTATTATTTTAAAAAGAAATACCGCTGCAGACGAGGAGTGATCGGAAAGTACCACACCACTTTTCGAGGAGCTTTCTTCCTCTTCTTGTATCGAGTGACGCTGCACACCGGACATATGGTAGACTTGCGTGCTCGTCCCAATAAATGATGCAATTGTTCATGCACACATGGTATTTCACGTTTGGTAAATCCAGAGGACACACGATTTTCTTCGCCTCCTCGAAACTGGTCGGGCACTTGTTCCCCTTGGGAAGACGTTCATGCCAGAATGACATGTTCTCGTCGAAGCATGCGTCGGTCATTTTGTGTTTTACCTTCATCTCCAGAGCCATGAGCGTTACTTTCAGGAGGGTATCCTCGGGCCCGCATCCTTCATACAATGGAGTAACCGCGTCTATCTCCAGTTGATCCGGCTTGGCTTTCTCTCGGGCGACAGCTCTTGTGTTATCCGTCTGCTTGAGAAGAAGTTCTTGAATATGAGGGTCCTGCACCTAGCCCATCGATGGTCCATCGTCATCTGCTCCGGCATCTTCATCTTCATGATCATGCCCTTCGTCTACTCCGGCATCTTCCTCATCATCATGTCCTGCATCTTCTACATGATGACTGTGTACAACATCACCGTCGTGATCATGTCCTGGAGATTCTTCGTCTTCTCTTCAGCCGAGAGCAGCGGTGGTTGTCTTGCTGCCCTTCCTCATTTCTTGCCCGGCTCCCATGGACGACTTCATAGTCATCTTCATCACCTTGCCACCGATAGCCATCCATGAAACCATGCAAGAGCGGTGGTCCCACACCTGCCGAAATCCGGGTCCGCAATAAGGCTCTTGACTTGCATCTTCGATACGCACATCCGATCTCCGTCTCATTCTTTTGAAGCATATCGGCCTTCGCGGAGCTCAAAAACCTATTCATGATGCCTTCGGTCATCTTGCGGACCATGGTCGCCTGCGGGGTAGAGCAAAATGATATTTTAGAACCAAGAAAAAATTTGGCATGACTTTCCCTAAAAATAGGACCAAAAGGAATGCATAGTGCAAAAATTCTCGCCGAAACGGAAATGAATCAACATTCCGGAAAATTATTTGCAACTATCGCATTTCAAATACCGGTACCTGCAAACACAAACATATATGCAACACCACAAACATATGCAACACCACAAACATACATAGATCTAGCTAGGCCATAAAAAGTGCATGTGCACGTTGTTAGAGGGAGAAAAAAAGTAGATCTACAACATAAAGATAGCTTCCCCCTTACTTACCTATCAAAAAAGGTAATTTATCCACTTAATTTGGATGAATCTATGGTGCAAATGAGGTGAGGAGGAGGAGGCAGCCGAGACAAGCTTGGAGGAGGAGGTGGAGAGAATGAAGTGGGGAAAGTGAGTGGGTAGCTAGGTGTGGCTGTCCAAAATATCTAGCTGGTCCCAGGTTACTAATGGCGCACCACATACAAATGCGCCATTAGTAACCCTGGTTACTAATGGTGCACCTGCTGGTGGTGCGCCATTAGTAGTTTTGCAAAAAAAAATAGTAATAATAATAAAATACTAATGGCGCATTAGAGTAGAAGGCGCCATTACTAGTTTAAACTAGTAATGGCGCATTATGCAATCGTGCGCCATTAGTAGTTTTGCAAAAAATTAATAAAAAATACTAATGGCGCACCATGCATAAAGGCGCCATTACTAGTAAGAACTAGTAATGGCACACTGTGCCCACTAATGGCGCACCAGCACATGGTGCACCACTGCTATATAGTAGTGGCGCACCACATGTCTGGTGCGCCATTAGTGGCCATATCATCTATAGCCCTTTTCCTAGTAGCGCAGGCGTTCCAGTTGGAGTTCAGCACTACCAGGGTCATCAAGGGAGCCGCGCTCGCTGATTTTGTGGCGGAATGGACGGATGCCCCGGCACTTGAAGTGGGCGAGGACCGGTCCACCTCGCCAGGAAGTGAGGCGCCAGACGGATGGGTCATGTATTTTGATGGTGCCTTCGTGCACCAGGGCGCAGGGGCTGGAGCAGTACTCATCTCGCCCATGCAGGACAAGCTCTACTACACTGTGCAACTCTATTTTCAGCTGGGCGAGAAGGTCTCCAACAACATCGCAGAATACGAAGGCCTCATAGCTGGCTTAAAGGTCGCGGCAGCTCTAGGAGTAAAGCGCCTCACCATTAGGGGCGACTCACAGCTCCTAGTCAACTTGTCCAACAAAGTATATGAGCCAAAGGATGAGCACATGGAGGCGTACCTCGCAGAAGTACGTAATATGGAAAAGCAGTTCCTAGGCCTGGAGGTGCAGCATGTGCCCCATGGCACCAACAAGGAAGCCGACGACATATCCAGGAGGGCATCTAAGCAGCAGCCCCAAGAGCCTGGCGTCTTTGAGGAGCGGCTCTTCAAGCCGTCAGCGACGCCACCACTTTCAAGCACGGCACGGCCTCGAGAGGAGGTCCCACAACCGCCTGCCACGGGAGCCCCAGCTTGTGGCCCAACCTCAGGAGCTCGCTTGCTCTTGGCGCTCAAGCCCCAAGAGGGATGTTGGACCAAGGAATTCAAGGAATATCTGATGCAAGGGGCGCTACCCGAGAAGGAAGAGGACGCAGAGCGCGTGGCCCGGCAAGCCACGACATACTGCATCCAGGACGGTGAGTTGTACAGGAAGCGACCAAATGATGTTTCGCTGCGTTGCATTTCCAGGGACCAGGGGAAGGAGCTGCTGATTGACATACACGACGGGGACTGCGGACACCACTCATCGTCACGGACTCTCGTCAGCAAGGTGTTCCGCAGTGGATTCTACTGGCCCACGACGCTCAACGACGCAGCTGAGCTGGTGAAGTCCTGCGAAGCTTGCCAGTTCCACGCCAAGCAGATCCATCAGCCAGCTTAGGGCCTCCAGACTATACCGCTTACATGGCCGTTCGCGGTCTGGGGGCTAGATATCTTGGGCCCATTCCCTCGAGCGCTAGGGGGCTACTGCTACCTCTACGTCGCCATCGACAAGTTCACCAAGTGGGCGGAAGTGGAAGCCGTCCGCACCATCCCAGCTGGTTCCGCGGTTAAGTTCATCAAGGGCCTCGTGAGCCGTTTCGGGGTCCCCAACCTCATCATCACCGACAACGGCTCGCAGTTCACCAGTAACCTCTTCAAAACATATTGTGCTAACTTTGGAACGCAGATCTGCTACGCTTCGGTGGCGCACCCCAGGAGCAATGGCCAGGCTGAACGCGCCAACGCGGAGGTCCTGAGAGGCCTCAAGACCAGGACCTTCAAGAAGAAGCTCGAGGCCTGTGGTAGGGGCTGGCACGACGAGCTCCAGTCCGTGTTGTGGTCCATCCGCACCACCGCCACTAAGCCGACGGGAGAGACCCCGTTCTTCCTTGTCTATGGAGTCGTAGTGGTCCTCCCTCATGAGGTCAAGCATCGCTCCACGCGGGTCCTGGCGTTTGAGGAAACGCAGCAGGACGCCATGCGGGGGATGGACCTCGTACTGGGGGAGGAACGTCGTCGCGAAGCTGCACTAAGGGCGGCAAGGTACCAGCAGGCACTATGACGATACCACTCTTGCAACATCTGCTCCAGGACGCTCGAGGCAGGCGACCTCGTCCTGAGGCGGGTCCTCTCCAGGGAAGGGTGGCACAAGCTCTCACCCATGTGGGAGGGCCCGTTCAGGGTCGTCCATATCTCCAGGCCTGGCGCCGCGCGCCTGGAGACATAGGACGGGGTGCCCATCTAGAACGCCTGGAACATCCAGCACCTCCGGAAGTTCTACCCATGAAGCAAGGCCCAAGGCACAGAAGAAAGGCCCAAAGCTCGTGAAGAAGGCCCGGTGCCTGTGAAGAATTGCCGCCCGTGACACTCTCACGTAATAATGAGTGGGGTTGTACACGCCCCAGAGTGTCAGGAGTGCCGCCCTCAGGCCTCGGGGCTCCCTCCCATGCCTAGTGGCAGCACTTAGCTCCGCGCTGGTGAGAAGACTTGAAGACTAGACTAGGTGCCGGACGCGGCTTTTCATTTTCTTTCCGTAGTTGGATCGCCTTCTCTTAATCAAAGTTTGCTTCTGGTGTTCCTTGCTGATTTGATTCCGTCGCCTTTTGCCGCCTTTTCCGAATCTAGTTCGCTTATGTTCTCTCTCTCGCATACCTCGAGGGGGCTACGCAGGTGCCTTCGCGAGGGTTTCTTCCTCCAGTGCTTGTCCTTCTCTCTTGCTTCGGTCTGCTTTCTCGTGAGGCACCCTCGTTCGAGCCCACAAGCCGGCACATCTCTCCTAATCCGTGCCCCTCGGGTACCGTGATATGAAGCGCTGGGTCAAGCCTCGGATGAGCGATAAGTCTCCTAGCGAGCTTCCTAATGAATTTTTTGCAGTTCCTGAGCAACCACTAAGCCAAGAATGGCATGAGGAAACAAGTGCCTCGTGAAGAAGAGGCTGCCCCAAACGCGCCAGGTATCGTGGTTCTAAGTCTGACAGTAGAATGGAGGGTAGGAATGGAGAGGCAAGATCCTAGCTATGGAGTAGTTGTATACGCAAGGATTTACGAGTTCAGGCCCTTCTCGGAGGAAGTAACAGCCCTACGTCTCGGAGCCCGGAGGCGGTCGACTGGATTATATGCGATATGTTACAGGGTGCGAACCCATCCGCTGTGGAGGGGGTGGCTTATATAGAGTGCGTCAGACCCCAGCCAGCCCACGAAAGAGGGTTTAAATGCGTTAAGACCGGCGTTCATTGGGTACGCCGGACATAAAGTGTCATCATGACCATAAAGACTAATTAATTACATACCGTTTGGATATAGAGTGATTCCTGGGCACCTGATGGTCGAGTGAGTCTTCTTGGTCGAGTGTCTCTGATTCTGTCGAGTGGAAGCCTACCAGGTCGACTGGGAGGTAGCTTCTTTCGCGAGTGTCCTTGGGGAGGGTACCTTTGGGCAGGTCTATGACCCTACCCTAGGTACATGACTTCATCATTAGCCCCCGAATGGATCGAGGTTTGAGTGAGGAAGGAGTTGATAATCTTTCCGATCTGTTCTTTGTGTTGCAAGTGTGCCTTATTCTGGATCAACAACCTTTTAGTGATGGCGTCAACTTCTCTTTCAGTCGCCTTGATCCATTCTTCACATTTGTCGAGTGAACTTTGTGAACTTGAGGATTTCCGAGCGACGGATCGGAGGAAATCTGCTGTCTGACAGGTAGATCCGCGGTTAGCGGATTTCATGAGATCTGAATTTTGGGAAGCGCTTGGCGGAGAAAACTGCTGCACTTGGATGGGATAAAGCGATGACGCCTCGATCTTCGCGCCGCCTTTTTCGCCATCGTGTCGCCGCACTGCTATTGCGGGATTTGACGGATTGCTGGGCCTACCAACAGACCACTGAAGCGGCCTCATATAAGGCATCGGATGGGGTATTTTGAATAGTGTGACCCCAATCTTCCCCTCCCTCCGCCTCCAAATCTCTCTGCTGCGCCCTTAGCCTGCTGAGCGCCGCAGCCCAGTACCTGCTTCGCCGACGACCATGGTGAAGGAGAAGACCGCAGCCTTGGAGCGGGTGAAGAAGGCGGCGGCGAAGGCGAAGTGGAGAGCGCCCAGTCGGGGCGGATCTTCTTCGCGGTCCAAACTGCCGCAAGGTTGGGTCCAAGGAGATTGGATCCGCTCGACCATCAGCGAGAAGGACCTCAACGATCTGGCCAACGAGGGACTGATCCTCCATGGGTCGGCGAGGCTTCCGGGAATGGAGTGGCAGCCGTAGCCTGAAGAGGGTGAGTGCGTTCTCCTAGCCACTCAGGTAGATCGGGGATTTTCTCTACCGCCGAATCCTTTCTTCTGCTCCCAACTCCATTGTCTATCTTGCTGCTTTCGTGTCGTTGTGCGAAAACTTCTGGGGTTGTCAGCCGCACTGGGGCCTCTTCAAGCATATATTCACTTGTCGCTCTCAGACGGTGAAGAAAACGAACCCGAATGACGAGAGAACCCAAGTAATCCAGATGTGTGGGGACTCGGGTCCGATGAGGGGAAGAGCGCTTTTCGGCTATGACTCTCCCTCGATTCGGTTAGAGGTGGCGATCGACTGGTTCTCTGCCAAGACTAGCTAACGCCGAGGCGATCGACCGACTCCCACCTTTCTCCATGAGTCGAGTGAACAAGCCATCTTCCCTGAAGGTGCTACCAGAGGAGAAGGCCCAAGTAAAATTGTTGATGGAACGCGTAGTCCAGCTCATTCGCGACGGGGTGACCGGCATGGATCTTCTGGAAGTTTTCCTCCGACAGTGTATCCAGCCACTCCAATACCGAGACCATCCGATGTGGATGTACTCGAGTACAGATGATACCACTCGGGTCCATCCAGAGGAGGTCGATGACGCCACGCTGGAGAAGTGGATGACTGCCATCACAGGAAACAAAGATAATCCTCGCGGAGCTAGGAGGATTCCCCACTCGACCATTCTTATGATCGACACAAGGTATAACCACTTATCTCCGACTGTGATTCTACTGCATTCAATCTGTTTTAATGCAAATTCGTCGACTGAATTTTGCCTTGTTTTGTTGTCTTCTAGGCCACCACTGAGATGTACTCGATGCCCAACGGGGTGCAGGAACCAGTCGAAGAAGAAGAAGGAAGCGGAGGTGAAAGCCAGGAGGAATGGGAGTCCAACGGCGAGGAGGATGAGGGGGACGACAGCTCTGGTGAAGAGGAGGAGGAGGAGGAAGAGGAGGAAGGCGTCGATCCTCCCTTTCGAAAGGAAGGTCAAATTGGCGCATGACCCGGTGACGGCGCTTGTAAAGCTGTTAAGCCCTTTGGGCGTCGATGAAGTGACCTCGGACAACTTCCCTGTGCCGGTGAGAAACCGCCAAGCAACCTCGAGCAACGTCGTCGAAGCCGTGAAGGCCCTGCCCAAGATGCGGATGGTCATTCCCACCATCTCCGGGTAATCAGCGAGAACTTGTATTTCCTTATTCAACATGAGTGTACTTTTGGTCGACTCGATGGTGATCAGCCGATTCTCGAAATCTTGGTCTGCTACCTCCGAGACCTCAGCCAACACGAAGATCAGGAAATGGAGGATGCCGTCACCTCCAACCTTGGTATGATCTCTGCAGTTTAAGCTTTTAGTCGATTGGATTTCCATGTTTACTTTTGAATCTTTCTTGTAGTTCCGCCTCATGTCATTGATCTCCTCGATGATGACGAGGAAACGCCGAGGAAGAGGAAGAACAAGAGGGTGCCTGCTTTGGCAAGGCTGCTCCAGTTGTGACGATACCAGAGCGCTGGTTTCGAGGGAGGCAACACCGCTCGAACCTTCGTGTCTTTTCTTGTACCTTTGACAAGTGGCCGACCCACTTAATCGATTGCTGATCCACCATCCCTTTTGCTATACACCACGTCCGGAAGACCAAGTGAGTGCTGCTAAGGGGCTATCGCGAGCAGGGATCATGATGGAGCAAGTGAAGGCGTCCGAGAGGCCAGCCAGCGTGACCTATGATGCTAGTTCAGCTCTCGAGCAATGTCCAAGTAAGTCGATTTTTGCTTGCTCTGTTAGGATATGCTACCTAAAACTGCTTGCTCTGTTAGGACATGCTACCTGAAACTGCTTCTTTCTGAAGATTTCCATATCTGTACACCCACTGGGTGGGTGGGTCGATTGAGTTTTTGTGGGGGCACGCTGAGTGCACCCACTGGGTGTAGTCCCCGAGACTATGGTGGACTGCGTGCAGTCGACTATAGTCTTTACACTTTGAACTTCTTCACTCGGCCTGGTCGGACCAAGTCGAATGGAACCGTAAAACCGGTGGGGCACGCTGAGTGTACCCACCGGGTGTAGTCCCCGAGACTATGGTGGATCTAGCAGCGATCGGCTATAGTCTAAAGAACTGGTTTTTTACATGGTGACCGCCCGACAATTAGCCATGGTTTTAGAATCATAACCTTTTGCCTCTTTTGGTCATTCGTCAACCAAATTGGTAAAACCAGTGGGGAACACGCTGAGTGCACCCGCTGAGTGTAGTCCCCGAGACTACTTGTCGAATGTTTTGATTTGGTACGTAGTCTTAGAAATGCTACGATTTTTCCTTAGTCACTTTCAAGTGATCTGTCTTTGATGTCTTTTGTTGATTGACTCTTTATAGAAATCTTGCGAGCTTGTGGCTCGCTATCTTTGAGATTAGAGAACAAACAGATCCAGCTCAACCTCGACTTGAAGCTGGTGAGAATTTGCGAAAGCGAAGGATGAAGCAAAAGGTATGGCTGGTGAGAACTTGACGTCTCTTTGTTTTTCTGTTCATTCTCAACTCTGTTCTCATTGTTGCTTTGCGATAAACTGGAGGAGACTCAAGAAGAAGGACCTTGACCTTGCGAGGCTGAAGGCTGCTTTGGAGAAAACAAAGCTCATTGAAGAAAACTTGCCTCGGTCGACAAACTTGAAGATGAAAATGCCAAGTTGAAAGCCGCTCTTGTGACGCGACCAACAAGGAAGTTAGTCGATGAAGAATGACAAGATTGCTCTGTCGACAAAGGTGGCCAATCGGGGGAGGCGAAATGACTGGAGGTTTATCTTGGAGGGCTCGCCAAGAAGCTGTTTCTCATGCTTGAAGGTAATCTCTTTTATCCATTGTCTTGCTATCACCGGCTCATCGCATGATTGTTATTTTGAGTCCGAGCTGTGTTTTCAGGATTCATCAAAACTTGAAGAAGAAACGGTCAGTGGAAACCAGCACGGACCCCATCAACTCTCCCGTGAAGGACGGCTGCTATGAATGTGCTCCGACCGGAGTCTCGCATTGCTAGCGTGGTGGATTATCTTGCTCGACTGAAAGCTGCGGTGTCGCGGATCGACTCAACTCTCTGGCCAGAGCAGACGCTTCAGAATGACCTTGAATCCTTAATGACTCGATGAATGATATTCCAAGTCGAGTGCAAGAATGGAAAAAGTCTTACGCGGTGTGTGCTGATGTTGCTCATCTACGGTTCGTGTCCACTGCAAGGAAGCGCAAGAGGACAAGCTGGCGTCCCTCAAAGTTGCCAACACCAGGAAGTACAACTTCCGATCTTTCATGGAGACCTTCATCGCTGCTGCTACCCGTATTGCCGACGGAATCGACCTCGACCAGTTTGTTGCACCTTCCAGTCCTCCACCGGAGGAGTAAAAAACTTCTAAGTCCCATCTTAAATTTGCCTCGGAATGCCGAGTGGTTTTTGTAATCGACAAACTTTAAAAGGCTTAACGCCTGAGCACTTTCGGATCCGTAGGACGTTTATCCGAACTTGATATATCCTTGAACATGCTTTATTTGCCTTCGAGAGAACTTTGCTCTTCATTCGGAATATATTTCATTGTTGTAAGTAGTATCCTTGAGGTGAAACTCCAGTCGACTTGTACTTCATCTATCTTGCAGGTATGACGAAGCACAGACTGCGACTGACCTCGTCGTTCTTGCGGATTGGGATGGACCGCATGTTGTACTTGTGGCGAAGCTCCGAAGGAGAAGGTAGCAGTCGACTTGTACCTCGTCGTCCTTGCGGATTGGGATGGACCGTATGTTGTACTTGTGGTGAATCTCCGAAGGAGAAGGTAGCAGTCGACCTGCACCTCGTTGTCCTTGCGGATTGGGATGAATTCCTAACTTAGGCGAGTACTGGACTGCATCTAAGCCTCCGAGCGGGAGGTGTGCTCTCCACTCGATGGGATTTTTATCACTTAGGCGAAAGCACTGGCTGCAGCTAAGCCCCGAGTGGGAGGTTTGCTCTCCACTCGGTAGGGTTTTTATTGCTTAGGCGAGCACTGGGCTGCAGCTAAGCCCCCGAGTGGGAGGTTTGCTCTCCACTCGGTAGGATTTCTATTACTTAGGCGAGCACTGGGCTGTAGCTAAGCCCCCGAGTGGGAGGTTTGCTCTCCACTCGGTAGGATTTCTATTACTTAGGCGAGCACTGGGCTGCAGCTAAGCCCCCGAGTGGGAGGTTTGCTCTCCACTCGGTAGGATTTTCATGGTGTAGCCCTGAAGGAGAAGGTAGCAGCCGACCTGCACCTCGTCATCCTTGCGAAGCGTTCATTATATTGAATGTTTAGGCGAATCCTTGGGCTGTTGCTAAGCCCCCGAGTGGGAGGTTGGCTCTCCAATCAGTAGGATTTTGAATACTTAGGCGAGTACTTGGACTGCAGCTAAGCCCCCGAGTGGGAGGCTGGTTCACCACTCGGTAGGATTTTGAATACTTAGGCGAGTACTTGGACTGCAGCTAAGCCCCCGAGTGGGAGGCTGGCTCACCACTCGGTAGGATTTTGAATACTTAGGCGAGTACTTGGACTGCAGCTAAGCCCCGAGTGGGAGGCTGGCTCACCACTCGGTGGGATTTTGAATACTTAGGCGAGTACTTGGACTGCAGCTAAGCCCCAGTGGGAGGCTGGCTCACCACTCGGTAGGATTTTGAATACTTAGGCGAAGAGGATTCGCAGCTAAGCCCCCGAGTGGGAGGCTGGCTCGCCACTCGGAAAGGATTTTTTTTACATACTTAGGCGAACCGGATTCGCAGCTAAGCCACCCACTGGGGGAAATTTCAACAAAAAGTAGTAACAATCACTGGGGAAATTATAACACTCTTGTCTTAGATAAACAAACTACAAGAGTACTTTTATTACATCTCAACCGAGTGAGTATTTATGTATAAAAGGGGCGGAGCAGCTCCGCATTCCAAGCTCGAGGCTCGTCGATCTGGCGATCAACGTTGTAGAGATGATACGCTCCGTTGTGGAGAACTCTTGTGACGATGAAGGGACCTTCCCAAGTAGGAGCGAGCTTGTGTGGTTTCTGTTGATGCACTCGGAGGACCAAATCTCCCTCTTGGAAGGCTCAACTCTTCACATTTCTGGCATGGAATCGACGCAAGTCTTGCTGATAGATAGTTGAGCGGATCAGGGCCATCTCCCTCTCCTCTTCCAAGAGGTCGACTGCATCTTGCCGGGCTTGTTCGGCTTCTTCTTCAGAGTATAGTTCGACTCGAGGCGCATTGTGAAGCAAGTCACTCGGCAGAACTGCTTCAACTCCATTGACCAGGAAGAATGGAGTTCTCCCAGTCGACCGATTAGGAGTGGTCCTCAATCCCCAAAGAACTGATGGAAGTTCGTCGACCCAAGCTCCTTCTACGTGCTTGAGATCACGCATCAGCCGTGGTTTCAGCCCTTTGAGAATGAGGCCGTTTGCACGCTCTGCTTGTCCATTCGACTGAGGATGAGCAACTGAAGCATAGTCGACCCGCAGTGCCTGAGAGGTGCGAAGGCTTTGAACTTGTCATTATCGAAGTTTGACCCATTGTCGGTGATGATGCTATGCGAACTCCATATCTGAATATCAACTCTCGATGAAACGATAGCGATGCATGCATCAAGTTTCTTGATGGGCTTGCCTTGATCCACTTGGTGAACTTGTCATTGCTACTAGCAAATGAGTGAAGCCGCTCGCGAGTTCTCAGCGGTCCAATCATGTCTAATCCCCAAACATCGAAGGGCAGACGAGTGGAATGGTCTTCAAGGCTGAGGCGGGCTTGTGACATGTTGGAATAGAACCGACACCCTTCACACTTGTCGACTATTTCTTTTGCCATTTCATTTGCTTTGGCCAAGAAAATCCCTTTCGGTATGCTTTAGCCACAATGGTCCGAGAGGGCGCATGATGGCCACAGGTCCCAGTGGACATCCTCAAGAATTATCGACCTTCTTACGGCGTGATACACTTCGACCAACTCGATCGCGCTTTCTCTGTACAACTGTCCCTTGATCACTGTAAAGGCCTTGGATCAGCAGGACGATCTGTCGAAACCTCTTCTTCATTCTCTGGGAGCTCTTTCCTTAGGATATATGCGATGTACGACATTTGTCGGTCGGGAGTGATGACCACAGCTTCCATAATCAGGTCGACCACGGCTGGGACCTCAACTTTAGTCGGATCATTGGCACTCTTTTGCTGCGGGGCTTCTTCTGTGAAAGGATCCTCCTGCACTGATGGTGCATGAATGTGCTCCAAAAATACATTACTGGGAATGGCTTCCCTCTTGGATCCTATCTTCGCCAAATCATCCGCAGCTTGATTTTCTTTGTCGGGTATATGATGAAGCTCTAACCCCTCAATTTCTTCTCCACTTTCTCATCTGCATTACAGAACTTGTCATAGCTGGGCTTCTGACATCCCACTCCTTCATCACTTGATTAACAACCAGACCCGAGTTGCCGTAGACCATCAGGCGACGGACGCCGAGTGAAATGGCCATACGCAACCCATACAGGAGTGCTTCATATTCTGCTTCATTGTTGGAAGAATCAAAGTGAATCTGGAGAACATACTTGAGCTTATCTCCTAGGGGGGAAACCAACACAACCCCCGCACCAAAACCGTTCAGCATCTTGGAACCATCAAAAAACATAGTCCAGTGCTCCGAGTGAACTTGAGTCGGAAGCTGTTGTTCAGTCCACTCGGCGAGGAAGTCTGCTATTGCTTGGGACTTGATGGCTTTCTTTGCCTCAAATTTGATATCAAGGGAAGGAGTTCAATCGCCCATTTAGCCACTCGACCAGCTTGCATCTCTATTATGAAGAATTTCCGACAATGGGCGTCGGCGACGAATCGTAATGGAATGATCAAAGAAATAATGAGCAACCTTCTTTGTGGTCATATAAATCCCGTAAACAAGCTTCTGATAGTGAGGGTATCTTTGCTTTGATGGGATCAGCACTTCAGAAAGATAATAAACTGGGCGTTGAACATTGAAGGCTTTTCCTTCTTCTTCCGCTCGACCGTAAATGCAGTGATCGACGACTTGTCCAATGGCTGCAATGTAAAGCAACAAAGACTCTTTCTTGATAGGAGCAGTAAGCACCGGTGGGTGGAGACGAGCTTTAGCTCGCAAATGTTACATCAACCACGAGTCCACTCGAACTTGTCGACTTCTTCATCGATCGGTAAAGAGGCAATGCCTTTTCACCGGGCGAGATGAATCGACTTAAAGGGGCCAAGCATCCGATAAGCTTACGGACATCGTGCACTGCACAGGGGCCTTCATTGGAGTATAGTGCCAACATTTTCGGGGTTAGCATCGATTCCTCGCTCGAAGCAGAAAACCGAGTAACTTTCGCCGGGAACTCCAAATGTGCACTTTCATGGGTTAAGCTTGATATCATACCTCCACGAGATTGGCAAATGTTTCAGCAAGGTCGGTCAACAGGTCGGAACCCTTTCGTGACTTGACCACTATATCATCCATGTATGCTTCCACATTCCGGTGATTTGGTGAGCGAACACTTCGAATCATCCTCATGAATGTGGCTCCGGCATTCTTGAGACCGAATGGCATGGTGACATAACGAAGCACCGAATGGAGTGATGAGCGTTGTTTTGATCTCATCGGGTCCATCTGAACAGGATCTGATGGTACCGGAATAGGCATCTAAAAAGACAACCTCTCACATCCCGCAGTTGAGTCGACTATTTGGTCAATGCGAGGAAGAGGAAATGATCTTCGGGCAGGCCCGATTGATATGCTTGAAATCGATGCACATGTGCAGCGACTTGTCCTTCTTAGGGACCATGACTACATTGGCGAGCCACTCGGGTGGTAGATCTCTCGGATGAACTCTGCCGCTAAGAGCCGAGCCACCTCTTCACCAATGGCCTTTCTCTTACGGGCGGCGGACCGTCGAAGATGTTCTTTAACGGTTTGACTTTTGGGTGGACTTCGTGGCGGTGCTCAGCCAGCCCCACAGGAACACCCAGCATGTCGTGAGCTTCCATGCAAACATGTCCCAGTTCTCACGGAGGAACTGGATGGCGCTTCTTCCTATTTTGAGTCGAGTGTTGTTGAGATGTTGGTGGAGCAGCATTGGGATCGATCGGGTGAATGTGAACCTGTTTACGTCTCACGGACGGTTGGAATGTTGACTCCATAGCGAGCTTCTTAGCTCGCAACAAATCACTTTCGGATCTGCAGTTTTCGGTATTCTTGTAACTCTACCATCATGGCAACCGAGCATCGGTGATCTTAGAGCCCTTCTCGAAGCACTCTTCCGCCTTCTTTCGATTGCCGTAACGGTGATCACGCCCTTGGGGCGAGCATCTTCAGTTTAAGATACACGTAACATGGTCGGGCCATGAAGCGTGCATATCTGGCCTTCCCGAATAATAGCGTGATAAGCGCTCTGAAATCCACGACCTCAAAGGTCAACTTTTCTTTCGGAAATGCTTTGAATCACCAAAACTACATCAAAAGCAATTTGGCGAGTGACTCAGCCTTCTTTCCGGGAATGACTTTGTGGAAGCTCATATTCTCGGTGCTGAGTGCGGACATCGGAATGCCCATCCCTTTCAACGTCTCTGCGTACAATATGTTCAAGCCACTACCACCATCCATCGAACTTTGGTCGGTCGAGTGCCTTGACGGTCGGGTCGACCACCAACGCTTGCCTCCCGGGGTGGCAATGTCGTCGGTGATCGGACTGGTCGAATGTGATGGGGAGTGCAGGACCATTCAGATAGCTGGGCGTCGCGGGCGACCATGTTCACTTCCGATTGATAACCTTCAATCGACTTTTGCTTCGGCGTCGGCAAAAATCATCGAGGTGGAATTGACACTGGGATATCCATCATCGCTGTCATCTTTGTCCTCAACTTTGTCATCTCCTTATCCTTATCCTTGGGCGTTTCCCTTGGGCTGCTGAATCAAGAGCCGACAACGTCGAGTGGTATGTTTCGGGTAAATGAGTTTACCCTCTTCATCTTTCTTCGTGTGAATGTGACATGGCAAATCCAACACATCATTTCCATCCTGGTCTTTCACCTTCTTGGGGTTCCAAGGACCCTTGGGTTTCCCCTTGAACTTTCCTAGGGTCCTGACCAAGGCCTCTCCGGAGTAGCTGGCTCGGCTTTGCGCTTCGCTTCCGATGGAATTTCCTCCTTGACCTCATTAGCGGCGATTTGTATTACCACTTGGAGCGGTCCTCTTCTTCACCATTTGCATACTTGGTGGCAATCTCCATCATCCAACTCAGGGTCATATCTCGGTTAGACCAATTTCAAACTCAACTCTCTGTTCTTGGCGCTTCTTTGAAGGCACAAACTGCTGTGATCGATACATTCTCAAGCGTGTGGTGCAAAGTGATCCACCTCTGGATATAATCTCTCAAAGTTTCACTCGACTTACGCACATACTGATGCAACTCCGCCAACCCTGCTGGTAAACACAAGTCCCTTCAAATGTCTGACAAACACTCGGGCAAGATCTTCCCAAGTGTAAATCTGCTTGGGTGCTAAGCAGTTCAACCACGCTCGGCTGAACCCTCCAACATAAGAGGCAAATGCTTCATGGCTACCTCATCGTTGCCGCGCCCGATCTGAACAGCCACTCGGTAATCTTCAAGCCAAGTGTCGGGCTTGGATTCACCGATGAACTTATCGACTCGATCGCCAACTTTGAAGTTGGGAGGAATCACCGCGACTCGATGGCTCTGCTGAAACACTCTGGCCCTGAGACATGAACTCTGCTGCTGGAGGGAATATCTCTGTCATGGCCTTCTCGGTGAGCTCTGTTCCTGTCGACCAAACCTTGAATGATGATAGATCTCGCATCAAAGCCTGGTTCCCTGGGGTCGATTGGAACTCTTCGCCCAACATTGTGCTGGTGTCTGTCGTCCTGCTGCCGAGGAGCGTATGATCCACCCCTTGGAGGAGGAGTGGGCACTCGACGTCGATCATTGCGATCGAATCGGTGCTCATATTGCTCGCGGCTCTTGTACTGATCATCACGCCGGCCCTCACGTTCCTCAAACCTCGGGGGCAATCTCGGACTATGGGCCGAATGGACTGAATTCACAGCAACGGATCGGTTGTGAATCCTGTTCCGCGACTGTGATACGACTGTGTTTTGGTCTCCTTCCGCCCAGAGTAGATCTCTGATTTGTAGCAAACCTCTACCCGCCTCCGACTGGGAAGGCTGAATTGACTCTGCTATACGGGCGGCAGCTGCTAAATTCTGAATCGGAGTTCGATATACCGAGTGGTGGCTGGAAGAGCCGCGTCGACCGGATTCTCGAACCCTTGGTCGCAGCAGCATTGCGTGAGTACTAGCGAAGGTTCTCGGTCGAGTGCGCTCAGCCAGGTTGGCTGTTGCGCATCCTCAAGGCACGAGCCTCGGGGTTTCTCCAACGATAGGAGTGTGAAGCGCATCCATGTTCCGACGACGAAGCTCCTCCCTCACGAAGCGAAGTGAGGGGCTTGGGCAGGTACTCTTCGTGGGCTTGCGCCGGATCGCCTCCACCATCACCTCCCTTGGTGCGGGGGAATCCGGGGGGACTGCATGGTCCATCGACCATCGTAACCTCTGCCGCCCAGTCCTTGCTATCGCTTTTCGGACGCGATCTCTGCTGAGCCAGTCGAACAGGCCGTAGAGAGATTCGTCGGGCTCGATCGCTGTGACTTGGGGGGTGGCCGACTGGCGAGCCACCGCATGCCTCACCCACCGCTGAAGCCTAGACCGACCGGAACGCTTGCGCTGACGGGAGACTGGGAGCGAGGACGGCACAGGAGCCGACCCATATTGGGTCGACGGTTGCCGCAGGAGGACGCCGCGGACACACGCGTGAAAGTGCGTCGCCCCGCGGACGGGGAGCGCGTCCATGTCGAGTGGAGCCTCCTGAAGCCAAGCGGAGTCGTCGGCAGCGAATGTGGCGCACGAGGCGGATCTCATGACCCTCGACCAGAACTCCACCAAACCATGATGTAGGAGATCGAAAGAATCCCAACTTCTCCAACAAATCGCTAGAACACCGCCCCACGGTGGGCGCCAACTATCATGGTTCTAAGTCTGACAGTAGAATGGGGGGTAGGAATGGAGAGGCAAGATCCTAGCTATGGAGTAGTTGTATCGCAAAGGATTTACGAGTTCAGGCCCTTCTCGGAGGAAGTAACAGCCCTACGTCTCGGAGCCCGGAGGCGGTCGACTGGATTATATGCATATGTGTTATAGGGGTGCGAACCCTTCCGCCTATGGAGGGGGGTGGCTTATATAGAGCGCGCTAGGACCCCAGCCATCCCACGTAGCAGAGGGTTTAAGGTACGTTAAGACCTGGCTTTACTGGTACGCCGGACATAAAGTGTCATCATGACCATAAAGACTACTTAATTACAGACCGTTTGGATACAGAGTGATTCCTGAGCACCTGATGGTCGAGTGAGTCTTCTTGGTCGAGTGTCTCTGATTCTGTCGAGTGGAAGCCTACCAGGTCGACTGGGAGGCAGCTTCTTTCGCGAGTGTCCTTGGGGAGGGTACCTTTGGGCAGGTCTATGACCCTACCCTAGGTACATGACTTCATCACCAGGCAAAGTTATCTCCGCACAAAATAGCGACACAGCACCGAAATAGCAAGCATAGCGTAATGACTGAGGAATCACAGTTTGATACACGCCCCTCCAAGCCCATACTGGTTTCATTTTGATGCAGGAAAGAAAAGAGGAACAAAAGAAAAGCGGCATTGCAGCGAACCACGGGGGCAGGCCTCCAGCGATGTCCCGAGCTTAGCCGGATCCCTCCTCGCGCTTCACGGAGGTGCGGCAACGAGACGACCCACTACCACCTTCGAAGAGAGCGCTGCAGCGTGGCGGCTGGTCGTAGCCGCCGATGCTGGAGCTTTCGCCAAGAGAAGAGTCACCGTAGCTAGATGAGGCACGGCCGCCGGGCTCGCCCTCATCGCGACCATTGCCGAGACCGAGCACCTCCTCGCTGTCGTTCATCTCGGGGCAGCACCCGGCGCGGCGACCATCTTCCCCAAACAGCCTCACGTATAGGGTCGCATCACGGTCACACTTGAAATGGAGGGTGCACCGCCTGCCCAGGCCACGCGCGTGGGTGAACGCCTGCCAACCATGGGCCAGAGCTATGTTGCCTGCAGCGGAGACTTCAACTGCGACCCAGGAGGCCCTGCTGCAGCAGCCGTCCGCCTGCAGCCAGAGCCCGCCTGGACTAGTGGCCGGCAGCTCGTCGACGAAGAAGCGCAGAAGCTGAAGCCATTTGCCGGCCGGATCCTCCGGCCAGACAACGAACTCCGGTAGCACCTCTGCCCGAGTGGAAGCGCGGCCGGGGAGGCCGCGCAACCACGGCACGTCTCACCTCATCAGCGAGGGCTGCAGCGACGGGCGACCCCACCACGCCTGTGGCGCCACCCGGGGCGGGGGCCACGGCAGAGTCGTGGTGTGCTTGCGGGACGGCCGCGTCCCCGCAGGCGCCGGGAGCCGGCCCCTCGCGAGGGCCTTTCCTTTCTCCAAGGGCGGAGAACCTCTTCGGCAGTGCCATTGGGTCGGTCTTTGGAGCAAAGGAGGAAGAAGCAGGCGGAATGGGAAGAAGTGGGGGACGGGGGCTCCGCCCCCTTCCTCATTTATAGCAGGAGAAGGCCAACCAGCGCCCCCCATAATCACAGGTAATGATGGTTTTCCTTGCATGTCGCAGGGACTTGTAAAGTCGGCCAGTTGTCGAGGCAGCGTGGGGAAGCGAAGACGCCCACGTCCAATCAACCGCCACGCGTCAACCGAGGCTGCAGGCTTTTGGGGCCCGCGGCGCTCCGTGCTTGACCTTTGCCTTCGCCTCGAAGCCAAGCCCGAGCGCGCCTTGGGCTAGGGGCTACTGTCGGTGTTCTAGGAACGGGGGTCCCCAGACTTGGCTGCCTGCGGCCCACGGCGTGGCTGAGCTAGCGGGCCGGCGCGGCCCATCTTTAACGACAAGGCATTCAAGACCCTCGCAGGGGCAAGCCTTCATGCCCAGACGACGCAAGGCCTCCTCAAAGCTTGACCTCGCCAGCAGGCTCACGAGGCGGAGAGATCAAGGCAAGGCAAACCTCATGAGGTCCTCATGGCGTGAGCCATGGCGATCGAGACCAAGTGAGGCGCCAGCTGCTTGCTGCGCCCATATTTCCTCTTTGGTGCCAAGGGGCAAGCGCAGCGTGGAGTACCGAGGCATCAAGCAAAGGTTTCCATATCGATTACGAGACCAAGACCAGCGGGACTGACAAAACAGAGGTCACCATGGAGCCCAAGGCAGGCGTCACCACGGAGCCTTTTGTAGGCGAGGACTACTTTTGTCAGGATAAGCTATACTAGTTGTCCCCTTTCAAATTGGCCGTTGTTGGCTCCCTTCCTGCTCAATGTTTGGGGAGAGGACCAGGGCCTATATAAGTAGAGCTAGCCAACACCATAGGGGATAACTCAAGTTCGTCAAGCACAAGAACACCTCAACCTCAGGAGGTTGTTCTTCCCCTTGTATTGTTCATCATCAGCCCAAGAGGCAATCCACCACCACCACACTGGAGTAGGGTATTACACCACAACGGTGGCCCGAACAAGTATAAATCTTGTGTCTTTGTCTTGTAAGTTCGCCGAGTTCATCCGCGAGATCTTAGAGAGCTAGGGCGTGGATCGGTAGGGAGGAGATCTTCGCGCGCACCCCAGTGTTCGAACCTCGAGGGTTTTGCCGGAACCCGTGATCCAACAATGGCTTTGTGTGATTGGAAGTTGATGTGTCTATGCTGCTTGTTGAGATAAATCAAGTAGTGGGGGTGAACTTCTTAAGTATATAGGATGTGTATCACTACGATCGAGATTCAATAAACCATTTACATTGGGTGTATGACCATAGAAGGTTTTATTCATGTAAACAGAATTATTCTCTGACTTAAATGAATAACCGTATTGCAATAAATATGATCCAATCATATTCATTCTCAATGCGAACACCAAATAACATCTATTTAGGTCCAACACTAGTCCTGAAGGTAGAGAGAGTGTGAGATGGTGATCATATCAACCTTGGAATTACCTCCAACACACATCGTCACCTCGTCCTTAACTAGTTTCTGTTCATTCTGCAATTCCCATTTCGAGTTACTAATCTTAGTAACTAAACTGGTATCAAATACCCATGGGTTGCTACGAACAATAGTAAAGTACACATCAATAATCTCTATATAAAATATACCTTTCTTCACTTTGCCATCCTTCTTATCCGCCAAGTATTTGGGGTATCCGTTTCCAGTGACCATTTCCTTTGCAGTAGAATCACCCAGTTTCAGGTTTGGGTCTAGCTTGGGGCTTCTTCACGGGAGTGGCAACTTGCTTGCCATTCTTCTTGATGTTCCCTTTCTTTCCCTTGCTATTTTTCTTGAAACTAGTGTTCTTGTTTAACCATCAACACTTGATGCTATTTCTTGATTTCTACCTTCGCCGATTTCAGCATCGCGAAGAGCTTGGGAATCGTTTTCATCATCCCTTGCATATTATAGTTCATCACAAAGTTCTAGTAACTTGGTGATAGTGACTAGAGAACTCTGTCAATCACTATATTATATGGAAGGTTAACTCCCACTTGATTCAAGCGATTGTAGTACCTAGACATTCTGCGCACATGCTCACTAGCTGAGCTATTCTCCTCCATCTTGTAGCCAGAGTACTTGTCAGAGGTCTCATACATCTTAACACTAGCATGAGTATGAAATATCATTTTCAGCTCTTGGAACATCTCATATACTCCATGACGTTCAAAACATTTTTGAAGTCTCGATTCTAAGCCTTAAAGCATGTTGCACTAAACTATCAAGTAGTCATCATACCGAGCTTGTCAAATGATCATAACGTCTGCATCTGCTCCTGCAATAGGTCTGTCACATAGTGGTGCATCAAGGACATAATTCTTCTGTACATCAATGAGGATAATCCTCAGATCATGGACCCAGTCCGCATCATTGCTACTATCATCTTTCAACTTTAGTTTTTCTTTAGGAACATATAAAAAATAAAACAGGGGAGCTATACACGAGCTATTGATCTACAACATAGGTATGCTAATACTATCATGACTAAGTTCATGATAAATTAAGTTCAATTAATCATATTACTTAAGAACTCCTACTTAGATAAACATCCCTTGAGTCATATAAATGATCACGTGATCCATATCAACTAAACCATGTCCGATCATCACATGAGATGGAGTAGTCTTCAATGGTGAACATCTCTATGTTGATCATATCTACTATATGAGTCATGTTCGACCTTTCGGTCTCCAGTGTTCTGAGGCCATGTTTTTACATGCTACGCTCATCAAGTTTAACCTGAGTATTCCACATGTGCAAAATTGTCTTGCACCTGTTGTATGTGAACGTAGAGCTTATCACACCCGATCATCACGTGGTGTCTCGGCCGACGATTTAACCGTCGCAATGTGCATACTCACATGAAACACTTATATCTTGAAATTTTAGTAAGGGATCATCTTATAATGCTACCGCCGTACTAAGCAAAATAAGATGCATAAAGGATAAACATCACATGCAATCAAAATATGTGACATGATATGCCCATCATCATCTTGTGCCTTTGATCTCCATCTCTAAAGCACTGTCATGATCTCTATCGTCACCGGCTTGACACCTTGATCTCCATCGTACCGTCGTGGTCGTCTCGCCAACTATTGCTTCTACAGCTATCACTAACGCATAGTGATAAAGTAAAGCAATTACATGGCATTTGCATTTCATACAATAAAGCGACAACCATAAGGCTCCTGACAGTTACAGATAACTTTTACAAATGATCATCTCATACAATAACATATATCACATCATGTCTTGACCATATCACATCACAACATGCCCTGCAAAAACAAGTTAGACGTCCTCTACTTTGTTGTTGCAAGTTTTACGTGGCTACTATGGGCTTCTAGCAATAACTGTTTTGACCTACGCATCAAAACCACAACAGTGATTTATCAAGTTTGTTGTTTTATCCTTCAACAAGGACCAGCCGTGGTCAAATTCGATTCAACTAAAGTTGGAGAAATAGACACCCACCAGCCACCTTTATGCAAAACTAGTTGCATGTCTGTCGATGGAACCGGTCTCATGAACGTGGTCATGTAAGGCTGGTCCGGCCGCTTCATCCAACAATACAGCTGAATCAAAATAAGACATTGGTGGTAAGAAATATGACGATCACCACCCACAACTTTTTGTGTTCTACTCGTGCATATCATCTACGCATGGACCTGGCTCGGATGCCATTGTTGGGAAACGTAGCATGCAATTTTAAAAAAATTCCTATGCTCACGGAAGATCTATCTAGGAGATGCATAGCAACAAGAGGGCCAGAGTGTGTCCACGTATCCTCGTAGACCGAAAGCGGAAGCGTTTGACAATGTGGTTGATTTAGTCAAACTTCTTCTCGTTCCGACCGATCAAGCACCGAACGTACGGCACCTCCGAGTTCTGCACATGTTTTGCTCGATGACGGCCCTCAAACTCTTGATCCATCAAAGTGTCGAGGGAGAGTTTCGTCAGCACGATGACATGGTGACGGTAATGGTGAAGTGATTAGCGCAGGGCTTCGCCTAAGCACTATGACAATATGACCGGAGGCGTAAACTATGGAGGGGGGCGCCCCACACGGCTAAGAATCGTTGTTGTGTGTTCCAGCGGTGCCCCCCCCCTCATATATATATATAGGTTTGAGGGGAGGAGAGGCAGCCAAGGGGGCGCCCCAAGTAGGAGGAATCCTACTTGGGAGCCTCCCAATTCGGCCTCCCCCCTTCCATATTCATCCGAGGGGGAATGAAGGAGGAGGAAGAAGAGAAGGAAGGGGGAGGCCGAATTACTCCCCTTCCTTTCTCTCTTCCCCTCTTTACACCCCCCTTATTTAGGCCTACATGAGGCACACCCGCCCCTAGGGGCTGGTCTGTCCCCTTCTTGGCCCATTAGGCCCATGTAGTTGCCTGGGGGATGCCCGAAACCCCTTCCAGTGACCCGATATGTACTCGGTACCCCCGGAACACTTCCGGTGTCCGAATATCATTGTCCAATATATGAATCTTTACCTCTCGAGCATTTCGAGACTCCTCGTCATGTCTGTGATCTCATCCGGGACTCTGAACAGCATTCGGTCACTGAGGGAGTCCTGGACTAGGGGGTGTCCAGATAGCCGAACTATCATCTTTGGCCGGACTCCAAGACTATGAAGATACAAGATTGAAGACTTCGTCCCGTGTCCGGATGGGACTTTCCTTGGCGTGGAAGGCAGGCTTGGCGATACGGATATGTGGATCTCCTACCATTGTAACCGACTCTGTGTAACCCTAACCTATCCGGTGTCTATATAAACCGGAGGGTTTTAGTCCGTAGGACGAACAACAATCATACCATAGGCTAGCTTCTAGGGTTTAGCCTCCTTGATCTCGTGGTAGATCTACTCTTGTACTACCCATATCATCAATATTAATCAAGCAGGGTAGGGTATTACCTCCATCGAGAGGGCCCGAACACAGGTAAAAACATCGTGTCCCTCGTCTCCTGTTACCATCCGCCTAGACGCACAGTTCGGGACGCCCTACCGAGATCCGTCGGTTTGACACCGACATTGGTGCTTTCATTGAGAGTTCCTGCGTATGCGTCACCTATAGGCCCGATG
Source organism: Aegilops longissima (assembly GCA_021605205.1). Classification (NCBI taxonomy): domain Eukaryota; kingdom Viridiplantae; phylum Streptophyta; class Magnoliopsida; order Poales; family Poaceae; genus Aegilops; species Aegilops longissima. The sequence continues at coordinate 222,198,592 of CM038680.1, forward strand.
GCTCCTTCGATCATCAAAACGGCGCAGTCCGGGGTGATACTTTTCTCCCGGACAGATCTTACGTATTCGCGGCTTTGCTGCGGGCAATTCACTTGGCCATCCGGAGCAGATCAAAGCTTCGCCCCAGCCATCAGGTCAGATTTGGAAGCTTAAACTATCGGCCGATGTCGCGGAGACTTGATCTTGACGGATTGAGCCACAACCCAACACGCCAGCCTTGTCTCGATGGGCGCGATCTAGCTCTGCCACGAGCAGTGTCCTAGAGGCGCACCGATGCCGCTCCGACCCTTAATCCGGGCGGATTCCCGATCGAGGGCGAGTGGTTGGACACCGCCTCGGGGCTACGATTTCAGCGGCGATTGAGCCAAACCCCATCCCTGTGCTGCGAAGACCGTGACTCAAGGTGCGGACTCCTCTCCGGACTCGAACCCTCCGCGCCCTACCAATCGAATCCGATTGGGCGCGATCATGGAGTTCACTGCCATGGACATCTTTCAAGACTCGCCCTTTGGCGACATCCTGGAATTCACTAAAGTCTCTCTCTTTATCCGAAGAGCCTGGTCGGACTACGGTCGGGAAGGTTGGGATCGACGACGAAGAAATTCAACGCCCACCCACCACCCACTTTGTAGCCACCGTCGATGATTTAACCGATATGCTCAACCGACTCAAGACATCGGCGGCATGGACGGCGATACGAGAGCGACCAAGACCCAGCGCCTACTGAGGGCCTTTGAAGGCCACCTCGTCATCGACATATACATGGTGGACATCCCAAAAGATGGGAGCAGCGATGGAACAGCGAGAGGATGACCCTCAAAGAAACAGCCCAAGCGCCGGCGTCGGCGACGCCGCTCTAAATCCGCCATAGCAAAAGCGGTGATTACAGCACGGAGATAATAACACCCAGAAAGGTGCCAAGACAACCCCCTCCAGCAGGACTCAATGCAGGAATAGGGAGAAGCAAGTCCGCTGTGACAAGGCGGTAGAAAGAGAGGTAGAGGGCGATAATTATCGCCTCCCACGAAGATGAGGCAAGCCTCGACGACGATGAATTTATGCGTGCTGAGGATCCCGCGAATAGGAGCGTTTCAAGCGCAGGCTTATGGCCACGCACAAGCAGCCTCAAGAAAAACAGCAACAACTTAGAGCTGACCAAGACCTGCTAGTGACGGATGGATGAAGTCCTTGCAGCGAAGAGTATGAACTCGAGCGCCCTCCAAAAGCTACCCCAAACGCAGGCCGTTGCCTCGTCGGAGGAGGAAGCACCCAAGTCACCAGCTCACGACATGGCAGACCGGCCACCCGTGGCGCGACGAAAGCCTTCGGCCCTCCGTTCAAGCCGTACCCAGCGCGTTCAAAAATACCAAGGCACGGGAAAACGCGCCGGACTTGCGAGATATATTGGAGGATAAGGCAAAACATACAAGATCGATCTACGGATCGCGTGGGCGCCCCACGACACGTGATGATAACCGTCACGCGGATCTGAAACTCGGCGGGCGAACACAATAGACAAAGCTCATTTGAGCTGCGTTGTGATATAGCCCAATATAGAGGCGCCGCACACCCACTATGCTTCACAGATGAAGTAATGGATCATCAAATCCTTGAGGGCTTTAAACCCGTAAACATCGAATCGTACGATGGTACCACAGATCCCGCGGTCTGGATCGAGGACTACCTCCTGCATATCCACATGGCCCGCGGTGATGATCTACGCCATCAAATACCTCCCCTCAAGCTTAAAGGACCAGCTCGGCATTGGCTTAACAGCTTGCCGGCAGAATCAATTGGTTGTTGGGAGGACACGGAAGCCGCATTCCTTGATAACTTCCAGGCACATATGTGCGACCACCGAGCGCCGATGACCTTAGCCATATAATTCAGCAGCGGAAGAATCGGCGGACAATTACGGACACGGTTCCTAACCAAGAAAAATCAAATCGTTGACTGTCCGGATGCAGAGGCCCTTGCAGCCTTCAAACATAACATCCGCGACGAGTGGCTAGCCCGGCACCTAGGATAGGAAAAGCCGAAATCCATGGAAGCCCTCACAACACTCATGACCCGCTTTTGTGCGGGAGAGGACAGCTGGCTAGCTCGTAGTAACAACTTGACCAAAAACCCTGGTAGTTCGGATACCAAGGACAACAAAGGCAGTTCGCGGCGCAACAAGAACAAGCGCCGCATTAACGGCGACAATGATGAAGATACGGCCGTTAATGCTGGATTCAGAGGCAAGGGGCTGCATAGCGATGATGAGGAAGAGCCTCGGCCGCCGAACAATAGAGGACAGAAGGGTTTTCGCCCACAAGTGCGGACGGTGAACATGATATACGCAACCCATATACCCAAAAGGGAGCGGAAGCGTGCGCTAAGGGGCGATATCTGCGATGGAGCCATCGCCGGAAGTTCAACCCATGGTCTTCCTGCCCGATCACCTTTGATCAAAGGACCACCCACTAGAATCCGTCCACGGCGGTTTCGCGCATTAGTTCTTGACCCAATTATTGGCGGATTTCACCTCACTAGAGTCTGATGGATGGCGGCAACCTGAACCTGCTTTATCGGGATACGGTCGCAAAATGGGCATAGACCCTCAAGGATTAAACCTACAAAGACGACCTTTAAAGGCGTCATACCGTGTAGAGGCCAATTATGCGGGCTCGATTACACTCGAAGTGGTCTTCGGATCCCGGATAACTTTCGAAGCGAAGAGTTAATGTTCGACATAGCCCGTTCCGCGATGGCTATCACGCCCGCTTTCGGACGAACCACATTTGCAAAGTTCAATGCGGGGCGCACTTTCGCATACCTCAAGCTCAAGATGCGGGCCCTCGAGGAGTAATCACGGTCAATGGAAACACTGAGCGCTCTCTCCGAGCGGAGGAGCACACGGCGACCCTCGCGGCGGAGGTTCAAAGCAGCCTCTCAACAATTCTCGAGTCCGGCCACTAAGCGTCCGGACAACATCAAAGCGCCGGAGTAACCTACATCAAGACCGCTGGCACGATTCAAGCATCGCAGCGTAATCCGGCCCCAGCCCCAGCCCTCGCGAAATTGCGAAGCCAGTATTACGCATACATAACTACGCTCTGGATATACCATGGGCATAAGGGGAGGGTCACGACCACGGCACGCCAAGAATGCGGCTCGACCGCACCAGGGGCTCCCGATTGTGTCATTCTTTTTCTTTTTTCTTTTTTCTTACTTTCAGGACTCCGTTCTCCAGAAGTCCTGTCCGGCACTGGAATAGCCAAACTAACGATGCAACAGCCAGGGAAGCAGAAAGCTACGTCGAGTGTTCAGGTGGTCTCTACTACGAGCAATATACTTGTTTTACATACCATCCCACAGCTTACCCCTGGAGGGGGACATGTTAAATAGTCCCATCCCTTGCTTATTGCACAATTTGTATCGTTCTGCTTTTATTTGCAGTTTCTTTTTAATAACCAATATATAGCTCTTGCCTATTATTACATTTTTTATCTATATATATGTTCATTTCATGACATGTTGCACCCGTACGCTTTGGTACGGCCAATACACCAGGGGCTTAAGTACCCCTAAATTATGGTGTGATAAGTACGAACACTTTCACAAGTGCGGCACCTCGAACTTATAGCATTATATGAATCGGCTCCGAATCATGTCTTGGGTCAATAGTTGGGTTTGCCCGGCTCCCGTGTTTTGGTACCTTACGTTCCGTTATATCGGCTAAGGTAGCACCGGGAGAACCACTGCGATTGTGCCCCAGTTGAGTTGGGTTGAGCACCTTAGTGGAGAAAGCTAAAACTGACCGTCATGATAGGGTGAGAGCCGGTCGTTGTTCGAGATGTTTTTTCGGGTCCCTAAAGACTTATGCCGCTTAGAGCGAGGAACCGGCATTGTTCGGCCAAGGCGTGGATAGCGCCCCTAACTCGGTCTTCCGAATACTAGGGGCTTCGCCAAAATTTAAAGTTATAGAATTCTATGGCTAAGTGAGAGTGTTCAAGCATTATAAGTCCGGTTGCCTTGTTCGTTGCGTTGAGCGCCTCCCTCAATGGACCCAAGAATGGGAACAAGATCTCTCAAGTTTATCGAACACCCCAGCACTTTCGTGGCATGGGGCTGAAATAACGACTTGCCATCTCTCAAATTTGATAAGCGGCCGCATAGAAGGTAATATTTTAAATTAACAAGCGTTGCTTAGCGCATATGAACAAGTTTTCAGCGTCTGGGATAACAAATGCGAGTCTATTCAAAATTACATCTTTGGAGCACTCATCCGCTATCTGGCGGGCACCCTTGAGAGGCCCTCATAGTACATTTCGGGCGTGCGATGCTCCTTGCCCTTCGGTGGCCCGTCCGTCACAAGCTTCTCCGCATCTAGCTTGCCCCAGTGCACTTTAGCACGGGCAAGGGCCCGACGGGCACCTTCAATGCAGACGGAGCGCTTGATGACTTCAATCCTTGGACAGGCGTCCACCAGCCGCCGCACTAGCCCAAACTAGCTCCCAGGAATGGCTTCCAATGGCCACAGCCGAACTATGAGGCCCTTCAGGCGACCTTGTGGAGCTCGACCAGCTGTTTCATCTGGTCGCTTAGGGGCACCGGATGTCCGGCCTCAGCATACTGAGACCAGAACACCTTTTCCGTCGAGCTTCCCTCCTTGGCGCGGTAGAACGCGACAGCATCAGACACACTACGGGGCAAATCTGCGAATGCTCCTGGAGAGCTCCGAATCCAGGTAAGTAATAGGTCTTTCACTTTCACATGCTTGCTTTGCATAAAGAATGCCTTACCCGCCGCTATCTTCTTTAATGATTCAATTTCTTGGAGGGATTTTTGGGCCTCGGCCTTCGCAGCTTTGGCACTCTCAAGAGCCGAGGCAAGCTCGGACTCTCGGGTCTTCGAGTCACGCTCCAGACCCTCGTGTTTTTTCACGAGAGCCTGGAGCTCTTGCCGCACCTCCGCCAGCTCGCCTCCCCTTCTCTCGCTTCAGTGCGCTCATGAGCTTTGTTTTGACCACGGACACGCTTCCTTCTGTGGTCGCCACCTCGTTAGTGGCCCTGCAGTACCCATGTTATTCCCGTTATTTTTGCAACAAAACCTTTCTATAAGGTATTTCTTTAATAAGGTATTACTTACCTTCCTTGTCCTCGAGCTGCTTCTTGGCTTGGCCGAGCTCGTTCTCGGACCGCTCGAGGCTCGCTTCAATGCATTGACCTCCATTGATCGGTCTGACAGAGGTGAGCAAAGCAGCCTGCATTCCCATATTGACATACTTATGTTAGACTCCTGCGTATATCTTTTTAGATCCTTAGTCCGGCTTTTCTTTCCGAACACCAACTAAGCATCGAGGCTACTGTCTATGCGGTAATATTTTTACATATTCTAAACTTACCTCAAAGCCTGTTAGAAGGCTGGTACATGCTTCGGTCAGCCCACTCTTGGCGGACTGAACTGTCCGGATCACCGCGCTCATAACAGTGCGGTGCTCCTCCTCGATGGAGGCTGCTTAAGCGCCTCGATGCTATCCGGTGCCTCCGGTTGGATGGAGAACACCGGCGTCTTACCCTTCTTACGAAGGACCGCTTGCCGAACTCGGAACGCTGAAGGTTCCGGCATGGAGTCGGGACGAGGTCGGGCTTAGAGCCCTGGGGTCTCGCCGCCACGCTTTGTAGTCCAGGAGGTTGCCTTGCGGCGCCTCCTGCGCCACCTCCTCTTGACCAGGCCCCCCTTGGGGCACCACCTTGGCGTCGTCCGCAGCGTGAGGCGATGAGGCGGCCGGAAGTGAAGCACTCTCCATTTCCGACAAACTCAGGGACCCGCTCGACGAAGCGGCGAACTCGCCCTTGGGAGGGCTGCATGATTGTTCGGCATTAGAGAACACTATGCAATAAAAAAGTCATGGGTATCTGGACACTTACGATCTCGCCAGGGGCTTGGACCTTGTTGGCCAATCCTCCTCTTCGTTGTCGACGTTGGTGGAGAAGTCCAGAGGAAGGGTTCTTCCCTTCTTGGACCCTCCGGCCTCCCGGTTAGGCGGCCTTCCTTTCCTCTCCTCCTTCGGCTGGGAGAGGCTTCTTTCCTCCTCCTCGTCCTCGGGAGAAGATTCGCTTCAGAATCCGACAAGACTGGCGTCGGGAGCTCCTTGAGTTCCGTGGCCTCCTTCTTAGCCTTCTTCTCCGGCACCACATGAGGTACCGAGCCAGCAACCCCATCAATCGGGCGTCCGCTGGGTCTTCGGCAAAGGCAGACGATTAATCTGTCCGGACGTCTTCAGCCAGTCCTGTCAAAGGTTAGGGAATTTTAGATCCCACATGGAGTCAATCTATGAAAAAAGAGTCCCGTAAAGGGTAAAATAACTTACCTCACCGGCTTGGTGCTGCGAGCTGTATCCGCGATCTTTGTTAGCGGATGCGGGGGCTTCGGCGCCCTTGAACAGCACCTTCCAGGCATCTTCGTACGTAGTGTCGAAGAGCCGGCTCAAGGTTCGGAGCTATGCCGGATCAAACTCCCAAAAATTAAAGTCCCTTTGCTGGCATGGGAGAATCCGGCGGATGAGCATGACCTGGACTACGTGGACAAGCTTGAGCTTCTTGTCCACCAGGTTTCGGACACAGGTTTGGAGTCCGGTCAACTCTTTCGAATCACCCCAATTCAGGCCCGTCTCTTTCCATGATGTGAGCCGTGTGGGGGAGCCAGATCTGAATTTGGGGGCCGCCGCCCATTTGGAGTCGCGCAGCTCGGTGATGTAGAACCACCCCGATTGCCACCCCTTTATTGTGTCCACGAAGGAGCCCCCGAGCCAAAGGACATTGGGCATCCTGCCCACCATAGCGCCTCCGCACTCTGCCTGTCGGCCGCCCACTATCTTCGGCTTGATGCTAAAGGTCTTCAACCATAACCCGAAGTGGGGTTGGATGTAGAGGAAGGCCTCGCACACGACGATAAATGTCGAGATATTGAGGATGAAGTTTGGGGCCAGATCATGGAAATCCAGGCCATAGTAGAACATGAGCCCCCGGACAAATGGGTGAAGTGGAAAACCTAGTCCGCGGAGGACGTGGGTGAGGAACACCACCCTCCCATGGGGCCTGGGAGTGGGGATGAGCTGCCCCTCGTCGGGTAGCCGACACGCGATGTCGCCGGACAGGTATCCGGCCTCCCGCAGTCTTGTGATGTGCCCCTCCGTGACGGAGGAGGCCATCCACCTGCCTCCTGCTCAGGACATAGTTGGAGAAGGTTGAGGTGGGATGTGCGGACTTGGGCGGTGGAGCTCGAGTGCGTGGAAATGGATGAGCAAAGGAGGAAGACGGCGTAGGTGAAAAAGGTGGATCCTTATCCCCTTATATGGACGGACGAAGCTATGCGTCCCCCGCCAGCCTGGTAAAACTCGCTTATCTCCCAAGCGTCGTAATCAAGGGCGCGGATGGGTTACCCATGTCCGTATTGATGAGAATCCCGGAATAAGGGGGCACGATCTATGCTTTGATAAGACGTGCCAGGGAAACCGCCTCGCTAAACGCGCTGAGGTGGAGCAGTAAAAACGATTCATATAAAGGCCTGGCCGTGGTGTGATGTCACGCTGCGGAATACGTCAGCAGATCTGAGCAAAAATTATTCTCCCTACGGTGGTATGTGGAACTTGTTTTGCGAGCCGGACACTATCCTGGTGTTCAAAACCTTCTATGAAGTATTCGGAGGAGGAACCCGCCTTGCAATGCGAAGACAATATGCGCGCGGACTCGTCGTCATTGAAGCCTGGTTAGGGCTCTTGAGGAGTCTGTATTAGGGGTGTCCGGATAGCGAACTATCATCTTTGGCCGGACTCCAAGACTATGAAGATACAAGATTGAAGACTTCGTCCCGTGTCCGGATGGGACTTTCCTTGGCGTGGAAGGCAAGCTTGGCGATACGGATATGTGGATGTCCTACCATTGTAACCGACTCTGTGTAACCCTAACCTATCCGGTGTCTATATAAACCGGAGGGTTTTAGTCCCTAGGACGAACAACAATCATACCATAGGCTAGCTTCTAGGGTTTAGCATCCTTGATCTCGTGGTAGATCTACTCTTGTACTACCCATATCATCAATATTAATCAAGCAGGAGTAGGGTATTACCTCCATCGAGAGGGCCCGAACCTGGGTAAAAACATCGTGTCCCTTGTCTCCTGTTACCATCTGCCTAGACGCACAGTTCGGGACCCCCTACCCGAGATCCGGCGGTTTTGACACCGACAGTCACCAAATCACATAACTCATATAATACAAAATCGTCATCGAACGTTAAGCGTGCGGACCCTACGGGTCCGCGAACTATGTAGACATGACTGAGACACCTCTCCAGTCAATAACCAACAGCACAACATGGATGCTCATATTGGTTCCCACATATTCTACGAAGATCTTTATCGGTGGTAGCGTAATGACAACATACGTTATTCCTTTTGTCATCGGTATGTTACTTGCCTGAGATTCGATCATTGGTATCTTCTTACCTAGTTCAATCTTGTTAGCAGCAAGTCTCTTTACTCGTTCCGTAATACATCATCCCATAACTGACTCTTTAGTCACATTGCTTGCAAGGCTTATCATGATGTGTATTACCGAGAGGGCCCAGAGATACCTCTCTGATACTCGTTGTGACAAATCCTAATCTCGAGCTCTGCCAACCAAACAAACACCTTCGGAGATACCTGTAGAGCATCTTTATAATCACCCAGTTATGTTGTGAAGTTTGATAGCACACAAGGTATTCCTTCGGTATCCGGGAGTTGCATAATCTCATAGTCGAAGGAATATGTATTTGACATGAAGAAAGCAATAGCAATAAAAATGAACGATCAATATGCTAAGCTAACAGATGGGTCTTGTCCATCACATCATTCTTCTAATGATGTGATCTCGTTCATCAAATGATAACACATGTCCATGGTTAGGAAACTTAACCATCTTTGATTAACGAGCTAGTCTAGTAGAGGCTTACGAGGGACACAGTGTTTTGTCTATGTATCCACACATGTATCAAGTGTCCAGTTAATACAATTCTAGCATGAATAATAAACATTTATCATGATATAAGGAAATATAAAATAACAACTTTATTATTGCCTTTAGGGCATATTTCCTTCACTTCTATAATCTCAAGCAAAATATTGTGGGTAAGGAACATCATAGTATTTCCTTTGAGACATCGTGACTACGCAAACAAGATTGCAAACAAAAACAGATCTGACGAGAAAAGGGCGGGAAAAAAAGAGGGCGAATAAAACGAGAGGCAAATGGCCAATACTGTAAATTGCAAGGAGATGAGATTTGTGATTAGGAACCAGATAGATGTTGATGATGTCTACCCGGCAACGGTGCCAAAAATTCCTTTTGATGTCGCTTGAACTACATCGGTATTTCCCCAAAGAGGAAGGGATGATGCAACACAGCTACGGTAGGTATTTCCCTCGGTTATGAAACCAAGGTATCAATACAGTAGGAGAACCAAGCAACACTATGTAAATGGTACCTGCACACAAAGAACTAATACTTGCAACCAGATGTGTATAAGGGGTTGTCAATCCCTTCTTTGGGTAACGGCGCAAGAAATTGTCAAGTTGACGGGATAAAATTGTGATAGATTGGATAAATAGATCTCGATAAAACGCGAAATAAAAGATGCAAATAAAAAGTGCAGCAAGGTATTTTTGGGTTTTTGGAATAATAGGTCTGAAAATAAAAGTGGCAAATAATAGACCAGAAAGCAAATATGATGAAGAATAGACCCGGGGGTCGTAGATTTCACTAGTGGCTTCTCTCAAGAAATAGCACAAGGTGGGTAAACAAATTACTATTGGGAAATTGATATAAAATCAAATAGTTATGAAGACATCCAAGGCAATGATCAATATATAGGCATCACGTCCAAGATTAGTAGACTGACTCCTGCCTTCATCTACTACTATTACTCCACACATTGACCGCTATCCATCATGCATCTAGTGTATTAAGTTCATGGACAAACAGAGTAATGCAATAAGAACGATGACATGCTGTAGACGATATCTATTCATGTAGGAATAGACCCCATCTCATTATCCTTAATAGCAACGATACATGCGTGTCTTGCTGCCCCATTTGTCACCGGGAAAGAACACCGCACGATCGAACCCATCACAAAGCACCTCTTCCCATGGCAAGAAAAATCGATCCAGTTGGCCTAACTAAACCAAATATTTGAAGAAGAAATACGAGGCTATAAATAATCATGCATATAAGAGATCAAAGAAGACTCAAATAATATTCATGGCTATAGATTTGATCATAAACTCAAAGTCCATCCGATCCTAACAAACACACCGCAAAAGAGTTACATAAAATAGATCTCCAAGAGACCACTATATTGAGAATCACAAGAGAGAGAGAGAGGAAGCCATCTAGCTACTGCCTACGGATCCATAGGTCTATGATGAACAACTCACACATCATCGGAGAGGCACCAATGAGGATGATGAACACCTCCGTGATGGTGTTTAGATTGGATCTCGTGGTTCTCGAACTTGCGACGGTTGGAATTGTGTTTCGTCAACTCTCCTAGGGTTTTTGGAACATTTGGGGATTTCTAGGGCAAAGAGGCAGTGCGGGAGGCCACAAAGGTGGGAACAACCCACCTGGGCCCGCCCGGGACCCCGGGCGCGCCCTAGAAGGTTGTGCTCCCCTCGGAGCCCCCTCTGGTACTTCTTTGATCCATCTGGTGTCGTCTGCACCCGAAAATTTATTGAAAAAGTTTTGCTGCATTTGGACTCTGTTTGGTATTGATTTTCTGCGAAGAAAAAACAAGTGAAAAACAGCAACTGGCACTAGGCACTATGTCAATAGGTTAGTCCCAAAAAATGATATAAAGTTGCTATAAAATGATTGTAAAATATCCAAAAATGATAATATAACAGCATGGACCAAGCAAAATTATACATACATTTGGGACGTATCATGGACCAATTACTAGAGCTCATGCATGCCAGTTTAATTATCAGGTACTTTCGTTTCTTGGTAATGTTTGTAATGTTCATGAGAATATGTTGCTGCCTAACTTAGATACATTTGTGTTGCTTACAATTGAAGGGCTTAGCATGGACAAGAAGGATCAACATTGGAGTATAATCAAGCATGGAGATGAAGGCCCCTGTGAAGAGAACAAGAACGGAGGAGACAGTGGAGATTTTTGCACTTTGAAGCCACCATGATGACATCAGGAAGATGGACAAAATATATAAGATGGCCTTTCATAAATTTCGTCCATAGCTTATTATTGGTGCTGCACCACCTTATTTTTGGGCTAGGTCCATTTATTTTTGAAATACACTTAATAGGCAGTTTTTTAGAGTCCGTATTAATAGGGAAAATGACTTAGGCCAGAATTTAGTTCCACCTTGCCAATGGTGGACGAAATTCCCCTCTGTCTCCCTATAAATACAGCCCTTAAGGCACCGTTTAGACTGGGGGATTTGTTTAGTTAGCCGCTGCAAATTTGTGTACTTGGTTTGTGTCAAACGACCAGATCAAGACTACTTTCAGATCTCCACCTTTATCAATACTTCATCTAGATTCGCCATATTCATATTGCATTATCATATTCTTGCTTGTTCTTCGATTGCTTGCAGGAATAGACCTTCGTGGCCGGCATCATCAGTAACCTCAGGAGATTGGTTTAGCGATTGCTAAGGCGCAACGTCGTGCATATTTGTAGTTGAATCGTCAAAGTAGACTGCACCAAATCGATATTTATCGTCTCATCAAAAAATCGGGACCCTCGCCTCTATCAAGTGGTATCAGTTTTCAGGTTTCTTGGTTAGATTTAACAGTTTTTCATAGTCTAGATTGCATCTGTTTTTCATACCCAGAGTCCAAGATAAAGCCAAAAAATGATTATAGATTACTTCACCCGTTTCCAATACCATCTGAGCCTTTCCGCTATTGCCACTGAGTTTTTGTGTTGTTGAATTTTTGGTTGCATCTTGTGTCGAGTTGCTGAGTTTTGAGTTCTAGTCACGTCTTTTCACACCACATCTTCATACACCATTGTTTAGTTTCATTGTCGTTTTCCACTACCACAGAGTGTCCATCACAACTATCCATCCACTTTTTCGTACGTCGCCATCACATGCTAGTTCATCTTGTCACTTGAGCGAGAAAAAAAATCAGGAAGTTTGGATCGAAGGAAGAGATCAACATACAAGAGAGGTGTACTGTTCATCTTGGAGAGATAGAAAAAAGTGCAGATTGGTTTTGATTTTGGAATTTTTCCGTCCGCCATAGAATTTCAAGGAAAACAATTACTAGTACACAAGTATCCATCGGTTTGTTTCATTGCATAACTTTTTTTCCTTTGGAAGTTAAATGTTGGGAAGAAAGAAAATAGAAGGAGATCACGTTAGGAGTGAGAAGAGATACCATAGTTGGAAAGTGTGAGATCTCTTTCCTCTGGAGAGAAAGAGAGAGAAAACATAACAGATGTATTGCATTTTTTGAAGTAATCCTGCGTGGGTTGTTTGTTTTTGGAAGGGGATAAGTATTTGAAAAAAGCAAAGAAAGAGAGATTGGATCGGCCAGGACAAAAAGTGAAAAGTAAAAGAAGGAAAGTGAAGGAGAGAGAAGGAAAGAGAAAGTATGGAAACATATTATTTCCTTGCTGGGTGCAAAACGTGAGGGAGAGAGACTTTGAAAAGGAGATTTAAAAGGAAAGAGAAGGTTAAGATTATCCTTGCTCCCTTGGAGATCACGAAATAATAGGTTGCGATTTATTTTTCTTTTTGCTCAGCTTAGAAGGAGTTCCATGCAGATTTGCTTTTCTGAAAGTCGTTTCCTAACAGAGAGTTGAAAACAAAACGAGTTCCGTTGAAAAAATGAAGCACAAAATTCGGTTGGAGGTTTCCATAATCTGGACGTTTCCTTGTAAAAAAGAGAGTTCTGATCCATTTTTTCTTTCGACTTGGTCCTTTTCGCGGTAAATAAGGAGAGTGGAAATTGAAGAACCGAAGGAAGAGAGAGAGAGAGAGAGAGAGAGAGAGAGAGAGAGAGAGCGAAAAAGGAAAAGGGAGGACGTGTTGATCATGCCCATGTTATTTTGAAACACAAATCCGTCGTTAACGACGAACTTGTTGCATGTTCTACCTTCTTTACAATTCTGCAATACATCTTGAAATTCAACATCATGCACATATTGATCTTTGATGGTCTCCAAACCAAATATTTTAAAGTCAAGTTGTGAAAGCATAGTATAACAATGAGACAATGCATCAGCAATAACATTTTCTTTACCCTTCTTGTGTTTAATGACATAAGGGAAAGTCTCAATGAATTCAACCCATTTAGCATGTCGACGGTTCAGTTTTGCTTGACTTTTAATGTGTTTCAAACATTCATGATCAGAATGTATAACAAATTATTTGGGCCCTAAATAATGTTGCCATGTTTCTAAGGTCCAAACAAGAGCATATAATTCTTTATCATAAGTAGAATAGTTCAGACTAGGCCCACTCAATTTTTTCAGAAAAGTATGCAACAGGTTTTCCATCTTGTAATAACACACCTCCTAATCCAATTCCACTAGCATCATATTCAAGCTCAAAAGTCTTACTAAAATTAGGAAGTTGGAGTAAAGGAGCATGTGTCAACTTATCTTTCAATACCGTGAAGGCTTCTTCCTGTGCGGTACCCCAAACAAAAGGCACATCCTTCTTTGTTGGATCTCGATCACTGTGAGCGGCCGTGGTGGAGTAGTCCGGAAGGGACGGATTTCCCTTCTTGGACGACCTGGCCTCCCCCTCTGGGGTGGCTTTCCTCTTCTTCTCCTCCCCGGTGTGGGGAGGGAGAACTTCTTCATGTTCCCCCCGCCTCCGTGGGAGGAATCTGTCTCGTCATCTTCGGACGACGTGGGTATGACGGCCTTGCGCCGGGTGCCTTTCCCGGCCCCCTGGCCTGCCTTCTCAGGCCCCCCATCCTCTCCGGATGGGGCGGCCCCTTCTTCTTCCTCCCCTTCGGGGGAGGAGTTTGCCTCATCGTCTTCGGACGAGGCTTCCGGTACAACCTTACGCTGGAGACCCTTCCTGGTCCCCGGGGCCTTCTTTTCGGCCTTCTTCTCCGGTGCCTTGTAGGGCCCCGGGACCAGCATCTCCGTCAGGAGAGCATCAGCTAGGCCTTCTGGCAGCGGAGCCGGACAGTCAATCCGCTCCACTGTCTTCACATAATCCTGATTAAATATGCACAATTACTTAAGACTCCCCCATGTATATATTAGGAAGAACTGAATCCGGTGGTAGTCATAAAACTCACCGGACGGGGTGGGGGGGGCATGAAGTCCATGTCCTCGGATGTGGGGAGGTACTTGGAGGCCTTGAACAGCACCTTCCATGCGCCTTTGTGCGTCATGTCGTAGAGCTTTCGAATCGTCTGGTGTTCGGCCGGGACGTACTCCACAGATTGAATACCCGTCTTTGGCATGGGAGAATCCGGCGGACGAGCATGACCTGGACCATGTTGACAAGCTTGATGTTCTTGTCCTTCATATTTCTGATGCAGTTTTGGAGTCCGGTCAGCTCCGCAGGTTCGCCCCAGGTCAGGCCCTTCCTTTCCCAGGAGGTGAGCCGCGTAGGGGTTCCGGATCGGATTATGGGGGCCGCCGCCCAGTTGGCGCCGCGCGGCTCGGTGATGTAGAACCACCCCGATTGCCACCCTTTCACGGTCTCCGCGAAGGAGCCGTCAAGCCAGGTGACGTTAGGCATCTTGCCCACCATGGCCCCTCCACACTCCGCTTGCGGCAACAAGCCAAAGTGAGGCTTGATGCGGAGGAAGGCCTCGCATACGATGATGAACGCCGAGATTTTGAGGACGAAATTTGGGGCTAGATCATGGAAATCCAGCTCGTAGTAGAACATGAGCCCGCGGACGAAGGGATGAAGTGGAAATCCCAGTCCACAGACGAACTGGGCAACAAACACAACCCTCTCGTGGGGTAGCGGAGTTGGAATGGCATGCCCGTCGTCCGGTAGCCGGTGCGCTATGTGTGCGGCCAAGTATCCGGCCGCCCGAAGATTCGCGATATGCTTCTCCTTCACAGTGGAAGTCACCCACTTGCCTCCTGCTCCGGACATGTTTAGCTGTGCGGAGAAAACTTGGGCTAGGGCGTTGGAGCTCGAGGGGGCAGGGGTGAGCAAGGGAGGAAGAAGGCGTGGGTAAAAATGGGGAACTCTTATCCCTTTATAGAGGCGACGAAAGCGGTGCGCCTCCCCACTTAGCCGTTGAGGATCGCTTGCTTCCCAAGCGCCACGATTGATGGCGTGGTGGGATTACCCATAACCGTATTGATGAGAATCATGTGATAAGGGGACACGATCTCTGCTTTGACAATACGTGTCAAGGAAACCGGCTCAAAATATGCGCTATGGCCAGTTGTGGGAAAACGGTTCGAATAATGACCCGACCATAATGACATGTCACGTTGTCTAAAAAGTTGTCAGCAGATTGCATTTGTGAAATATCATTCTCTCTACGGTGGTATGTGAAGATCATTTTGCATATCCGGACACGGTTTAAGTGTTCGATAATTACTATGGAGTATTCAGAGAAGGAACCCGCCTTGCAATGCCGAAGACAAGACTGCGCGCCAGACTCATCGTCATTGAAGCCTGGTTCAGGGGCTACTGAGGGAGTCCTGGATTAGGGGATCTCCGGACAGCCGGACTATATATATTGTCCGGACTATTGAAGCATGAAGATACAAGACTCAAGACTCTGTCTCGTGTCCGGATGGGACTCTCCTTTGCGTGGAAGACAAGCTTGGCGATCCAGATATTATATTTCCTTCCTTGTAACCGACTCCATGTAAACCCTAGCCCTCACCGGTGTCTATATAAACCGGAGAGGATGGTCCTTAGAAGGCCGATCACAATTACAACCATAGCATCATAGGCTAGCTTCTAGGGTTTAGCCTCTACGATCTCGTGGTAGATCTACTCTTGTAGTACTCATATCGTCAATATTAATCAAGCAGGAAGTAGGGTTTTACCTCCATCGAGAGGGCCCGAACCTGGGTAAACATTGTGTCCCTTGCTTCGTGTTACCATCAGCCTAGACGCACATATCGGGACCCCCTACCCGAGATCCGCCGGTTTTGACACCGACAGGCCCTACCTGTCGGCGAGCCCAGAAGGCGGCGATGCCCCATCAGGCGGCAACGGGAGTGGGCCGCCTCCCAGCAGGCGACCCCTCCCCCCTCAGAGTCTGAGCGCCATTAGTCAGATGAGACGGGGTGTGGCTACAGTGAGCGCCCACCAGGCAGCGGGCCTGTAGCCATGCTAGCCCCGACAAAGCCTCCGTCATCAGGAGCAAGGCTATAGTATAAAGCGGTTGGCGTGGCCCGTAGGCAGCGGACCCTACCTGTCGGCCGAGCCCCCAGGAGCCGGTGGGACCCACCAAGCGGCAGGCCCAGCAGCCGGCGGAGAAGTCGGCGTCCAAAGACACTGACGGCCGGGTCCCCGACTAGATTACCGTTGTACCCCTGAGGATAGGCCTATATAAACCCCTAGGCCACCCCATGCAAGGGGTTCAGACCTTTGTTCACAGCCCTAGAGAGCACACACACATAGAGAGAGTGGAGTAGAGCTAGCCTTGCTCTTCTCCTTCCTCTTGCCAAAACAGCTCAATGAGCAAGCTTGTAGCTACCTTATTGATCATAGTCATCATGTGGAGACCCCGCAGAGCAGGACTAGGGGTGCTATCTCCATGGTGAGCCCCGAATCTGGGTAAGATTCACAGACGTATGCGGTCTCGCTGAATCCCGCTTGTAGAGCCTGGCGACGTACTATTGTCCACATCCATGATAAGCCACCCCCTGGCATATGTAGCTAGATCCCGACACTCATTACCTTCAGCACCCTTGTTCTGACAACAAAGAACCTAGCGAATATAATCTCCGGTAAGGTGCCTCGGTAGGAGTTCAAAGTAATTTCTGAGAGATGCAAATCTAGGCATTCGATGTGATTGTTATATTGTATCCACCACTAGGCCTAATCTTATCTGCAAAAGAAGAAAACATTTTAGTGCCTACATGCAATTTTGAACACTACTACAAGCCTATTTGGTTTGCAAGATTTGTAAAATGCACTAACATGCCATCTTGGATCTGACATGATAAACATGGGTATTTGATTACATTCTAGAAAAATGTAGCCTTCTTCACAAGAGGTTGGAGCGGATGAAAAGTTCCACAAGAAAACTAGTATAGATGAATCCAAAGAAGAAATGCTTATGGATTGTAACCATATGGATCAAGCAACCAATATGGGGGGACATGTATGTACTGAAATCCTCCAAAAGAATCCTTCAGAAATCATAGTACATTCTCATTATAAACTTGGAAAAAGGTGTCACAAATTGAATTCCCTTAGGGTTAACATTAAACAGGAAAGCAACATCACCTTGATATATAGCTTCTCCACGCATGGAAACCATCTTAGGAAACTGACAACTTGCTCCAGGTTGGGGCCGATAGATTCTAATGCCAAGACCTTCATTGTGTGCATTTTCGGGGTCAAGCTTGTCAGAATCATTTTCTGGATGATAGACGAACAAACATCTTCAAAATTAGAAATAATATTAATTTGTAGAAGGAGAGGTAGAAGGCGGCTGTTGTACCTGAATGGGTGTGGATCCAATAACAAGTTCGGAGTATTTGTCAGACGAGTAGCCCAGCATTGTCAATTTCGGCGTAGAAATGACATTGATTCTTGTTGGACCTTCTTGATCAACTACAAGTAATATCTCAAGGGTAGGTGTGTCCTCAGTGACCATACCGTGGTACACATCTTGTGATGTCTTCCTGCCGCACCAGCAACACACATATATTGTCCGAAGAGTCATTGAGGTGATGTGGAAGCTACTCAACCCATTGATCGCCTGAAGATGAGGATACTCGAGTGCAGTACGACCACAGAGCAGGAGCTCCATCTCACCATTTGGGAGGCAGACATCGACGAGCACGAGATTCTTCAGTCGTGGTAGAATAAGAGCGGGTGCGTCATTAAGGGGGGTGGCAGTGCCTGAACTTGCCAACGCGCAGCATGGGCGCGAGGCGGAGCACAGATGTTGGTAGCGAGCGCATATGCGCATCATCAAAAATGAGCTCCTCGAGCTGATCTAGGGCGTGGTATCAGAACCAGTCATCAAGCTTGGCTTGGTCCTTGCCCATTCTAAGTGCTCTGGTTGGGCCAAGGTGACTGCCGAGGATCCTGGAGAACGCATCCAAGCTTTTGCGATAGCCATGGCAGTGCTCGTGGGTATCGATGAGGTCGAGAGGGGTGAAGTTCCATAGGGAGCACCACCGCGGGGAAGGATGGTTGTTCGCGCCCCATATTTGTTTGGGAGGAGGGAGATGATGACTGTCAACATATCATCGGGGAGGTTGCTGATGAAGTCTAGGCCTGCTGGAGTCGCTTGCGGTTCTTGCTCTCCCCGCCTCCGCTTGTTGGCAGCCCCGTTCTCCACCTTCGGACGCTCCTCGTTAGTAGCGCTTTTTGATAGAAGTGGGAGTACAGGGAATAATTAGCTAAAAAAGGGCAATAGAAAAGTGTATTGGTAACTAGAAGCTATTTCGTAGGAATACAGTAAGAACATGGAATAACAATTGCTTGCTTAAATACTACAAAATTCATTTTATCTTGCTGGGTAAGTCAACATGCAGATACTTGAAAAGAAAACTTACTTCGAACAAAGTTTGGACAGATGATTTCGTCAGGGAAGTTAGCATATATTTCATGACCAGGCCCTTTTATGTGCACTGCAATTATAGTACCATCTTTCAGTACATCAAACTTAGAAATTTCTTTCCACAGGCCAGTGCTAAAATAGGAGTCACCACGTTCATCAAGTCTTATAGTAGCAACGATTGTAAATCCATGGTTTGTGTTCAGTATGACATCCCTGCAGTCTTGATTTATGTAAAGGGAAAGATTGTGCACTACAGATTATGTTGCATAGCAAGGGACGCGTTGTAGAAAATTGTAGGATTGTTAAAAAAATATGGTAACATGCAAATATGGGCCCAAATTGAAAGAATTGTATGATTTCTACTACACAACCTTCTTCTTGTAGACGTTGTTGGGCCTCCAAGTGCAGAGGTTTGTAGGACAGTAGCAAATTTCCCTCAAGTGGATGACCTAAGGTTTATCAATCCGTGGGAGGCGTAGGATGAAGATGGTCTCTCTCAAGCAACCCTCCGACCAAATAACAAAGAGTCTCTTGTGTCCTCAACACACCCAATACAATGGTAAATTGTATAGGTGCACTAGTTCGGCGAAGAGATGGTGATACAAGTGCAATATGGATGGTAGATATAGGTTTTTGTAATATGAAAATACAAAAATAACAAGGTAGCAAGCGATAAAAGTAAGCGTAAATGGTATTGCAATGATAGGAAACAAGGCCTAGGGTTCATACTTTCACTAGTGCAAGTTCTCTCAACAATAATAACATAATTGGATCATATAACTATCCCTCAACATGCAACAAAGAGTCACTCCAAAGTCACTAATAGCGGAGAACAAACGAAGAGATTATGGTAGGGTACGAAACCACCTCAAAGTTATTCTTTCCAATCAATCCGTTGGGCTATTCCTATAAGTGTCACAAACAACCCTAGAGTTTGTACTAGAATAACACCTTAAGACACAAATCAACCAAAACCCTAATGTCACCTAGATACTCCAATGTCACCTCAAGTATCCGTGGGTATGATTATACGATATGCATCACACAATCTCAGATTCATCTATTCAACCAATACATAGAACCTCAAAAAGTGCCCCAAAGTTTCTACCGGAGAATCAAGAAGAAAACGTGTGCCAACTATGCATAGGTTCATGGGCGGAACCCACAAGTTGATCACCAAAACATATATCAAGTGAATCATGTGATATCCCATTGTCACCACAGATACGCACGACAAGACATACATCAAGGGAAAACTTTGTTTTTGCCACTCTAGTTTTTGCCAACTTTGCTTATGCCACTCTAGAATTTGACATCTCACTTTTGCCACGGTTAGCTTTTGATAATACATCACAAATGCCATTCCGTGGCAAAAACGATAATTTTTCATTTCACTTTTGCCACTCTTAGCATTTGACATGTGTCACAATTGCCACTTGGAAAATTTTGTTTTTGCCACGGAAGGGAAAAATTGATATATTGTCAAAAGCTAAGTGTGGCAAAAGTGAAATGTCAAATTCTAGAGTGGCATAAGCAAAGTGGGCAAAAACTAGAGTGGCAAAAACAAAGTTTTCCCATACATCAAGTGTTCTCAAATCATTACAGACTCAATCCGATAAGATAACTTCAAAGGGAAAACTCAATCCATATTAAGAGAGTAGAGGGGAGAAGCAACATAAGATCCAACTATAATAGCAAAGCTCGCGATACATCAAGATCGTGCCAAATTAAGAACACGAGAGAGAGAGAGAGAGAGAGAGAGAGAGAGAGAGAGAGAGAGAGAGAGAGAGAGAGAGAGATCAAACACATAGTTACTGGTACATACCCTCAGCCCCGAGGGTGAACTACTACCTCCTCATCATGGAGAGCGCCGGGATGATGAAGATGGCCACCGATGAGGGTTCTCTCCTCCGCGGGGTGCCGGAACGGGCTCCCGAGAGGTTTTTTGTGGCTACAGAGGCTTTTGGTGGTGGAACTCCAGATCTATTCTGTTCCCTGGTCGTTTTAGGGTATATGGGTATATATAGGAGGAAGAAGTACGTCAGGGGAGCCACAAGGGGCCCACGAGGGTGGCGGGCGCGCCCTAGGGGGGTGGGCGCGCCCCCCTACCTCGTGGCTCCCTCGTTTCTTTCATGACGTGCACTCCAAGTCTATCGGGTAGCTTTCCTTCCAAAAATAACTTCTCCACAAGGTTTCATTCCGTTTCGACTCCGTTTGATATTCCTTTTCTTCGAAACACTGAAACAAGAGAAAAAACAGGAACTGGCACTGGGCTCTGGGTCAATAGGTTAGTCCCAAAAATAATATAAAAGTGCATAGCAAAGCCCATAAAACATCCAAGATGGATAATATAATAGCATGAATACTTCATAAATTATAGATACGTTGGATACGTATCAGCATCCCCAAGCTTAATTCCTGCTCGTCCTCGAGTAGGTAAATGATAAAAGAAATAACTTATGAAGTGTAAATGCTAGCAGGTGCATAAGTTTGATCAATGATAATTTCAATCACCTTTTCTAGCATCATTATATGTCATAACAGCAGTTCAACTCATAGAACTTTGCATGATCAAGTAACAAACTATCATGTTAAAGCATAGATCATAAGCTTTCTTGAAAACTAACAAACCGTGTTATTAGTCATCAAACAATTGCAAATCATCTTATTTTCAGGAAGAGCCTATGTCAGAGCTTTGATTCAGCAAACTTCACATACTCAACTATCATTTAGTCTTCCATGATTGCTACCACTCAAAGCATATTTTTAGAACAAATAGTATTCATTGAACACAGAGAAAGATAGGGGCTTAATGTTTCGCATCCCAACCTTTTACCTCAAGGGTAATGTCAAGAATAATAATTCATGCTCAAACATATTTGAATGGCCATATATGCCTAGATCTTTCCATCACATGATGCTTGCCAACCAAAGAATAGGTTGGAATGAGAAGGAATACTACTGACTCTTGCATAAAAGTAAAAGATAGGCCCTTCACAGAGGGAAGCAGGGATTTGCAGAGGTGCCAGAGCTCGAAGCAAAAACAGAGATGAAGATAATTTTGAGAGGTATGCTTTCATTGTCAACATAACGACAAAGAGTTCCAAATATATTCCATACTACATACATTAGGCGGTTCCCAAATAGAAAGGTAAAGATTTTTACTCCCCCTCCACCAACAATCATCAATCCATGGCTTGCCTGAAACAACGGCTGCCTCCAACTAACATCAAACCTGGGGGAGTTTTGTTTGCAATTATTTGTGATTTGATTTCGATCTTTTGATCATGGGACTGGGCATCCCAGTTACCAGCCATTTTCTCGTGAATGGTGAGCAGAGTCCACTCATCGTGAGAATAACCCACCTAGCATGGAAGATACTGCTAACCTATAGTCGCTACATGAGCGATTCGGGCATACAAAACAGATTATTATTTGAAGGTTTAGAGTTTGGCACATGCAAATTTACTTGGAACGGCACGTAAGTACCGCATATAGGTAGATATGGTGGACACTCATGGAAGAAACTTGGTTCAAGGATTTTGGATGCACAAGCAGTATTCCCGCTTAGTACAGATATTTTGGCTAGCAAAGGATTCTAAATAGCAAGCCCACATGTTAGAGGATCAAAAACAATATAACTTATACAAATATACCCAAGCATAACTCATTATGTTGTCTTCCTTGTTCAACTTCAACTAATTGCTCAGGTTTGAAAATAATTAATGGGGCTCACAATCATAGAAGATGTCCAAGATAGTATTATATGTGAAATCTCTCGTCCTTCAATATTCTTTCATGAATTTTTCAAGTGACCAATACAATGTTTGCTAACCTTCAATAAATATACCACCTCTACTTCTTATATGTGAAAGGCATTACTACCCATGGGATAAGCATATGAAACATATATAATTTCAGATTTATGACATTCAAATCATTCAACCATTTACACATAGGATATAAGTGAAGCATACGAGTAAATGACAAACTACTCCAAAAAGATATGAGTGAAGATCAATGAGTAGTTAAATAATTATGTAGCTATGTGAAGACTATTCTCATTTAAGAATTTCAGATCCTGGTATTTTATTCAAACAGCAAGTAAAACAAAATAAAATAAAATGACTCTCCAAGCAAAACACATATCATGTGGTGAATAAAAATATAGCTCCAAGTAAAGTTACCGATGAACGAAGACGAAAGAGGGGATGCCTTCCGGGGCATCCCCAAGCTTAGGCTCTTGGTTATCATTGAATATTACCTTGGGGTGCCTTGGGAATCCCCAAGTTTAGGCTCTTTCCACTCCTTATTCCGTAGTCCATCGAATCTTTACCCAAAACGTGAAAACTTCACAACACAAAACTTAACAGAAAATCTCGTAAGCTTCGTTAGAGAAAGAAAACAAAACACCACTTCAAGGTACTGTAATGAACTCATTCTTTATTTATATTGGTGTTAGACCTACTGTATTCCAACTTCTATATGGTTTATAAACTATTTTACTAGCCATAGATTCATCAAAATAAGAAAGCAACACAATGAAAACAGAATCTGTCAAAAACAGAACAGTCTGTAGTAATCTGTATCAAACGTATACTTATGGAACTCCAAAAATTCTAAAATAAATTGGTGGACCTGAGGAATTTGTCTAGTAATCATGTGCAAAAATAATCAAGTAAATATCACTCTCCAGTAAAAAGTTTTAGCTAACCTCGTGAGCGCTAAAGTTTCTGTTTTGTACAGCATGATCATAAAGACTTCACCCAAGTCTTCCCAAAGGTTCTACTTGGCACAAACACTAACTAAAACATAAAACCACATCTGAACATAAGCTAGATGGATTATTTATTCCTAAACAGAACCAAAAAGCAAGAAACTAAAATAAAATTGGGTTGCCTCCCAACAAGCGCTAACGTTTAACACCCCTAGCTAGGCATGACGATTTCAATGATGCTCACATAAAAGATAAGAATTGAAACATAAAAAGAGCATCATGAAGAATATTACTAGTACATTTAAGTATAACCCACTTCCTATGCATAGGGATTTTGTGATCAAACAACTTATGGGAACAACAATCAACTAGCATAGGAAGGCCAAACAAGCATAACTTCAAAACTTTAAGCACATAGAGAGGAAACTTGATATTATTGCAATTACTACAAGCATATATTCCTCCCTCAAAATAATTTTTAGTAGCATCATGAATGAATTCAACAATATAACCAGCACCTAAAGCATTATTTTCATGATCTACTAGCATAAAAAATTTACTACTCTCCGCATAATTAAAATTCTTCTCATTCGGAATAGTGGGAGTATCATAAGAGACTTGAATACTATAAATTGTTTCCACATTAAAAGAGTAATGTTCAGAGAAAGGGTACTCATAATCATGACAAGATTTATAAATATAATCATCTCTACTTTTTATAGCATATGTTTCATCACAATAATCATCATAAGTAGCAACTTTGTTCTCATCATAATCAATTGAAACCTCTTCCGAAATAGTGGATACATCACTAAATAAAGTCATGACCTCTCCAAATCCACTTTCATAAATATTATAAGATTCAAGATCCTCCAAAATAGTGGGATCATTACTTCCTAAAGTTGACACTCTTCCAAACCCACTTTCATCAATATAATCATCATAGGTAGAAGGCATGCTATCATCATAACAACTTTGCATATCAAAACTTGGGAGGCTAAAAATATCATCATTATTAAACATAGCATCCCCATGCTTGGGACAAACATTAATTTCAGCAAATATATTCTCAAATATGTCATCCTCATCAAACATAGCTTCCCAAAGCTTGGGCCTTTTCATATCATAAGCATAATCACTCTCATCATTAATAGTATGGATAGAACCAATAGTATAGCAATTATCATATTCTTCCAAGCAAGTTCCAAAAAGATTTTCAAGATCATAAGAAGTATCATTATTTTCCCAATCGTAATCATCACAACAAGCGATAGGCATAACGAGATCATCATCAAGTGCATCATATTCCACAATCATTTTTGATTCATTTTCATGAGGCACAACAATAATGGGAGCAACATTATTTGGGAGAGATATCTTTTTACCTCTCTTCCTTTTTCTTTTCTTCTTATTCACCCCATCATGTGTGGGTTCAATCCTCTTTTTGGAGCTCCTTATTGATGAGATTGGTTGAATAGAAGGCTCCTCCTCGTTACCTGATTCATCATAAGAAATAATAGGAGAATATTGGGAAGTCTCTTCCCTTTCGTCAATATTCTCTTCATCTTCTATTTGTTTTCTTTTCTTTATGTAATTGGCAATATAAGGATTTTCAATGCAATTCACCGCACAATACATATAAATCTCTTCTAGATCAAAACCAAGAAGTTTATAACGGGCAAATTCATTTCTTCGCAACCTGTTGAGGATATAACTACTGAGGGTAAACCGCCCAGGAGGGGCCGGTTCATGCTCAACTATACTGAAGATTAGGAAGACAAAGAAGATGGCGCTTTACTGATAAGGCTAGAGGCCCAGAGCCCATAGGCGGATTAAGGGTCCATAGCGGTGAACCGCCATGTTTGTATAACTTGTATTGTAAGTTAGGGAAAGGAAGAGACCGAGCTGGACACTTGTATGAGCCGGCTCGGGACTCTGTAGACCGGCCAGGCGTCACCCTGTGTATATAAAGGGACGACCCGGTGGCGGTTCAGGGACAGACAACAACAACTCGAGATCCAGGCTAGCGTATTTGCTCCCTGATCATCGAAACCCCAATAATTCCATCACAAACTAGACATAGGCTTTTACCTTCATCGAAGGGGCCGAACTAGTATAAACTCCCGTGTCCCTTGTCCGGTTTAACCCCTTCAAGCTAACCCGTACCGATGGCTCCACGACTAAGTCCTTTCATGAGGACATCGGCCGTGAAAAATCCACGACAGTTGGCGCCCACCGTGGGTCGATCGCACGATGGTTTCGAGTGTTTGAAGGGCAGCTTTGAGGGACTCAAGGGGTACGCGGTTGGCCGGATGACCAAGATTCGTCACGGCAAGCTCTACATCGACGACGAAGGATGGGGCCCTGAGGCCGGCTCAATCGAGTATGGGTACCGGGTCCCCTTTGGCGGAATTCATGTCTTCATCGGCAAGATCAGCGAACCAGGCCCTGAGCCGGACACCTGCATCGATCGCGTATGCAGCCAGCCTTCGAAGGATTGAATCTCTTTAATATGCCGGGGGCTGGGACGAGTAAACCGGTAGCTGCAAACCGAACCGATGCACCTGGAGCAGCGCCGGATCAACCACGGATAATGGAACCACCTCGACGAACGGACAACCCGCCGCTATATGTGCCAACACCACCAGGTCACTTTTCGAGCCCTTTGGATAACATGATTGCTGTGGCAGCTCGCCTGGCAGCTATTCCGATGGAGGGCGATTCACTGGCGGCGATTGAGACATGGCAGGCCAGGGATCTTCTTCAAACCGCCGTGGTGCAGCAGCAGGCTTATTCCTATAGCCGAGATAGAATTCATTCGACCCCTCGTCCGAGCAAAAGCTATAGCAGGCACATGGATGAACCGGAGGTGTCTAGCAGCGCTCAGCGCCGTAATCCGGCGCAGGATGTGGTCGATAATGGCAGAGCACGAAGGGAGGCCGCTTTGGCAACACCACATGCGGGTTGCTATCAAACCGCCCCGATTCAGCCAGTGGCATCAGTAGACCGAGGCACTGGGCTTGCTTTCAGTTCCTGGGGAGTGCCGTGTCTTATTCTGGCTCTCCGTAATGTGTGACTGCCTAAGGATTTCAAGGGTCCGCGTAAGATACCAAATTACACTGTTGATCGGCCACCTCAGGCGTGGGTCGAGAGTTATGAGATGGCAATGGAGATGCTGGATGTGGATAAAGCGGCCTGTGCAAAGTATTTCAAAATGATGTTGGAAGGGACAGCTCGTACTTGGTTAAAAAACCTACCAGCCAACTCCATCGAATCATGGGATGAGTTGAAGGCCTGATTTATAGCCAATTTCAAGGACACCTGCAAACAGCCTATGTCCATTGTGGATCTGGATGCCTGTGTTCAAGGGGAGAACGAGTCAACAACTCATTGGGTGCGCCGAGTTTAAGAAGTTTTGCATTCGTCAGACCGGATTAATGCTGGCCAAGAGATCATAACGTTGGAGCGTAATTGCCGGTTTAAGTCACTAAAGATGAAGTTGGGACGGCTCAAGCGCCACTGCAATGACATGTGAACACTTATGGCAGGCTTGGTCAAATATGCCGATTCTGATAATACCAAGGATGCCGAGTCTGATGAGGAGAAACCGGAGAAGGGAAAGAAGAACGGCGGTGCAAAAGGACAGCATCACAACCAAGGAGGCCATGGGAATAATGTGGCTAACACCAATATGCAGCATCGTAAAGGTAAACCGCCCCAGCGCGGTGGAGGGATGAATCTGGAGCGGCTGTTAAACCAGCCCTGCCCAAAGCACGGGACTAAGGAGGCCCCTTCCACACATCTTTGGAAAGATTGTTACATTATGAAGGAGTTCAAAAACTCTGATCTCTACCTGTATGATCAGGGTCCGCCGGGCAGTTCAGGTCCATGTTTTCATGGTGGTGGCGGTTCAAGCTCTGGATTTCAAAATAACCAGGGCCACCAGAACAACCAAGGTGGTAATAGCCAACAGAATAATCAAGGGAATCAGCAGCAGTCAGGTTATCAGAGTCGCCCCAAGCAGTTGAATGGTGGGCAGTATCATGTGTTCACCACTAGCCTATGCAAGCGCGGTCAGAAGCTTCACAAGAGGGTAGTCATTTCTATTGAACCGGCAGTGCCACGTTATTTACGGTGGTCCGAGCAGCCCATTGTGTGGAGCAGAGAGGATCATCCACCCTGGGTTGACAATCCGGGTCAACTAGCTTTGGTGGAAGCACCTCAGGTGGGAGGTTATAAGTTTACCAAGGTTCTGATGGATGGAGGGAGCAGTATCAACATCCTGTACTATGAGACTTTTCGTCGCATGGGGTTGACAGACAAGAATCTTAAACCGTGAAACACTGTTTTCCATGGTGTAGTACCAGGTAAATCGGCATATCCTGTTGGCAAGATCGCTTTGGAGGTCGTATTTGGAGATGAGCATGATTCCAGGTCTGAAACGCTGACCTTTGAATTGGTGAAAATCCAGAGCCCATATCACAAACTGTTTGGACGGCCGGCTTATGAAAAATTCATGGCAAGGCACTGTTATATCTATTTACAGCTCAAGATGCCGGGTCATAAGGGAACAATCACAGTACACGGAAGTCAAAAGATCGCTTTGGATTGCGAGGAAGGTGAAGCGGCCTATGTTGAGTCGGTTTGTGCTACAGAGGAGCTGAAGTTTTACAAAGACAATGTTGATCCGGCAGATATGACCCCTCTGAAGAAGCCCACCACTGAGCATGACCCAACCTTGACGTTCAAACCGGCTGATGAGACTAAACTTGTTGATTTTGTTCCCGGCGATTCATCCAAACAGTTTAGTATCAACACCAATCTGGATCCGAATTAGGAAAGTGCGCTCATCGAGTTCATCCCTGAGAACCGGGACATTTTTGCATGGAAGCCTTCTGACATGCCAGGTGTACCGAGAGAACTCGCTGAGCACACTCTCAATATTGATCCCAAGTTTAAACCAGTCAAGCAATTTCTTCGCCTCTTTAATGAGGAAAGATGCAAGGCCATTGGTGAAGAGGTAGCCCGGCTGTTGGCGGCTGGTTTTGTCGTCGAAGTATTTCATCCCGAGTGGTTGGCTAATCCGGTGCACGTTCTTAAGAAAAACGGCACTTGGTGTATGTGTGTGGATTACACAGATTTGAACAAAGCTTGTCCGGCAGATCCTTTTGCTCCCCCGCGTATTGATCAGATTATTGATGCGATGGCGGGTTGTGAGCGCCTGAGTTTCTTGGATGCTTATTCAGGTTATCATCAGATTAAAATGGCAGTTAAGGACCTGGAGAAGACAGCCTTCATCACTCCCTTTGGAGCCTTCTGCTATGTTTCTATGCCCTTTGGGCTCAAAAGTGCCCAGGAAACTTATCAGCGTTGTGTGCAAAATTGTCTTCACACGCAGATTGGGTGTAATGTTCATGCCTATGTGGATGACATTGTGGTAAAATCCAGGAAGAAGGAAACCTTGATAGATGACCTCAAGGAGACGTTTCATAATCTTCGGGTCTACAAAATGATGCTCAATCCGGACAAATGCGTTTTTGGTGTTCCGGCAGGCAAGCTCTTGGGTTTTCTTGTATCCAACAGAGGCATTGAGGCCAATCCGGAAAAGATCAAGGCGATCACATCTTTGGCTAAACCGAAATGCATCAATGATGTTCAGCATCTGGCAGGTCGAATTGCAGCCCTCAGCCGGTTTATCAGCCGTTTGGGAGAGAAGGCGATTCCTTTAGATCAGATGTTGAAGAAGACAGATGATTTTGTCTGGAGTGACGCAGCCAATGCGGATTTGAGGATTTGAAGCGGCAGCTGGCTGAACCGCCCGGCCTTGCTGCTCCGATTGATAACGATCCTCTGTTTGTACGTGGCTGCCAATGCCCGTGCGGTCAGTGTGGCAATTGTGGTTGAGCGTAAGGAGGCTGGGAAAGAATATCCAGTTCAACGGCCAGTTTATTATATCAGCGAAGTGCTGATCGAGTCAAAACAAAGGTATCCGCATTGGCAGAAGCTGGTGTATGGAGTTTTATGGCGATGAGGAAGCTCAAGCAATACTTTAAAGGCCATCCCATCACAAAGGGTTAGTTCTGCTCCTTTGGGCGATATAATCCAGAACAGAGAAGCAACTGGCCGGGTTGCGAAGTGGGCAATTGAGCTTGGTCCACATGGATTGAAGTATATGCCTCGAACGGCCATCAAATCTCAGGCGCTTGTCGACTTCATCAATGATTGGACCGAGTTACAGGCACCAGAGGACAAACCGGACAATACATACTGGACTATTCACTTTGATGGGTCCAGGCAATTGGAAGGCTCGGGGGCTGGAGTTGTCCTTACTTCCCCTCGAGGTGATAAAATTTGTTATGTTCTCCGCTTAATGTTTCCTTGTACTAACAATGCAGCAGAGTACGAGGCCTTACTCCATGGTCTCCGTGTGGCTAAGGAAATGAACTTAAGCCGGGTTCGCTGTCTTGGAGATTCTGATCTGGTGGCTCAGCAAGTTTCTGGTACTTGGGATTCTAAGGATCCACTCATGGCGGCTTATAGACGAGAGTGGATATTGTGGCAGGTCACTTTAAGGGTTATCAGGTTGAGCATATTGACCGCGCAAAACGAAGCAGCAGACGCTTTGAGCCGGCCGGATCTCAACGTAAACCGGTACCACCCAATACCTTTTTAGATATCTTGCATAACACGTCTGTTAAGTTGCCTACAGAGGAGGATTTAGCTGTTCCTGATCCGGAGGCCCAATTGGTAGCCGCTTTACACATCACTCCGGATTGGACGGTTCCATATTTGGCGTATCTGAACCAGGGCGAGTTACCAGATGATGAGCTCCTCGCCAGGTAGATAATCCGGCGGTCCAAGTCCATGGTTGTTCACAATGGCGAGTTACACTGTTGCAGTATTTCTGGCGTATTCCAACACTGTGTTTCTCCTGAAGAAGGGCAAGAGATTTTACGTGAAATCCATGAAGGGGATTGTGGTCACCATGGCGGCTCAAAATCCCTCGAGGCTAAAGCTTTTTGTCACGAGTTCTATTGGTTGACAGCTCATGCTGATGCGGAGGATCTGGTAAAGCAATGTGATGCTTGTCAGAAGTTTTCACGTCGAGCTCATGTTCCGGCTCAGGAGCTACAGATGATTCCTATTAGTTGGCCATTTGCCACTTGGGGGCTTGATATGGTGGGACCTTTTAAGCGCTCCAAGGATAAGAAGACCCACCTGTTGGTGGCGGTTGACAAGTTCACTAAATGGGTTGAAGCGGAGCCCGTCAGCAAGTGTGATGCAACCACGGCGGTTCAATTTCTCAAAAGGATTATTTTCTGTTTTGGCTTTCCACACAACATCATCACAGATAATGGCACGAACCTTTCTAAAGGTGAGATGGAGGACTTTTGTCAACGAGAGCACATCCGGCTTGATGTAGCATCCGTGGCTCACCCCAGTCCAATGGTCAAGCTGAGAGGGCGAATCAAGAGATCCTGAAGGGTATCAAGCCCCGGCTTATGGTTCCTTTGAAGCGGACGCCGGGTTGTTGGGTGGAAGAATTACCATCTGTGTTATGGAGCATAAACACCATCCCGAACCGATATACGGGTTATACACCTTTCTTCATGGTTTACGGGGCTGAGGCAGTCATCTCCAATGATATTCGTTATGACTCGCCCCGGGTTGCCAATTATGTTGAAGCGGATAATGAGCAAGCATGCCAAGAGGCGCTGGACCTGTTAGATGAGAAACGGGACATGGCTTTAGCTCGATCGGCGGTTTATCAACAAGACCTGCGGCGTTATCACAGCCGCCGGGTTAAGTCAAGAACCTTTCAAGAAGGCGACTTAGTGCTCCGGTTCATCCAGGATCAGACCGATATGCACAAGTTATCCCCACCTTGGGAAGGACCTTTTGTGGTCAGCAAAAATCTACATAACGGCTCATACTACCTCATTGACGTTCGAGACGACTCACGCAGTTCTGAGGAGGAGACCCAGCGGCAATGGAACATAGCTCTCCTACGGCCTTACTACACTTGAAGCCACATGCTTTTTTTATGTACATATTTCAACAATGTATATATTATGATCAATATAATAAACCTTCATTCTTGCTATAAGCAGGGTCTCCGCCGTTTTCCTCACATCTCTGTTTACATGGGGGCTTCAGCTGACAAAGCAAAGTACTACCTGTTAAACCGGCTATCATGCCACCACATAGCTTGGGAGCTTCACACCCAAGGGGCCAAAGAGAGTTCTATTGCTCAAAGCACGACTCAAACAAAGGCACCCATTTAGCACAGCTCACAAAGTTACTTGGGGGCTCTTT
The DNA here is from genome assembly GCA_021605205.1 of Aegilops longissima. NCBI lineage: Eukaryota > Viridiplantae > Streptophyta > Magnoliopsida > Poales > Poaceae > Aegilops > Aegilops longissima. The sequence continues at coordinate 222,230,369 of CM038680.1, forward strand.
GTGTAAAATACCAAAGAGTTTGAAAGGACCCTTGTAACCGGGTATCGACCCACGGCTTGGAAGCCCGGTGTATTCACCTAAAACCCGGGTTAACTCGCCTTCATCAAGTAAGCCACTCCTATCCGTAATCCTGGCATGACCCGTCGAACGCTTGACATTACTCTCATTGAGACCATGAACTTGTCAAAGTTAAAACGATGAATGGTTAGTTGGAGGCCCATCTTAAAAGGCTTTGTCAAAACGGTTTAACTCAGCGGCCTGGCAGCCCATGAAAAGCCTCTAATTTGGGCCTGGCAGCACTTGAAAAGCCTCGACTACACAGTTTTTTGTTTGCTTTTTGCCAAGTTTTAGTTCTTTGGTAACATCACTTTAGCCCGGTGTTTGTTAACCCGGCTTGGTTGTCAACTATAAGTTGTCAGACCTTATTCGTCATCAAACTGGTGTTTTACAACCCTGTTCTACTTTATACATACCAGCACTACATGGTGGAAGTTGGGTATTCACCCTTACTACAAATATAAATTGGTAAACCAACTAATTGCTTTCATATCACAGGTATGATTTATTTCACATTTTAAGCTTTGGTTATTAGCCTGGCTTTGCATGGGGCATTAGACCCGTCCGTGATAAACCGCCTTGTTAGATCTTTTTTTATGCGATATTGTGGATTGCATGGTATTATGAAGATATATAAGCCAGCTCTGAAAATGTCATGGCGGATCAAACTAAGTATATCCCAGTGCACGATGGCAGCAGATCAAAGTATTTTCACTAGCCTATTACTAGGCGCTTTAAGGCCCAAAATATGGTGTTGTTTCTTCCAACATAACAAAGTTTATGAAGCATCAACCAGATTGCCGGATCAAGCCTCATCACCATGTTGACGTGAAGTTGATGGGTCATCTGGCGTCGGTTTAGCTTCCTCCTCCCCATCTAGTGGCTGGAAGTCCACGGTGGTCCAGTCAATCCGGGTTAAAGCCTGAAAGACAGCCTCTTCACTTATAAGTTCGGACGGATCAACGTCAGGGGCGTAAGTGTGCTTACGGATTGGCGGAATAAGATTTTGCACTTCCAACATGAAAGCGTTAATCCGTTTGTTGTTGGCATCATAGAAAGACCGGTGAACAGTCAAGTTAGCTTCTTCTGCCAGTTGACTCGCCAGAGGACGCATCTCCCTTGTCACATTTTTAAGGGCTTCGTCATCAAACTCTGCCCCGTTTTCTTGTGCACTAGGAAAGCCCTTGGCGATGTCCACCGGATCCAGGTCGGCTATCCACGCTTTGGCTCGGGTGAGTGCCAATAAAGCGCCAGCCCTGGCAGCGGATCGCTTCATCTCTTCTATCTGTGCTGGCGTCATGGATAACTTTGCTAGAGTGTCCTTGATCAATGGTGGGGCTGAATTGTTGTATGACGCTGCACAGATAACCCGTTGGGCACCGGTATACAGTTGTTCAATCAGAGTATATGCTGCCTTCAGCTTCATCCGCATATCAGAGCCCAGATGAGAAATGCGGCTACCTACAACGGTTTAAGAATTTCATGTTAAACCGGCAAATTACAAGGATAGTTATTCAAGAAGCCTTGGCAAGAGTACTTACCAAATACTGCAGAGGTCATGGCATTCACTTAGCGCTTCAACCCAGTAAGTTCTTCCGCCACCGGTTTAAGAGCCGACTCGCCTTCAAATTTCTTCGTATCGCAGTCTTTTCAAGATCCCAATTGGCACGCTCAGTCTTGAACCCTTCTTTAAGTTGTTTCATGGCAGTTAAAGCGGCTTTTAGCTCATCCTTGGCCTTGGAAGACTCTTCTTGTTGGGATTTGATACTCTCTTGAAGATCAGCAATTTGAGTGCTTTGGTGATTTATATCAGCCTGCCACAATCAGAGGAGCATATAAATATTTTTTCAAAAAGTCCCAAGCATACAACCAGTTATACACTTGGCACTTGGGGGATAATGCGGATTGCTTCTTTACTACTGATTGTTTGAAGTCCCAAGGATTAATACAAGTTTTAATCTTGGCACTTGGGGGCTAATGCGGATTGCTTCTTTACTACTAATTGATTGAAGTCCCAAGGATTAATACAAGTTCCAATCTTGGCACTTGGGGGCTAATGTGTATTTGCTCAAGAAAATACGCAAGGAAACTCAACAAAGTACAGTATGGAAAATAAAAGTCCCGGTTTGTCTTCGCAAGATAAACCGGCCCTTGGGGGCTACAATGCAGTAAAGATACATGATAAGGATGAAAGTGTTTACCTCATAGCGTTCCTTCATCAGATTTACCAAACCAACTTCATAATCTCGGCTTGTGTAAAGCCGATTCAAGAATCCGGAATGAAGATCCTGAGCAGAAAGATTAGCATAGTTTGACAAGTCAGTCTCCCTCTTCCCCTTGCCCATAGCAACAAATTCGTCCTTGGCGGTATGTTTTGACAAAACAACTGGATTGCCCGGGGCGGTATAAGCAGTGCCAGTAACAACAACGTCATCATCATCTTTGGCTAGGCTCGGTTGATTGACATTATCTTTGGCTGGGCTTGGCGGAGTGGCAGCAGGGCTCGGCGGATTAGCAGTTGAACTTAGCGGATCAACAACTGGACTTGCAGGCGTAGCACGTGGACTGGATGTGTCCACATGTGTAGCCAGATCAGCTTCCGACGGATCAGCATCAGTGGCTGGGTCTTGCGGGGCAGAGTCATCCATGACAATATCAGGATTTTCACCAGCATTTTCGGGGGTCTTCTCCGGTTCAACATCGTCGATTAAATCGCTGGTCTTGGCTTTCTTGCTTAATCGGGCCTTGGTACTACAACATCAAAATAAAGATTAGTATGATAAACCGATGCATGAAGAAATAAACCGAAAAGCAAGAACACTTACCCAAATGACGGTTTTAAGGGAGGCAATCGAGTGGTTGATGAACCGCCAGATGAATTGGAAGACACCGATAATTGAATCGACGGATTGAGAGCGTATCGGAAGAAACCCTTCAAAGGATAAAGTTTTTCAGGAGAACAAGCAACCTCTGGACGACGTTTCCGGGTTGGTGTGTCCAGTATACCGGAAGAGGTGACTAGCTGGCCACTATGTCGGGTTGTGCGACGCCCTTCAGGTTGCTGCGTCTTCAAATAAAGTTTTGGATCCAGATAAGCAAGAGGGTGAGAGTATTTCACTTTTCGAACTGCACGGCGAAATCTTTTAACCGGCACTAGATCTGAATCGGAAGAAAGAGCTATTACCTCAACATGGTCTGCATGGCTGGCCTCCGCATCATCCTGGGAATAGTTATTGTCAATAAGGTGCACGGAAAAGGAACCAAGGGAGTCAAGTTCTACCTCTTCACCGATTCATCGACATCTTCCGCGGATCGTAAGACTCGGCTTTTCTTCTTGGCAGTTTTCTTGGTGACTTTGCTCTTGGCACGAGGAGCCCTGGCCGGTTTATCTTGAGTTTTCCTTTTCCAGAAGGAGCTATTGGTCTGCAAGATTAAAGCAAAGGATAATTATATTAGTGTTAAAGCGGAGACGGATTAAAAAGGTACAAGGTTAAAGTCTTTACCGCTGGTGGTTTGTTGGAGGCATAAAAAGGGCGCAGACCGGTTTGGGTGCATACGGCGATCGGTTCATCAAGCATCTTCTTCACACTTTCAGTGACTTCATCATCAGTCGGTTCTATTTCGTTAAACCGTTGAGGATCATTGGTCTTGCCGGTATATTCATACATCAATCCGGGGCGGCGGCTTAAAGGTAGGACGCACCATGAAACCCAACAGCGGACAAGATCAACACCAGTCAAACCGTTGGCGAGGAGAGCCCGGATTTTGGTGAGTTGAGGTGCATAAGCTTGTCGTTCTTTGGCAGTCATTCGTGGAGGTAAAGGGTGGCCATTGCTAAGCCGGTGAGCGCGGTAGCCCGGCAAAGGATTTTCTCTAGCAGGGGCAGTGTTCTGACAATAAAACCAAGTTTGGTTCCAGTCTTTAGGATGGCTGTGAAGTTTGGCATGAGGAAAATCAACCACTTTCCTTTTTTGAATTGATACACCACCAAGTTCAGTATTAGGGCCGTCAGAGAACTCAATTCGGCGGTTTAAGTGGAAGAAATCCCGGAAGAGGTCAACCGTTGGTTCTTCTTGCAGGTAAACCTCACATAACACTTGGAAGTTGCATATGTTGGACACAGAATTTGGTCCAATATCCTGAGGATGGAGTTGGAAGCTGGCAAGTACATCCCAGAAATTTTTTGATCCGGGAGGGCTAAAACCCCGGGATAGTGCCTCGTAGTTGGTGCTTTATAAGAGAAGATGGAGACTTAAATTCAAAATCAAAATTGCATAAAGTAAAAGAAAGGCCCTTCGCAGAGGGAAGTAGGGATTTGTAGAGGTTCCAGAGCTCAAAGTGAAAAACTTAGAGGTAAAAACATTTTGGGAGGTGTGTCCTTCCCACCAACGAAAACGACTTAGAGTTCCCAACACTTTCCATGCTAGATATATCATAGGCGGTTCCCAAACAGAAAATAAAGTGTATACCTTTTTCAACCATACTTTCACTTTCCATGGCTAACGTATCCACGGGTGCCTTCCATACCAACACTTTCCAAGGAATTTATTATTTGACAACATAAAGTAAATTCATTTTTAATTTCGGGACTGGGCATCCCTAATACCTTAGCCTTACTCTGGTGCAATGACAAGTGAATAAACACTCATCGTGAGAATAACACATCTAGCATGGAAAATATTAGCCACCCCTCACCGCTCCGCGAGCGGTACGAACACACAAAAGAGAAGTTTATTCTGAAAATTAGAGATGGCACATACAAACTTGCTTAGAACGGCAAAATAATACCACATATAGGTAGATAGTGGACTCATGTGGCAAAACTGGCTTAAAGGTTTTTGGATGCACAAGTAGTAATCATAATTAGTGCAAAATGAAGGCTAGCAAAAGGTTGAGAAGCGACCAACAAAGAAATGAATAATCTCATAAGTTAAGCACAATTAACACCAAATAATGCACCACAAGTAGGATATAATTTCATTGCATAATTATTGACTTTCGTGCTTGCATAGGGAACCACAAACCTTAACACCAATATTCTTACTAAAGCATAATTACTCATCAGGATGACTCATATATCACATCATCATATCTCAAAACTATTACTAAGAATAAAGTATATTTTGTTCAATGATCTTCATGAAAGTTTTTATTATATCCTTCTTGGATATCTATCACTTTGGAACCAATTTTCATATGCTTTTGATAAGCTCAAATAGATATAAGTGAAGATCATGAGCATAATATTTATTTCTCTCAAATTAATTTAAGTGAAGCAAGAAAGAATTTCTTGAAAATTTTACTAACTCTCAAATAAATCTAAGTGAACAAGAGCGCATTTGTTCAAAAATACTAAAGCACACCGTGCTCAAAAAGATATAAGTGAAGCACTAGAGCAAGTCCATAACTCATAAAAATTTAAGTGAAGCATCAGGATCATGCCGAGACGTGAGATGAGATGTGGGATCGAACTATGTACGCTTGAGTATGCTTAATGACGGTTGAACTATGTACTTATTATTGAACTATGCTTGTGTACGTGTACGCTTATTATCTATGCCTTAGTATGTTTAATCTGTGTTTACTTATGTCTAACCGTGGCATATGGATGCAATCAGTTCGGTTGATGGAATCTACCTTCATCCTGGTTTATTGGTCGCCTTTGTAATTTGTGTTAAATTTTGACCAAAGATTTAACTGAAAAAAATGTTAGTGCAGGTCAGCAAAATTATATCATTGGATGGGTATTTGAGCATAGTGTTCAATGATATAATTTTTTGTGACATGCATAAACATTTCTTAGTTAAATATTTGGTCAAAATTTGGTACAAATTACAAAGGGGACCAGTAAACCAGGACAGAGGTAGTACGTCAATCACACACGGTTCCCAAAATTGGAACCGTGTGCCATGACTTTCATTTTTTCCTTTTGCCTCCAAAATTCTCTGTGGGACAGAAAACCCTCACCACCTAATTCAAAAAAGAAAAAAGAAAACCCTCACAATCCCCATGTCACAAAAACCCTCACCCCGCCTGCCACCCCTCCGGTCCCCATTCACACCTGCACAAGCTTCTCCACGTTTATGCAACGCACCGCCTATCATGGCGGTAACCACTTAGCTCGACGCCTGCCGCCATTGTCAGGCTGCCGGCAAAGCTCACCACATTTCGCCACTTCCGCTTGTAGCCGCCTATCGCCATTGACTTTCTCTACGCTGCTCGCGATTGACCCAGCTCTGCTCGGTTGGGTAATCTGCCGTACTGAGGGTTCTTTCTCATGAACAACAAGGTAACTAATCTAATGAGATATTATCTCATCTCTTATCCCAGTTCATCTGCCTCCGCCAGACATTCCATCTCACCGTACCAGATGACTTGAGGATGCGCTCGATATGTTTAATCTCACCCTAAATCGGTTGGCATGGCCTACTTTCCTGAACATATTCTAAATATTGCTACATTTGGATAAAAGGTTCCACATGCACCATATACGTCAAAGGGTATTTCCCCCCTCTTTTTTCTATATTAGGCACATTAATGATGTATTGTTCTTTCGATTAGTGTCATATTTCTATGACATCATGTTTACCCTATCTGTTTAATTATGGAGTTTTCTCTTTTGATTTCAACTGTTGTACAATGATACGTCTCCAACGTATCTATAATTTATGAAGTATTCATGCTATTATATTATCCATCTTGGATGTTTTATGGGCTTTACTATGCACTTTTAGATTATTTTTGGGACTAACCAATTGACCCAGAGCCCAGTGCCAGTTCCTGTTTTTTCCCTTGTTTCAGTGTTTCGAAGAAAAGGAATATCAAATGGAGTCGAAACGGAATGAAACCATGTGGAGAAGTTATTTTTGGAAGGAAAGCTACCCGATAGACTTGGAGTGCACGTCAGGAAATAAACGAGGGAGCCACGAGGTAGGGGGACGCGCCCACCCCCCTAGGGCATGCCCTCCACCCTTGTGGGCCCCTCGTGGCTCCCCTGACGTACTTCTTCCTCCTATATATACCCATATACCCTAAAACGGTCGGGGAACAGAATACATCTGGAGTTTCGCCGCCGCAAGCCTCTGTAGCCACCAAAAACCTCTCAGGAGCCCGTTCCGGCACCCTGCCGGAGGGGGGAACCCTCATCTGTGGCCATTTTCATCATCCCGGCACTCTCTACGACAAGGAGGGAGTAGTTCACCCTCGGGGCTGAGGGTATGTACCAGTAGCTATGCGTTTGATCTCTCTCTCTCTCTCTCTCTCTCTCTCTCTCTCTCTCTCTCTCGTGTTCTTGATTTGGCACGATCTTGATGTATCGCGAGCTTTGCTATTACAGTTGGATCTTATGTTGCGTCTCCCCCTCTACTCTCTTGTAATGGATTGAGTTTTCCCTTTGAAGTTATCTTATTGGATTGAGTCTTTAATGATTTGAGAACACTTGATGTATGTCTTGCTGTGCGTATCTGCGGTGACAATGGGATATCACGTGATTCACTTGATGTATGTTTTGGTGATCAACTTGCGGGTTCCGCCCATGAACCTATGCATAGGGGTTGGCACACGTTTTCGTCTTGATTCTCTGGTAGAAACTTTGGGGCACTCTTTGAGGTTCTATCTATTGGTTGAATAGATGAATCTGAGATTGTGTGATGCATATTGTATAATCATACCCACGGATACTTGAGGTGACATTGGAGTATCTAGGTGACATTAGGTTTTTGGTTGATTTGTGTCTTAAGGTGTTATTCTAGTACGAACTCTAGGGCTCTTTGTGACACTTATAGGAATAGCCCAACGGATTGATTGGACAGAATAACTTTGAGGTGGTTTCGTACCCTACCATAATCTCTTCGTTTGTTCTCTGCTATTAGTGACTTTGGAGTGACTCTTTGTTACATGTTGAGGGGTAGTTATATGATCCAATTATGTTATTATTGTTGAGAGAACTTGCACTAGTGAAAGTATGAACCCTAGGCCTTGTTTCCTAGCATTGCAATACTGTTTACGCTTACTTTTATCGCTTGCTACCTTGCTGTTTTTATATTTTCAGATTACAAAAACCTATATCTACCATCCATATTGCACTTGTATCACCATCTCCTCACCGAACTAGTGCACCTATACAATTTACCATTATATTGGGTGTGTTAGGGACACAAGAGACTCTTTGTTATTTGGTTGCATGGTTGCTTGAGAGAGACCATCTTCATCCTACGCCTCCCACAGATTGATAAACCTTAGGTCATCCACTTGAGGGAAATTTGCTATTGTCCTACAAACCCCTGCACTTGGAGGCCCAACAACGTCTACTAGAAGAAGGTTGTGTAGTAGACATCAAGCTCTTTTCTGGTGTCGTTGCCAGGGAGGTGAGTTCTTGAAGGTATATCTTTAGATCTTGCAATCGAATCTTTTTGTTTCTTGTTTTAGCACTAGTTTAGTTTATAAAAGAAAAGTACAAAAAAATAGAATTAAGTTTGTCTCATACGCTTCACCTTTTTAATATCTTTCGTGAGTATGATGGAAAAGAAAATTGTGCCAAAGTGTTAGAAGAAGAATGCATTAAAATGCTTGGCACTAAATCTTTGAATGATGAGCATGATCGCAATGTTGTTAGTATGAACTCCTTGAATATTCATAGTACTAATGATGATTGCACTAGTCATGATGAAAATATCTCCTTTAAGCATGTCAATTTTTGTGGAGTGCATTGGGTTTGCAAGTACACACCAAATAGGGAAGATAGATATTGCAAGAGGCATAAGTAATTAGAAACTAAATTGTTGCAAGAAAGGCTAGATGTTTGTGCTGAAGATTTAAATTTTCTTGGCCGTACTTGTGGACTTTGCAATGAAAGTGGTCAATTAGCTATCCGATGCAAATTGTTTCATGATCTAATCGTGTCCAAAAATTGTGATGATTTTATTTCCCTTGCACATCATAATGAACTTAGCTTGCTTATGGGTTGTGTCGTGGATTTGTCATGGCAGATGTCCTCATGAAAGGACTTAGTCGTGGAGCCATCGCTACGGGCTAGCTTCAAGGGGTTAAACCGGACAAGGGACACGGGAGTTTATACTAGTTCGGCTCCTTCGATGAAGGTAAAAGCCTACGTCTAGTTTGTGATGGGATTATTGGGGTTTCGATGATCAAGGAGCAAACACGCTAGCCTGGATCTCGAGTTGTTGTTGTCTGTCCCTGAACCGCCGCCGGGTCATCCCTTTATATACAGGTGGCCTTGCCTGGTGGTCTGAGTCCCGAGCAGCTCATACAAGTGTCCAGCTCGGTCTCTTCCTTTCCCTAACTTACAATACAAGTTATACAAACATGGTGGTTCACCGCTATGGGCCCTTAATCCGCCTCTGGGCTCTGGGCCTCTAGCCTTATCAGTAAAGCGCCATCTTCTTTGTCTTCCTAATCTTCAGTATAGTTGAGCGTGAACCGGCCCCTCCTGGGCGGTTTACCCTCGGTAGTTATATCCTCAACATTAGGCCCCAGATTGATTTGAACCTGTTCATGTCAATCTTCAATACTTAGAAAAACTCCTTGAATATCTTCTAATGATTCTCGTAAACTGCCCTATTGTCTTCTCCCTGTGAATTTTGGTAAACCGCCATGACGTCATCTTCTGAACGCTGCAGTGAATCATCATGACGTCATCTCTGTATAAAAAGCTAATAAAGATTCCCTTCGATTTAATTAATTCCCGAAGATCGAGGCGACAGCTACGCCCCCTTTTGCCGCTTTAGGCCCTTCGATTCTCGCGCCTGCTGTTTTATCCCCCTTTATTTATAAATAAGACCGGGGCTCCTTCCATTTTTCCCCTTGCCCCTTCGCATCGTCTTCCTCCTCGCGACCCGAAGAACTCAAGCATCGACGCCGCCGTCGACCTCAAAGCTCTGCCTCATCTCAGGCCGCTGCATCAACCTGAACGTTTCTAGAGATCCGCAACCCTCCTCCGCTGCTCCTGATAATCCGGTAAGCTTTCTTCCTGTAACCCTAGATCTCCATTAGGGCTTCATGCTCCTCCCTATTCATCGATGTTCATCAGCGCTTATCCGCTTTCTCTTAGCTTCTTTGCTGAATCTTGCTTATGCCTGATTGTTTCTTTTGCTGCTAGATCCGTAACTTTTAATCCATCACCTAATAGCATCTTGCTATTCCTAGAAAAAACTGCATCTGGACTTTTTTTGTTCCTCTTAGCGCCATTGTAGGGCTCAAAAAATTTCCTCACTGAACCACGGTAGATCCAAAATTATATCACTATCTTGTGAAACTTGTTTCTGCAATACTTAGTAGATTTTCAGCTCTGGCCCTTTCACCTAAGGGCGGTTTAACCTGTAATAGTTGATACTTCTACAAAATTATAGATACGTTGGAGACGTATCAGCATCCCCAAGCTTAACTTCTGCTCATCCTCAAGTAGGTAAGTGATAAAAACAATTTTTTTGATGTGGAATGCTGCCTAACATGTCATCTCATATTTCTTTTCTTTATAGCATGGACATTTAGACTTTTATATTGTTCCAAGCAATTGTCTAGTCTTGACATGACAACTTAAATACTCAAGCGTATCAACAAGCAACCATGTCTTTCAAAATATCAATGCTAAAATAAGCTATCCCTAGCCCATCATGCTCAATCATTGATCCATTAATGAAACACACTCACATATTAACTACACCCAATTCTCAAGTACGATCCACAACCTTAGAGCATGTTGGATACTCTGGCAAGTGGCCAAGAGCACGCGGATATCCTCACCAAAAACACCTCAGAGCTACGGCCCCCGGAAGATGACGACCTCAGAGTATTGACGGTCTTTGAGACTTTCGCTTCAAACAATCGGCGCAAGAGGGCACTCCACGACCTCGCCGAAGTCTTTCAAGTCGCAGCAATAAACCCCTAGAACGACACGACCATAACTTTCAATGCCAGTGAAGAACCAAAATTCCGGTCAGTCTGGGCACCAGCCGCCTTGGTCCTCAATCCAATCGTGGATGGCTTTCGGCTCACTAAAGTGCTCATGGACGGCGGCAACGGACTAAACCCTATCTACAAAGACACACTCAATAAAATGGAAATAGACAGGAGCCGCTTCGAGCAAAGTAATATGACCTTCCGAGGAATCGTTCCCAGCCGGGAGGCGCAATGCACGGGGGAAATTACACTCGATGTGGTATTCGGCACGCTGGAGAACTATCGGTCCGAAGAGATAACCTTCCAAGTGGCCCCTTTCAATAGTGGATATCATGCCCTATTGGTGCGAGATGCATTCACACGCTTCGAAGCTATACCTCATTACAGGTACAAGAAGCTCAAGATGCCCGGGCCCAACGGTATTATCACTCTCGCCATTGATCCGGACATAGCACTCCGGGCTAAAAACAAAAACTGCATCCCTGGCCCTTGAGGCACTATCCGAGGCCCTTGCGGCCGAGGAGTTAACCGCACTATGCTCCACGGTGGATAGGGACGACGTAATCCTTGATAAGCGACCCAAATCCACCTCCTTCAAACCAGCAGACGAAATAGTCAAATTTCAAGTCCACTCGATGGACCCCAAGAAGACAGTTTCCATCGGGGCACAGCTGGACCCTACGAGCGCTCCTGCGTGAGAACTGTGACATATTCGCCTGGGACCCTTCTGATATGCGAGGAATCCCACGCAGGTTGGCCGAACACAACCTCAATATATTGAAGGGATGTAAGCCAGTCAAGCAAACACTGCGGCGCTTTTCCGAACCCAAGCGACAAGCTATAGGAGAGGAGCTAGCCAAGTTAATCGAGGCTGGATTCGTCAGAGAAATAAAACACCTGGACTGGCTAGCAAACCTGGTGATGGTGCCAAAGAAGGATAAATCCTGGCGCATGTGCGTCAATTTCAAAGACCTCAACAAGGCCTGTCCTAAGGATCCCTTCCCCTTCCCCCACATCGACACGATTATCGATGCTACTGCAGGACACGACTCACTGTGTTTCCTCGACGCATACTCCGGATACCATCAAATCAAAATGAAGGAGTCCGATCAAGCCGCAATGGCATTCATTACCCCATACTGGCCTTTCTGCTTCAACACTATGCCCTTTGGGCTTAAAAGCGACGGTGCCACGTACCAACGCATGATTCAAACATGCCCGGAGAAACAAATCGGCAAGACAGTTGAAGCATATGTGGATGACGTCGTCATTAAGACTAGGCATGTCGAGTCATTAATAGACGACCTGCATCTCACATTCGACAACCTCCGTGCATATGACATCAAGCTCAATCCGTAAGAGTGTGTTTTTGGCGTTCCCGCTGGAAAACTTCTGGGCTTCATCATTTCCAATAGAGGAATTGAGGCAAATCCAGCCAAAATCCGAGCTTTGTCACAATTGGCTACACCAACAGACCTTAAACAGGTCCAAAAACTAGCCGGATGCATGGCAGCTTTAAGCCGCTTTATCACCAGCCTAGGAGAAAAAGCATTGCCACTTTATCGCCTTCTCCAACGCACATACCACTTCGAGTGGATGGATGTGGCAATGGCCGGACTGGAATTAATAAGGGCTCTTTTAGCGAGCAACCCAATCCTGGCTGCGCCGATCATCGGCGAACCGATGTTACTATACATTTCTGCAACACACCAGGTGTTGAGCGCGGTGCTCGTCGTTGAGCGAGAGGAGGATGGACATAAATTCCCACTTCAGAAACTAGTATACTACGTATCCACTGTCCTCACACCATGCAAATCCCGGTACCCTCATTACCAAAAGATAGCATATGCGGTCTTCATGGCATCCCGGAAGCTACGACACTAATTCCATGAGTGCTCGATCATGGTGGCTTCCGAAGTACCACTCAATGACATAATAAACAACCGCGACGCTACGGGCTGGATTGCCAAGTGGGCCATTGAGCTCTTGCCATTCGACCTAACATAGAAACCACATCGGGCCATTAAATCCCAAGTACTGGCCGACTTCGTCGTCGAATGGACAGAGGCCGAACTCCCTAAAGAGTACGGTACATATTCCAACTGGGTCATGCACTTCGATGGCTCTAAAATGCTGGCCGGCTTAGGAGCGGGCGTTGTCTTAACGCCCCCCACTGGAGACACAGTCTAGTATGTACTCCAAATATTATACACGGATTCCAACAATGCAGCCGAATACAAGGCCTTATTGCATGGTCTTCGGATGGTTGCCTCCATTGGCATACAACGCTTGGAGGTGCGCGGGTATTCAAATCTCGCAATATCTGTAGGACCTTGAGAAGAGGTGTCTAGAGGGGGGGGTGATTAGAAACTAAGTACCAAAGTTGCAGTTTTTAAGTATCTTTAAAGTTTGAGTGGAGTTTAGGCACAAGTTTAACATTCACAACATATAGCAAGCAAGCATGCAAAGAGTATATGAGCAGCGGAAAATAAAGCATGCAACTTGCAAGAATGTAAAGGGAAGGGATTGGAGGATTCAAACGCAATTTGGAGACACGGATGTTTTTGGCGTGGTTCCGATAGGTGGTGCTATCGTACATCCACGTTGATGGAGACTTCAACCCACGAAGGGTAGCAGTTATGCGAGTCCACGGAGGCTCCACCCACGAAGGGTCCACGAAGAAGCAACCTTGTCTATCCCACCATGGCCGTCGCCCACGAAGGACTTGCCTCACTAGCGGTAGATCTTCACGAAGTAGGCGATCTCCTTGCCCTTACAAACTCCTTGGTTGAACTCCACAATCTTGTCAGAGGCTCCCAAGTGACACCTAGCCAATCTAGGAGACACCACTCTCCAAGAAGTAACAAATGGTGCGTTGATGATGAACTCCTTGCTCTTGTGCTTCAAATGATAGTCTCCCCAACACTCAACTCTCTCTCATAGGATTTGGATCTGGTGGAAAGAGGGTTTGAGTGGAAAGCAACTTGGGAAAGGCTAGAGATCAAGATTCATATGGTAGGAATGGAATATCATGGCCTCAACACATGAGTAGGTAGTTCACTCTCAGAAATAGGATGCTGGAAGTGTAGGTTCAGTCTGATGGCCCTCTCTCCGAATGAAGAGGAGGTGGAGGGGTATATATAGCCTCCACACAAAATCTAACCGTTACACACAATCTAGCAAACTCGGTGGGACCGAATCGTTAAACTCGGTCAGACCGATTTAGCAAATAATGTGACCGTTAGGGTTTTCGGTGGGACCGGAATGCAACTCGGTGGGACAGATTCGGTTAGGGTTAGGGCATAACGTAATCTCGGTAAGCCCGATTACACAAACTCGGTGGGACCGATTTTGCTAATAAGCTTTCCAGAGAGTTGGCCAGGCAAACTCGGTTTGACCGATTATCAAACTCGGTGGGACCGATTTTGTTAATAAGTTAACCAGAGAGTTTGCATTGTAATCTCGGTAGTACCGATTGCTCAAACTCGTTGAGACCGATTTTGATAATGGACATACACAGAGAGATTACAATCCCATCTTGGTGAGACCGAGATCCCTATCGGTGAGACCGATTTTCCTAGGGTTTGTGGTAGTGGCTAATACATCCAAATTCGATGGCGCCGGATAGAAAGAATCAGTGGGTGAGGGAGTTCTGGACTAGGGGGTGTCCGGATAGCCGAACTATCATCATCGGCCGGACTCCAAGACTATGAAGATACAAGATTGAAGACTTCGTCCCGTGTCCGGATGGGACTTTCCTTGGCGTGGAAGGAAAGCTTGGCGATACAGATATGTAGATCTTCTACCATTGTAACCGACTCTGTGTAACCCTAACCCTATCCGGTGTCTATATAAACCGGAGGGTTTTAGTCCATAGGACGAACAATCATACCATAGGCTAGCTTCTAGGGTTTAGCCTCCTTGATCTCGTGGTAGATCCACTCTTGTAACACACATCATCAATATTAATCAAGCAGGACGTGGGGTTTTCCCTCCATCAAGAGGGCCCAAACCTGGGTAAAACATCGTGTCCCTTGTCTCCTGTTACCATCCGCCTAGACGCACGATTCGGGACCCCTACCCGAGATCTGCGGTTTGACACCGACATTGGTGCTTTCATTGAGAGTTCCTCTCGTCGTCACCGATAGGCCCGATGGCTCCTTCGATCATCAACGACGACGCGTCCGGGTGAGAATTTTCTCCTCGGACAGATCTTCGTGTTCGGCGGATTTGCACCGCGGCCAATTAAGCAGCCATCTGGAGCAGATCGAAAGTTCGCCCGGGCTGTCGGTCAGATTTGGAAGTTTAAACTATCGGCCGATATCCGCGGAGATTTGATCTTCGACGGATTCGAGCCGCAATAAGCAGCCACACTTGCCTCGATGGGCATGATCTAGCTCTGCAGCGAGCAAAGCCTCAAGGCCACACCAGAATCTGCTCCAACCCTTAATCCGGGCGGATTCCCGATCGAGGACGAGTGGTTGGACACCGCCTCGGGGGCTTTAATCTCTACGGCGATCGAGCCGAACTCCATCCCTGTCCTTTGCGAAGACCTCGACTCCAGGGTGTCGGACTCATTTCCGGACTCCGAACCCTCCGCGCCGTTGCCAGTCGAATCCGATTGGGCGCCGGTCATGGAGTTCACGGCCGCGGACATCTTTTAGCACTTGCCCTTTGGCGACATCCTGAATTCACTAAAGTCTCTCTCTTTATCCGGAGAGCCCTGGCTGGACTACGGTCAGAAAGGTTGGGATGCGGACGATGAAGAAATTCAATGCCCACCCACTACCCACTCCATAGCCACTGTCGAAAGCTTACACGACGTGCTCGATTTCGACTCCGAAGACATCGACGGTATGGACGACGATGTAGGAGACAATAATGAACCAGCACCTATAGGATGCTGGACAACATCATCCCATGATGTATACATGGTGGATACACCTAAAGGAAATGAAGACGAGGAACAACGGGACGCCACGAAGGATAAATCCCTCGGCAGCAGTCAAAGCGGCAGCGTAAGCGCCGAACAAAGTCCCGCCTCAACAAAGACCCAGCCATAGAGCAGGGCAAACCGGCGGACAACGAACAAGCTATCGAGCAATCGTCCGAACAAGACAACTTGGATAAACAATTGTCCCCGGCGAAGACAACAGTCCGGACGATCTCACGGGACAAACCATTGGAGCAAAATGACCTCGAGAAAAGGCTCGTCGCCATCTGCGCGTAGCTGAAAAAGCGTAAGCGGAAGCTCAAAACAGCGGAAGATGCACTCAGATTAGAAGGAGCAAAGTATTCAGCACCGCAGATAAATCGGGCGACGATCGCCGAACAAAGAGCTACCCAAAAGAAAGCTACTGCCCGAATTCGACGAGGAGGCCTTAGAGCCCCCACAATTAAAAAGCAAGAAGGCCACCCGGTCGGATGGACGACGTCACGGCAAAAAGAGAGCGTCGAATGGTGCCGCACACAAGCCAATATGCGATCCGCTTAAGGATTCACATCAAAAGTATGGCCCAGTTAGGTCCATCTATGGGCCAAGAAAGCACGCTCCTCAAAGCAATGCAATACGCCAAAATTCCGAAGATCACGGCACACCCAAATATAGGGGCGCCGCACACCCTCTATATTCACCGATGAGGTGCTGGATCATGAATTTCCAGCGGGATTCAAACTCGTAAACATAGAGGCATACGACAGAACAACAGACCCTGGAGTCTGGATTGAGGATTACATCCTCCACATACACATGGCTAGAGAAGTTGATCTCCACGTCATAAAATACTTACCCCTTAAACTCAAAGGGCCATCTCGGCATTGGCTTAAGAGCCTCCCTGAAAATACCATTGGAAGCTGGGAGGAGCTCGAGGACGCATTTCGGGCAAATTTTCAGGGGACCTACGTCCGCCCTCCGGACGCAGACGATCTAAGTCACATAACTCAACGGCCCGGAGAGTCAGCCCGGAAATTCTGGAACAGGTTCCTTACTAAAAAGAACCAAATAGTCGACTGTCCGGATGCCGAAGCCTTAGCAGCTTTCAAACACAACGTCCGAAACGAATGGCTCGCCAGACACCTCGGCCAAGAAAAGCCAAGAACAATGGCTGCATTAACAAGCCTCATGACCCGCTTTTGCGCAGGGGAAGACAGCTGGCTGGCTAGATGCAGCACCAGCGACCCGAGTACATCCGAAATCAGGGATGGAAATGGGAAATCACGATGCAGAAAAGATCAGCGCCGGTATAAGAAAAATGGCCAAAATAGTACGGCGGTCAACGCCGGATTCAAAAGATCTCGGCCGAACAACAGAACACTGCCCCTAAAGGATAACAGTGACGAGCTATCCAACCTAAACAAGATTACGGATAGACTATGTCAAATACATGGTACCTCAGGAAGCACGCAAACCATACCCACAGAGATTGTTGGGTCTTCAAGCAGTCCGGCCAACTTAACGCCGAACACAAGGGGCTCGACACACCAAGTGAAAGTGACGAAACCCAAAAGCACCTCAAGCAGAGCCTCGGAAAGCAAAAAACTTTCCCACAGGAGATCAAAACAGTAAACTCACTTCACGTGATCAAAAGGAAAAACAGAGCGGTGCCCCCTAAAAGGCGCGCCACACACTGGTTGTCAAAACCAATCACCTTCGACCATCAAGACTATTCCGATAATATCCGGAATGCAGGATGGACTGCCTTGATATTGGATCCTATAATCGACGGATTCCAATTTACACATGTCCTCATGGATGGCGGCAGTGACATAAACCTGATATATCAGAACACAATCCGCAGGATGGGAATAAACCCAACCAAAATTCGCCGTAGCAACACCTCCTTTAAAGGAGTACCGCCAGGCCCATACGCCCTTTGCACGGGCTCCATACTGCTAGAAGTTGTGTTTGGTTCGTCCGACAAATTCCGTTGCGAAAGGTTACTCTTCCATGTCGCCCCGTTTAAAAGTAGCCATCAAGCACTATTGGGACGCGAAGCTTTCGCCCGCTTTAATGCAATACCGCATTATGCGTCTCTAACACTTAAAATGCCAGGTCCACGCGGCATCATCTCGTTAAAAGGAAGTATTAAGTGTTACTCGAGCACGGAAGAAGAGGAGACTGCGTCGACAGCTCCACAGCTATCCGGCTCCACTAGGCAAAGAAACTGAAATTGGTCATTCAAACCCCGGACACGGCTGGACGAGTCCGGCGCCTACTAGCGGCATACCCCCATACAAGGGGCCGCATGCATGTATAACAAGAGACAATAAAGCTCCATTTTATTCACTTCTTCGAACCGTACTTTGTTTATTTAATATTAAGTACATATTTCGCACGATCCTTTTTCTTTCAAACTAAGTTCCTCTCTTTTACAGATGAACAACGTGCTACACCCGTCCGGATCGGCTGCTGCGGAGACACAGCGCAGACGCAGTAGGGACCCGTTGCAAGGATTCTTTTGATTAAGACCTCACGTAAACCTTTTTCACTGTCTCTTGTTGATATACATCCCCGGTTCCTTAATATAACCAAGGAGCAGGCTGGTGCTTTGGCATTGGCCGCACTGAATTTTTTGGCGCACCTAGACACGGGGGCTTAGGGCATTATTCTGCCCATTTTCATAAAGACCGAATACCTTAGGGAGTATTCGGCGTCTCGAGATTAGGCCTTATATGCATCAGCTCCCAATCATGTCTTTGGTCAAATGTTGGGTTGCCCGGCTCTGTGTTTTGCTGCCTTACATTCCGTTTTCACGGCTAACGCGCACCGGAGAACTCTGCGATTGCGCCGGTTCGCCGCGAGCGAGCACCTCGATGAAAGCCAAAACTGATCGTCATGATATAGCGAGAGACTGGTCAACCACTCGATGACTCACAGAATGTTTAGAATTCCTCCGCATTAACGAAGGACGGTTTCGATCGAGCACATACGTACCCAATTCGGAGAGCGGTGCCCCGGGGGCTATATAGTAGCCCCACCTCGAACTCCTATGGCTAAGTGAAAGTGATAAAGCATTATAGTCAGTTTGCTGGTTTGCTACGCTATCACCTCCTTAATAGGACCAAGGCGTTCGATTAAGTGTGAAAAAGCGCTTTTGCAAACACCCCGCACTATGTGCGTGGGGGCTGAAGCCAAGGACTACCATCTTTCAGGTTATATACACATATACATAAACGGCCGCACAGGGAGTAGTTTACTACTTGAACGCACAAGTATAAAAAGCACTTATATTACATTGAAACATTGTTTTCAAAAATCATACATGCCATTCAAAACATAATATCCTTCGAGCACTGCGTCTCTATTAAACGAGCGCCTGGCAGGACTTCTTCAAAGTAGCGCTTGGCAGGTACTCGGCTTCTGTCCGAATCTTGGGATGCAACGTCGGTGGCCTTCATCTCTGCCAGTATGTCTTGACACGGGCAAGAGCCATCCGCGCTCCCTCAATACACGCCGATCGCTTCATCACGTCGATACGCGGAACCGCACCAAGAAACTGCTGCACTAAACCAAAATAGCTCTTCGGCTGGGGTCCGTCCGGCCACATGTGAGTGAAGACATGCTTCATGGCAAATCCGGACAATCGATTCAGCTCGGCCCATTCGGCCAACCGATCGGTCAGCGGCAGAGGACGCTCCGGACTATGGAATTGCGACCAATATAGTTCTTCCCTTCGGTGCCCCTTTTGGCCACGGAAGTGCTCAACCGCGTCCATAGCGCTCGCCGCCAAGTCCAGATAAGCATCCTCTGAACTCCACAATTTATCCAACTGAGCATACTTTGGATCTGTATATTCCTCCGCAATGAAAACGGTTTCCGGCCGCAATGGCCCCGCCCGACTCAGCTCCTCCTTGGCAGCTCTCAAAGCCGATTGGGCATTCTTGGATTCGGCGGCGGCCTTCTTTAGGCCCCCTTGTTCCGCCTGATGTTCCTTTTCAAGAACCGCGCAGCGATCGATAGTATCCCTTAACTTTTTGGCCATATCGGCGATCTCCTCTTTGCTTCGGCAGTGAGCAGCCCGTTCAGCTTCTAGCTCTTCGGTCGCTTTTACAGCGGCCGCATTACTAATTCTGGCTTGCTCTTTCGCTCGGGCGAGTTCTGCCCGCAGCTCCTCCACGGCAGCGGCACCATCTACATTAAGCATACAAACAGTAAGACATGGGCGTCAAGCTCCCTTACAAGGTGTCCGCATAGAGGTCGCATACCTTGTGACTCGTCAAACCGTTTATTGACCAGCGCGATGTCCGCATCCGCCTCGTCAAGTTGCAGCTTTAGTTCGGCATATTCATCAGTCCGGCTGGCCTCCGGACGCCCCGCCACCTGTAGGAGCGGTGATATGTTATAACTGAGAATTTGATCCTCGGCACGTTGTCAATTTTGACAACATACCGAGTCTCGAGGGCTACTATCTATACTGGCGCATTTATATGCATAAACCGTCGAAGGTACATCATTTTGCGTACCTCAAACCCGTCGATAAACTTCGGCGGCTTCATGCAATCCGCTCTCCGGGCGCAATCCTTTCAATCACCGTACCCATTAGAGCACGGTGATCTTCTGAAATAGCCACTCGCCCGAGCAGATCCTTCAGCTCCTCCGACCGCACGCCACTTGGCGCCGGACCTTCCGGCCCTGCCGGACTTAGGGGAGCCCTCCGCGACGACACCTCCGGGTCGTCCGCTTCACATGAGGGTGCGACAGGTGGAGGCGTTTCACTCTCCATCATCTCCGGAAGAAGATTCCCCGAAGACGAGCTCTGCTGAGAAGGGCTGAGATCCGAACTACAAGGTACAATTTCGGTTATCTTCATGAATAAATACAGGGATGTTCCTTATTTACAAGACCCCTTCTTTTTTACTTACGGCTGGCTGGAGGGCTGATCCCCTTGGGGAAATAATGCGGTTGGGTTACTTCCCAGCGCTGGACTCTCTGCCGAAGATTCCTTCCCCCTCTTTGAGGCCTTGACCTCCGGATCTTCCGAAGCGGTCCTCTTCTCTCCTCGAAAGGTGGGACTCTTAATCCCTCCTTCCATGATATCCTCCTTCGCAGAGGCGGTTGCTTCCCCGCTCCCCCCTTCGCCTTCTTCAAAGGGCGCGACCTTCAACATCTTGGTCAACATGGGATCCGGCGTGGTCTCTGGGAGGGGAGCCGGGCACCTTATTAACTTTGCCTTGGCTATCCACTCCTGTTCAAGAAATGGCTCCTTTAAAGGGCATATATATATGAAATAAATGAATGAACAGCTTGTCCGTTCTGGGACTACTTACTTGAGTATCTGGGCGATTGCAGCTTAGTCCTGCGTCCTCAGTCAAGTCCTGACACTTCCCTTGTGATCCAAGAACAGCTTATACATCTCCACAGGCGTCGTGCCCATAAAATTTTGGAGAGCTCGTGGTCCCTCGGTTGAATTCCCACAAGCGGAGGCGACATTTGCAGGGCTGAAGGCGCGGATCACCATAACCTGCACCACTTGCAACCAGATTGATCCCTCTTTCTGGAGATCTCGAACACGGCCTGCGCAGCAGGGAGGCGTCCTTGGGCGGCCCTCGGTCGAGCCCCTTGTTAACCCATGATGCCACCCATGTGGTGGACTGGCGGAAGGCGGGGCGCCGCCCATTTAGTGCCCCCAGGAGGCGGTGATATAAAACCACTCCGTTGCCACAAACCAAGCTCCTCTTGAAAAGAGCCCTCGGGCCACGGAGCATCAGCACACTTGCTTATGACCGCCCCTCCGCACTCCGCTTGCTGCCCCTTGATTATCTTTGGCTCCACCTTGAAGGTCTTGAGCAACAATCCAAAGTGGGGGGTAATATGGAGGAAGGCCTCACATACGACAATGAATGACGGGATATGGAGGATGGACTCCGGATTCAAGTCATGAAAATCAAGCCCATAATAAAACATGAGCCCCCGCACAAAGGGGTCCGTCGGGAAGCCTAAACCCCGAAGGAAGTGGGACATGAACACCACGTTCTCGCCGGGCTCAGGAGTGGGAATGACCTGCCCTGGAGCAGGCAGCCTGTGCGAGATCTCGCCAGTTAGATACCTGGCGTCTCGCAGCTTTAGCACATCTTCTTCTGTGACGGAGAAAGGCATCCATCGGCCGTGCTGGTCAGAGCCGGACATCGTCGAAAGTCCGAAGCGCCTGAATCTGAAGCTTTGGGTGTTGGAACTCGAAGCGTGAGGCGAACTCGATGGAGGGTGTAAAAGGAAGAGGGCCTTGGTCTCATTATAAAGAGGTTGAATACCAAGAGCCCACCCCACGGTCGATTAGGACTCGCCTTCGCTAGAGAAGGCAGGCCAACGGACATGGTTGGGTAACGTCCGTATTGATGAGAATCCCGGAATAAGGGGGCACGATCTACGCTCTGATAAGACGTGCCAAGGAAACCGCCTCGCTAAACACGCTGAGGTGGAACAATAAAAAATGATTCATATAAAGGCCTGGCTGTGGTGTGATGTCACGCCGCGGAATACGCCAGCAGATCTGTGCAAAAATTATTCTCTCTCGACGGTGTTATGTGGAACTTGTTTAGCGAGCGGACACTATCCTTGTGTTCAAAACCTTCTATGAAGTATTCGAAGGAGGAACCCGCCTTGCAATGCGAAGACAATATGCGCGGGACTCGTCGTCATTGAAGCCTGGTTCGAGGGCTCTTGAGGAGTTCCGGACTAGGGGTGTCCGGATAGCGAACTATCATCATCGGCCGGACTCCAAGACTATGAAGATACAAGATTGAAGACTTCGTCCCGTGTCCGTATGGGACTTTCCTTGGTGTGGTAGGAAAGCTTGGCGATACGGATATGTAGATCTCCTACCATTGTAACTGACTATGTGTAACCCTAACCCTATCCGGTGTCTATATAAACCGGAGGGTTTTAGTCCGTAGGACGAACAATCATACCATAGGCTAGCTTCTAGGGTTTAGCCTCCTTGATCTCGTGGTAGATTCACTCTTGTAACACACATCATCAATATTAATCAAGCAGGACGTAGGGTTTTACCTCCATCAAGAGGGCCCGAACCTGGGTAAACATCGTGTCCCTTGTCTCCTGTTACCATCCGCCTAGACGCATAGTTCGGGAACCCCTACCCGAGATCCGCCGGTTTTGACACTGACAGTGGGGCCGAGCTTGACTTTAGGTTTAGGACATATGTGTGGAAGTGGGAAAGTAGTTGAGGGTATTTGGAGCATATCACTAAGCACATGAAGCAAGAGGCTCATTAAGCAACACCTCATCCCTCCTTGATAGTATTGGCTTTTCCTATAGACTCAATGTGATCTTGGATCACTAAAATGTAAAATGAAGAGTCTTGAGCTTGAAGCTTTAGCCAATCCTTTGTCCTTAGCATCTTGAAGGAGTTCCCACATCCTTTAGTCCATGCCACTCCATTGTTGAACTTATCTGAAACATACTAGATAAAAGTGTTAGTCCAACAAGAGATATGTTTTCATTAATTACCAAAACCACCTAGGGAGCACTTGTGCTTTCAATCTCCCCCTTTTTGGTAATTGATGGCAACATACATCAAAGCTTTAGATAAAGATATAAAGAATAGCAAGTAAAGCTTTGGAAAGACATGTAACAAGCATAGGCTCCCCCTACATGTATGCAATCATGTGAATATGAAATAGAGAAGCATGTGAGAGCAAAACCATGATAGAGCAGGCAATGTGTTACATGTATCTTGGCTATATGCATCAGAGCAAAAAGTATTAAAGAGAATACCTTCATGTCCATGAGTCCTTCTTGCAAACAGTATGTACATCAGCAAGAATTCCTCATACACATGATTGTGATGCATATACTTACCTTGTGGTCTTGAGTTGGCTTAGGATGGAATGAACCTGCGTAAACAAGGTTAGATAACACGAGATGCATCTACTAGCGAGCAAACGGAAGAAACCACAAGAATACCAAGACTGGAATGACATGTAGAGAGTGAGTCTTGAGTACCACATTGGATTAGACATGTCCCCAAGAGTAAAGATATGCAATGAATTTGAATGATCTCTTTCCCTTAGATGTCTTGCTCCCCCTGAATCTAACATGGGATACTGGGAGAAGATAGGGAACAGAAAATTAGAGCTGAAGGAAAACAGAGCTGAAAGATATGAATGATGATCAGAGCTAAAGTTCAGAGCTAATGTATGCTAATGCAAAATTGAGCACAACAGATCATATGAACATGTCTCTCCCCTCAAGAAGACATGCGGACATCCCTCCTCTTGAACACCAAGCATCTGGGATCCTTGAGAAGTACTTTCTACTTAAGTATCCTCTCCCCCTGGAGATCTCTCTCGTCTTTTGAGGGTCTCTCCCCCTAGAAGGTCTCTCTCTCCCTTAAGAAGAAAGGTGATAAGTTTTGATGTTCTTTCTCTCTATCTCCAAATGATAAGCTTTGATGTTCTCTCTCTCCCCCTTTGACATCAATTTACAAGAAGGGTCTAATGAAGATGTAATCTCTCTCTCCCCCTCTAGAATTTGTCGTGACTAGGTTTGATCCTTGAGTCACAACATAAAGCAATGATAAAAAATGTGATGCTTGTAGAGGACAAGATTCATTGAGTGGAGCTGGAACAGACGAAACACAGAATAAGTGGCAAACTGTTTTTCCTGTGGTGAAATCAGTGGCACCGAGTTGTAGGATTCGGTTGCACCGAAAGGATTTGGTTGGACCGAAAACAACAAATCGGTGTAACCGAGTTCATCGCAGAGAGAACACTTGTCACCTCAGCTCACTAGACTAGTAAGATCTCACAAATATTTGCAAGGAATTAACTGAAAAGATATGCAAGGAATTAGATGCAGAAAATGCAGAGAAAACAGAAAGAAATCTAGATGAAACAAATGCATGAGACTAATGCAAAAAATCAGAAAAGAACACAGGAGAACTTCATCTAGAGATGGTCGGCGACAAAGTCAACTATGTTAGAGTATATTGACTTAGGAGTCAAGTGAGATCACATGATCATAGGCCATACTCATCGTTTAAGCTCAAAATGGGGTTGCCATTTTTCGTTTAAGCATCTTGATGTTTTCACATCTTGTCGAGTTGCTTTAACTCATGACTCGGAGTAAAGCTTCTCTAAGATGGAATAACATACCTTGGTTGGTGGTGTTGTCCATGTAGTTGAACTTGCGTTGGTTGCTCAAGGTTGATGTAGCTCATCAAGAATTTGGAGCACCACTTGGAATTTGAGTCCATCTACCTACATGGGTTAGTTCTTGCAAGGAAGAGCACTTGTATATCCAAAAATGACAATCATGAAAATCAACATAGAATTTGTCAAAGGATATGTTTGAATGGTTTCGTGCTTCCTTGTCTTCAACCACCTTGTGTAGAGACTTGGTGATGTTGAGATTGCTCAAGATACGAGTAGGTTTCAACCTCATGGAATTTGATTCAACCAAGTACCTACATGGGTTAGATAACATGCAAGATACAAATATATCCAAGACATAAGTTTTTCATCATAAGAGAAATATCAAGGATTAGTCATAAGCTCATGTCTTAAATGTATCCAATGGAGTTTCTACTCCAAGTTTGAAGCATCAATGATATTCAATTCTCCTCTTAACCTGCAAAATACTTTCTCATCAAGAGGTTTAGTGAATATATCTGCTAATTGCTTTTCGGTGCGAACATGCTTAAGATCAATGTCACCCTTAGCAACATGATCTCGAATGAAATGATGACGAACTTCAATATGCTTAGTTCGAGAATGTTGCACAGGATTATGACCAATTTTGATAGCACTTTCATTATCACAAAGCAATGGAACATGTCTCGCATATATCCCATAATCTTTAAGAGTTTGGGTCATCCAAAGTAATTGAGCACAACATGAACCAGCGGCAATATATTCAGCTTCGGCAGTGGATAAGGATACCGAGTTTTGTTTCTTGGAGGACCAAGACACAAGAGATCTACCAAGAAATTGACAAGTACCCGAAGTGGACTTTCTATCAACCTTGTCTCCGACATAGTCCGAGTCGGAATAGCCAACAAGATCGAAAGAGGCCCTCTTAGGATTCCAAATGCCAAAATTTGGTGTATGGATTAAGTATCTCACTATCCTTTTCACGGCCTTAAGATGACATTATTTAGGGGCAGCTTGATATCGTGCACACATGCACACACTTAGCATAATATCGGGACGTGAAGCACATAGATATAACAACGATCCAATCATAGAGCGATAAACCGTTTGATCAACCGGTTCACCATCTTTGGTTAAGTCAAGATGTCCACTAGTAGGCATGGGTGTAGTCATACCTTTGCATTCTTGCATATTGAACTTCTTGAATAAGTCCTTGGTGTACTTTGTTTTCAAGACAAAAGTACCTTCCTTAGTTTGCTTGACTTGCAAACCAAGAAAGAATTTGAGTTCACTCATCATAGACATCTCAAACTTCTCCGACATTAGCTTCCCAAACTTTTCACTAAAATGAGGGTTAGTTGAACCAAATATAATATCATCAACATAAATTTGGCACATAAAGAGTTCACCATTAACCCTTTTAGTAAAAAGAGTAGAATTAATTTTCCCAATTTCAAAGCCTTTTTCAATAAGGAACTTGGTCAAGCATTTATACCATGCTCTAGGAGCTTGTTTATGTCCATAAAGAGCTTTGTGAAGTTTGTAAACATGATTGGGTTTCTTAGGATTAACAAAGCCGGGAGGTTGTTTAACATAAACTTCCTCCTCTATTTCACCATTTAGAAAAGAACTTTTAATGTCAATTTGGTACAAGGTGATATCATGGTGATTAGCATAGGCAAGTAAGATGCGAATGGACTCAAGTCTAGCAACGGGGGCGTAAGTCTCACCATAGTCCATACCTTCGACTTGTGTGTAGCCTTGGGCGACGAGACGTGCTTTGTTGCGAACTACTTGTCCATCTTCATCTTGCTTGTTGCGAAACACCCATTTGGTATCGATGATGTTGTGGTTGTTGTCGGGCTTCTCAACCAATGTCCTAACTTGGTTCCTATCAAAGTTGTGTAGCTCTTCATGCATAGCATTTATCCAATCCGGATCTACCAATGCTTCTTCGACCTTCATAGGTTCAATGCTAGAGATGAAAGAATAGTTTTCACAAAAGTTAGCTAAACGAGTTTTAGAGCGAGTCATTCTCCCGGTTTGAATATCATTGTAGATTTGCTAGACGGGATGGTCTTTAGCAATTCTTGCTTGAACTCGTGAAAGCTTTTGCTTGGGTCTTCGTTGAACATCTTCTTCATCTTGTTCTTCTTCTTGGCCTTCTTCATTGTTGGCGTTGTCGTTCTCTTGTCGTGGTGGAGAAGGAGGTTGTTGACGTTCATCTTGATGCACTTCCTCGTTTTCTTCATCTTGGTGTGTCCCACTTGTGGATGCTTTCGTATCAACTCTTGGTTCACCTTGTCGTGAAGTAGAAGCTTCCACTTGGACGGACGAGGTACTCTCCTTCACCTCCGTTGGACGGACCTTGCCAATAGACAAGTCTTGGATTGCTTCCGAAGGATCTTTGTCTCCTACATCAATTGGCAATTGCTCTACTTGCGAGCCGTTAGATTCATCAAACTTCACATCTACCGTCTCTTCAACCTTTCGGGTAAAATTGTTGTAGACACGGTAAGTGTGAGAGTTTGAGCCATAACCTAGTAGGAAACCTTCATGAGACTTAGGAGCAAATTTAGAACGACGATGCTTATCAAGAATGTAGCACTTTGAGCCAAATACTCGAAAGTATCCAACTTGGGGTTTGTTACCCGTGAGTAGCTCGTATGCCGTCTTGCCGAGTAGCTTGTGAAGATACAAGCGAATTGTTGCATGACAAGCTGTCTCAACCGCTTCTGCCCAAAAGTGCTTCGGCGTCTTGTACTCATCAAGCATCGTTCTCGCCATTTCGATGAGCGTCCGGTTCTTCCTCTCAACAACTCCATTTTGTTGAGGTGTGTACGTAGCCGAGAACTCGTGTGAAATCCCTTCTTCGTCAAGAAAGGTATCCACATTTGCGTTCTTGAACTCCGTTCCGTTGTCGCTGCGAACCTTCTTGATCTTCACTTCAAATTGGTTTTGGGCCTTCCTAGCGAAGTTTTTGAAGATCTTTTGGACCTGCGATTTATCATCATGAAAGAACACCCACGTAAATCTGGAAAAGTCATCAAATATAACTAGACCAAAAGAATTTCCACCGAGACTCTTGTAAGAGTTGGGACCAAAGAGATCCATGTGAAGTAGCTCGAGTGGCCTCTTCGTGGTCATGATGTTCTTCACGGGATGCCTTCCTCCAACCTGTTTACCTGCTTGACAAGCACTGCACAGTCTATCCTTATCAAATATGACATCATTAACTCCAAGGATATGATTCCCTTAATAAGCTTGTCAAGGTTTCAGATACCAACATGACCTAATCGTCTATGCCATAACCAGCCTTTTGAGGATTTAGCAATGAAGCAAGTTCTAGGTTGAGCCTTTTTAGTGAAATCAACAATATATAGATCACCTCTACGCACACCGGTAAAGACCATTTTATGATTATCTCGACAAACACTTGGCAATCTACTTCAGTAAATAGAACATTGAAACCGAAATTAGCAAGTCTAGATACTGAAAGTAAGTTGTAACCAAGAGATTCAACGAGCATAACATTTTGTATGGAGCTATCATGTGATATGGCCACCTTACCGAGGCCAACCACCTTACCCTTTGAGTTGTCACCGAAAGTGACATACTTTCGAGGACTATCATTATCGCAAGCTCACGAAACATGTCTTTATCTCCGGTCATGTGATCGGTACATCCACTATCAAGAACCCATTCCTTTCCTCCTGACATATATCCCCGAAGATTTGCCATAAGACCAAAATGTCTCATTGCATCATCAAGATCGAAGTCACTATCATCATCCTCATCATAGTATCCATGTTCAACATCGTCATGTGGTGGATCAAATCCTAGAGAGGGTGATTCATTAGAATGAGTTTGACAATAATCTTGTCTATGAATTCTTATAGCTTCGGAAATAATGTCACTAATAATACCAACATTTCCTTTGGCACGCATAAGGTTTGTAAGCTCAAATAGACGATCACCAAACGTAGGATCACTAGTATTCATCTTACTCAAAGCAATAGACTTATGGAGAATTTCATCTAGATTTTTCAAGGAATAATTTGGAAATCGTTCCTCAAGAAATTTCCATATAGTGTAGGCACACTCAAAAGTAGGCAAGATTCTAATCAAGTTTCTAGGCAATCCTCTAATGATATGTTCGGCAGTTCTAAGATCCCTAACCATGTCAATTGACTCATCATGGGTTCGATGCATAGGATCAACATAAGGTGCGCAAGGGCTAGCAATATACTTGTTAAAATGATATTGATTGAAAATAACAAGCATCTCATTTTTCCACTCACGAAAACACTCTCCATAAAGAATAGACACTCTATTCTAAGACTCCCCAAAGTAGACTCATCCATCTTCCTCCAATGGTGATTAAACCAAGGCAATGGAGACCAATGCTCTGATACCACTTGTAGGACCTTGAGAAGAGGTGTCTAGAGGGGGGGTGATTAGACACTAAGTACCAAAGTTGCAGTTTTTAAGTTTCTTTAAAGTTTGAGTGGAGTTTAGGCACAAGTTTAACATTCACAACATATAGCAAGCAAGCATGCAAAGAGTATATGAGCAGCGGAAAATAAAGCATGCAACTTGCAAGAATGTAAAGGGAAGGGATTGGAGGATTCAAACGCAATTTAGAGACACGGATGTTTTTGGCGTGGTTCCGATAGGTGGTGCTATCGTACATCCACGTTGATGGAGACTTCAACCCACGAAGGGTAACAGTTGCTGAGTCCATGGAGGGCTCCACCCACGAAGGGTCCACGAAGAAGCAACCTTGTCTATCCCACCATGGCCGTCGCCCACGAAGGACTTGCCTCACTAGCGGTAGATCTTCACGAAGTAGGCGATCCCCTTGCCCTTACAAACTCCTTGGTTCAACTCCACAATCTTGTCAGAGGCTCCCAAGTGACACCTAGCCAATCTAGGAGACACCACTCTCCAAGAAGTAACAAATGGTGCGTTGATGATGAACTCCTTGCTCTTGTGCTTCAAATGATAGTCTCCCCAACACTCAACTCTCTCTCATAGGATTTGGATCTGGTGGAAAGAGGGTTTGAGTGGAAAGCAACTTGGGAAAGGCTAGAGATCAAGATTCATATGGTAGGAATGGAATATCTTGGCCTCAACACATGAGTAGGTAGTTCTCTCTCATAAATAGGATGCTGGAAGTGTAGGTTCAATCTGATGGCTCTCTCTCCGAATGAAGAGGAGGTGGAGGGGTATATATAGCCTCCACACAAAATCTAACCGTTACACACAATCTAGCAAACTCGGTGGGACCGAATCGTTAAACTCGGTCAGACCGATTTAGCAAATAATGTGACCGTTAGGGTTTTCGGTGGGACCGGAATGCAACTCGGTGGGACCGATTCGGTTAGGGTTAGGGCATAATGTAATCTCGGTAAGACCAATTACACAAACTCGGTGGGACCGATTTTGGTAATAAGCTTTCCAGAGAGTTGGCCCGGCAAACTCGGTTTGACCGATTATCAAACTCGGTGGGACCGATTTTGATAATAAGTTAACCAGAGAGTTTGCATTGTAATCTCGGTAGTACCGATTGCTCAAACTCGGTGAGACCGATTTTGATAATGGAGATACATAGAGAGATTACAATCCCATCCAGGTGAGACCGAGATCCCTATCGGTGAGACCGATTTGCCTAGGGTTTGTGGCAGTGGCTAAGACATCCAAACTCGGTGGCGCCGGATAGAAAGAATCAGTGGGGCCGAGTTTGAC
The DNA here is from genome assembly GCA_021605205.1 of Aegilops longissima. Taxonomy (NCBI): domain Eukaryota; kingdom Viridiplantae; phylum Streptophyta; class Magnoliopsida; order Poales; family Poaceae; genus Aegilops; species Aegilops longissima. The sequence goes on from CM038680.1 coordinate 222,261,197, forward strand.
TTTAGGTTTAGGACATATGTGTGGAAGTGGGAAAGTAGTTGAGGGTATTTGGAGGATATCACTAAGCACATGAAGCAAGAGGCTCATTAAGCAACACCTCATCCCTCCTTGATAGTATTGGCTTTTCCTATAGACTCAATGTGATCTTGGATCACTAAAATGTAAAATGAAGAGTCTTGAGCTTGAAGCTTTAGCCAATCCTTTGTCCTTAGCATATTGAAGGAGTTCCCACATCCTTTAGTCCATTCCACTCCATTTTTGAACTTATCTGAAACATACTAGATAAAAGTGTTAGTCCAACAAGAGATATGTTGTCATTAATTACCAAAACCACCTAGGGAGCACTTGTGCTTTCAATATCCCAAATAAATGGAGACTTCAACGCTAAAGATCCGAAGATGGTGGCCTATCGTAACGCCATACTCAAAATATCAGCTCAGTTTGAGGGACTCGAGTTCCATCATGTGGCTCGAGAAAGTAATCAAGCTGCAGACGTCCTTGCTCGCATTGGCGCCAAGCGTGACCCCGTCCCGCCTAACATCTTTCTGGAAAGGCTCTTCAAGCCATCCGTGGTGTGGCAGGGTCAGAGCAGCAACACCAGTCCGGATTCGATTATACCCCTAGATTCTGAACACAATACCAATATCATCAGGGCCCCAGCCAGCGATATAACACCATCGGCCCATCTAATAATGGCAGTAATTGCCCCATGGACCGAAACCTTCTTGGGCTACATTAATAGGCGAGAGCTCCCTGAGGATCAGAATGAGGCTCGCTGCATTGTTCGGCGCTCGAAAGCCTACAAGGTCCATGACGGAGAGCTCTACAAGAAAAGCGCTACCGGAGTCCTCCAAAGATGTATCTCCGAAGAAGAGGGACGACAGCTCCTGGCCGAAATCTATGCTGGTCTCGGTGGTCACCACGCCGCGGCTCAGGCCCTTGTAAGTAAAGCCTTCCATACAGGTTTCTTTTGGCCGACGGCCCGAGCAGATGCACAGGACCTTGTCCAACATTGTGTCAGATGCCAACTTTTCACCAATCAAAGCCATATGCCGCCTACCACTCTACAAACAATCCCCATTACTTGGCCTTTTGCAGTCTGGGGGCTTGATATGGTCGGACCCCTTAAAGGAGGAATCCATAAGAAAAAATATCTGCTGGTCATGGTAGATAAATTCACCAAGTGGATAGAGGCCAAGCCAGTTAAAACGGCCGAAGCCGGACCAGTGATAGACTTTATATCCGGTGTCATGCACCGTTATGGTGTCCCACACAACATCATCACTGATAACGGCTCCAATTTTAGAGCCGATGAAGTGAAAACCTGGTGTGCTAACCTGGGCATTAAGCTCGATTACGCCTCCGTTTATCACCCACAAATAAAGGTCAGTCGAACGAGGTAATGGTCTTATCATGAGTGGCATTAAGCCTAGACTAGTGCAGTCTTTGAAAGAATCAGACAAGCACTGGGTTGAGGAGCTCGACTCCGTACTCTGGGGGCTGCGAACCACGCCCAATTGCACTACCGGATACACACCATTTTTCATGGTGTACGGCGCATAGGTCGTTTTGCCCCACGACATCATTCATGACTCACCTCGAGTGTGCATGTACGAAGAGAGAGAGGCCGAGCTTGATGGGCAGGACAGTCTAGATGCCCTGGAGGAGGTGCGCGATGTTGCAAAAGCCTGTTTTGCATTCAATCAAGAACAAGCTCGCAGATACCAAAGCATAGAAGTGCGGGCCAAGACTTATAATGTTGGCGAACTCGTTCTATGCTTATCAGAACATAAAAAGGACAAACTCAAGCCCAAGTGGGAGGGTCCCTTCATCATAGATGAAGTTCTCACTGGAGGAGCGTACCGCCTGCATGATGCATCGGACAATCGCTTAGAGCCGAACCCGTGGAATGCCGCCAGACTCTGAAGATTCTACGCCTAGAGCCGTACTCTTTGTTCGTCCTCTTCTCCCTTTGTTTCCATTTTTTCTCTCTTTATTTTTTTCTCTAGCTCTATAGCTCTTGTGCGGCCAAACCGCACACCTATGACATACACATATTTAAATGTATACGCACATAATACCTGGGGGGCTTCTTTTACAGAAGCTTGTTATTATTTTCCGAGCATCGAGATCACGACACATGTTTCCTTTCCTCATATGTACCTTTTCTTCGCCATTATATGCACCGTTATGACATAAGTTTTTGCCAAGCTGGGTTGCCTAGCTCCTGTGCTTATGCCCTACGTTCCTGTTTGTTCAGCTAGGACATAAAGGGAGCACCTCTGTGATTGTTACAGCCGGGTCATCCGGACTTGTACCTCAGACTGGCTGAAGCCCAAAGCTAGCGTTCTTAAGGGAATATTCGATCGGCGGAATAAAGTGGTTATACCCCAATTACAATGTGAACCCCCAGATGTTACGTATACTTGTAGGACCTTGAAGTACGTCTAGAGGGGGGTGATTAGACTAGTTGACCAATTAAAAACTTAGCCTTTTCCCAGTTTTAGAGTTTGGCAGATTTTAGCTATCTTAGGACAAGTCAAGCAATCATCACACAATTTAAGCAAGCATGCAAAGAGTGTATGAGCAGCGGAAATTAAAGCATGCAACTTGTAAGAAAGTAAAGGGAAGGGTTTGGAGGATTCAAACGCAATTGGAGACACGGATGTTTTTGGCGTGGTTCCGATAGGTGGTGCTATGTACCTCCACGTTGATGGAGACTTCAACCCACGAAGGGTAACGGTTGCGCGAGTCCACGGAGGGCTCCACCCACGAAGGGTCCACGAAGTAGCAACCTTGTCTATCCCACCATGGCCGTCGCCCACGAAGGACTTGCCTCACTAGCGGTAGATCTTCACGAAGTAGGCGATCTCCTTGCCCTTACAAACTCCTTGGTTCAACTCCACAATCTTGTCGGAGGCTCCCAAGTGACACCTAGCCAATCTAGGAGACACCACTCTCCAAGAAGTAACAAATGGTGTGTTGATGATGAACTCGTTGCTCTTGTGCTTCAAATGATAGTCTCCCCAACACTCAACTCTCTCTCATAGGATTTGGATCTGGTGGAAAGAAGATTTGAGTGGAAAGCAACTTGGGTAAGGCTAGAGATCAAGATTCATATGGTAGGAATGGAATATCTTGGTCTCAACACATGAGTAGGTGGTTCTCTCTTAGAAATGGTAAGTTGGAAGTGTAGGTTTGTTCTGATGGCTCTCTCCACAAATGAAGAGGAGGTGGAGGGGTATATATAGCCTCCACACAAAATCTAACCGTTACACACAATTTACCAATCTCGGTGGGACCGAATCAACAAACTCGGTCAGATTGATTTTTGTAAACCTAGTGACCGTTAGGGTTTTCGGTGGGACTCACTTGCATCTCGGTAGGACCGATATGGTTAGGGTTAGGGCATAACGTAATCTCGGTGAGACCGATTACACAAACTCGGTGAGACCGATTTTGGTAATTAGCTAACCAGAGAGTTGGTCAGGTAAACTCGGTGGGACCGATTTTCTCTTTTCGGTGAGACCGAAATGTTACAAAAGGGAAACAGAGAGTTTACATTGCAATCTCGGTGGGACCGATCCGCTCTTTCGGTGAGACCGAAAAGTTACGAAAAGGAAACAGAGAGATTACAATCCCATCTCGGTGAGACCGAGATCCCTATCGGTAGAACCGATTTCCCTAGGGTTTGTGGCAGTGGCTATGACATATGGAATCGGTGGCGTCGGATTGGAAGAATCGGTGAGACCGATTTTGGCTTTAGGTTTAGGTCATATGTGGATGTGAGAAAGTAGCTGAGGGTTTTGGAGCATATCACTAAGCACATGAAGCAAGAGGCTCATTAAGCAACACCTCATCCCTCCTTGATAGTATTGGCTTTTCCTATAGACTCAATGTGATCTTGAATCACAAAAATATCAAATGAAGAGTCTTGAGCTTTTGAGCTTGAGCCAATCCTTTGTCCTTAGCATTTTGAGGGATCCACTTTCATCATCCATGCCATGCCATTCATTGAGCTTTCCTAAAATGTTCATCTTGGAATAGCATTAGCTCAATGAGCTATATGGTGTTATGAATTACCAAAACCACCTAGGGATAGTTGCACTTTCAATCTCCCCCTTTTTGGTAATTGATGACAACATATAGATCAAAGCTTTGAAAAATGATAATAAGTTTGAAAAACATCGTCGCTTTGAGAAGTATGTGATAAGCAAGAGCTCCCCCTAATTTGTGCATAGTTTACGATTTGATCTGGACTGCAAATGCACAAGGAATTAGGCTCATGGGTTACTCTTCCATGTCACATACATCTTGGTGGAGTGCTCAAAATGATACGAATGAATACATGCACTCATCACCAAGCACAGTGAATGATTACATAGGATAGATAAAATAATATCATCAAACATGCATAAGTGTAGCTTATGATCAAACACATGATCATCAATGTCTCACAAACATAGTAACTCAAGCAATCAAAAAGCAAACAAGTTTAAAAACCACCAAATCAAGAGAGAACAAAAGCAACACACTCTCTCTCTCTCGAAGCATATGATCCATACATTTTTCTCCCCCTTTGGCAACAAGTTACCAAAAAGTTCATAGAAAATGCATAGTGCTAGATCGACTCTCAGGCTTGATCTTCAGGTGGTGGAGTCCGGATAGCGCCGAGGATGAAGGCTTCAGTTGAAGTAGATGGAGCTGGAGCTGATGTAGGTGCTGGAGCTGGTGGCACTGAGGCTATAGCTGGTGCAGATGAAGTGGCTCTGGTGTCAGGAACTGGCACAGCAGATGACCTCTGGGCTCTAGGCACTCTGGCAAACGCATCAGTTGTTGTTTTGCACTTCCTGTCTTGCATGTCATCTTGTAGTTGCTCCACAGTAGACTGAATCTCAGTTACTTTCACGTCTAAGTCATATAACTTGTGTTCTATGATTCTTTCCAAGCTCTCCTGATTTTGAGTGAGGGTGGCCAATCCCTTCTCAATCCTCAGCGTTGATGCTATTAAGTATCCGAGCTGCTCCTGCTTGTTCTTCAAGAAATACTCAGATGCCTCCTCTTGAGTTGGCATCCTGGCAGCCTTCTCCTTCCTTGCCTTCTCCTTCTTCTCTAGTGCTTGAATTGACGATGGATCATTCTCATTCATGACAACCTCATTGTCCTCAAAGTCTGGATAAATTAGAAAATGTTATTTATCCAATAGATATTTTCCTGTGCCCATCTTTGAGTTAATCAACTCCTGGATCTGAGGGGCATATCCACAACTTATTTTCTGGTCTGCTGCAGTCCTCTTAATGGTTTCAACCATAAGGCTCATGACTTTGAATTTCTGTGGCACATCAAACAAATGCAACATGTTGATTGTAGGCCCTCTAATCATGTTGTGGTCACCAGACTTTGGCAGTAGAGTGTGCCTTAAGATGCAGTTGATAGTTGGCAGCCCTGACAGAAGGAAGTGGACTGGTCCAAACTTATGTGTCTCAATGGCTGTGTCTGGGATCTCCTTGTACATGTTTGCCATGGAATTGCGGTCCATTTTCTTCTTGACATATACATCAAGGTCATCTTTATTCTCCTTTGGGGCATTTATTAGCTTTGCCCACTCCTAAACAGTTTACTGGTACCTTGTACCTTCAGATATCCACACTATCCTGCCATCTGGATAAAAGTGTGATGTGGAGTAGAACTACATGATAAGTTCATCGTTCCAGTTGGTGAACTTTTGCCCAACGAAGTCTGCAACTCCAATAGCAACAAAATTTTCTTGCACTCCAGGATAGTGCTCTACATTTTCTTTCATGTAGGTCCAGTCGACCCACCTCATGTCACACACTATGGGCTTCTTATCCAGCAGAATTGTCTCATAAAAGTCCTGCTGTTCCTTGGTGTGGAATCTGTAGTCCACAGCTGTCCTTCTCCTTGAGGCATATGGATCTGTCATCCTCCATAGCCTCAACCCATTGTCTCTTCTGATCTTCATGTCCTCAGCCACAGGATGGGCATCATTGTAGTCTGGTATCTTGGGCTTGAGTTTCCTTAAAACTTGTCCTTCTTCATCAGCAACCTCAGGCACTAGGGCCTTGTTCTTCTCGGTAGCTGTAATACTCCTCGTATTCCTCTTTGGTGCAGACTTGGCCTTGGGGGAAGCTTTGGGTGCTTCCTTGGGCTTAGATGTGGCAGCCCCTGATCTTATAGCATCACCCATAAGCTTTGGTGCCTTGGGTGCTGGGGCAGCAATCTCTTCTTCCTCTTCCATCATGGAAGGCTTCCCAATAACTCTGACTGTGGTCTTCTTGACCCTCTCTTTCCTTTTCGTCCCTTCAGCAGCAGCTGGCTCTTTGGGATCTAGCTTTTCAGGAATTTGAGTTGATGCTCTGACTTTTGGCATAGGTGTCCTCTTGGCAGGAACCTTCTTATTGAGTCCAGGCTTTGTGCTATGTGCTGAGCCATACTCCTTTTTTAGCACTACCTTCTTGGAGGTTGCTTCATCCTCTTCTGCCCTATAATCCTCATCTTCAGAATCTGAGGTTTTCTTCTTCCTTTGCCTGGTGGCAGCTTTAGGCAAATTGCTCCTGCTGCTTTCATCTGAAGAGCTGGAGGGACTAGTGCCCTCACTCATGTTCACCTGTTCCTCTGACCTGTTCTGACTGTCACTCTGGTCTGACATGCTGTGAACACTGACTGCTGACCCTGTGAAGAGTTATAGATGAGGTAGAGTGGATGAGCATCGCAAAATGCAGAGATTTTTGCAAAGAATGACTCAAAATTCAGTTTTAGTTTTCCACGAAAGCATTTCGGATCAACCGATTTTCAAACTCGGTGATACCAAGCAGTTTTGGAACCTAAATCGATGAACTCGGTCGGCCGAGTCACATTTCGTGGCACCGAGACTGCTAGGGTTTCACAAAGTCCTAAAATCGGTCTCACCGATTAGCAATTCTCGGTCGACCGAGTCTCACTAGTGCGATGGCATAAGCCAAATCGGTGGGACCGAGTTTTTCAACTCGGTGGGTCCGAGATGGTTTCGGCGGAAACCTAACCCTAAATTTTCGAATCAAAACTATTCTAAGGATTGCATTGACTGGATAGGAGTGTTTCAATCGTGGCAAGAATCAATAAGAACACAAAGTGCTGAGAATCGGACGAGGAAAGCACTGTGATCGAGTCCATACCCTAGTCCGGCGAAGACTCGCTACGGCGGCAACGGCGGGGTTGAATTCCGTTGACTGCGGCGTATACCAGCGACAGGAGGCGGCTGGCGACGAGGAGACGATCCGAGACCACGGAGGCAGAGCGAGCTATTGCGTGGGCGAAGAGGTTCGGAGAAATTTCCAAATTTTTGCCCGTGACTATATATAGCCCGACCCTGTCGGTGTGACCGAGTGGAACAACTCGGTGGCACCGAGATGCAAAACTGTGTACAGTTATTGCAACTCGGTGTGACCGAAGAGTTCAAGTCGGTTACACCGAGATTGAAAACCTAGATCGACTAAGTGATCTCGGTAAGACCGAAATGGAGGAATCGGTCAGACCGAGAATCACAAAGAAGTTTTGGAAGTTTAAGTCTATGACGAATCGGGGACTCCGAGTGCTCCTCACACAGAGTGGTTCAAATCTAACTTGATCAAATTTTGTGATGTAGCATGAATAGAGTTTGAGACAAGAAAAGCATAGATAGCTAGAGAAGGTTCTTAAGCATTCTTGTCCATCCACTTGGCCAAAGAAAAAGAAGCCAATCAATCAAAACAACAAGTGGATGTCCTCGAATGAGTAAAGTATGCAACCAACATGCTCACACAATAAGGTGGCAAATGAAATATGTGGCAAAGCATGCACAACCAATTCTAGCATCTATCAAACAATTTGCGATGACTAGGTCATCTATATATGAGTATATTGACTTAGGAGTCAAATGATAGACATTTGATCATAGGTCATACGCATCGTTTAAGCTCAAGTGGGGTTACCACTTTTACATAAATCATTTATGTGTTCACATCATTAGAGTTGCTTTGACTCAATTCTTAGAGTTAAACTCCCCCTAGATGTGAGATCCCCCTTAGAGGGATGAACTAACCTTGGGTTTTGTCGATGATGACTTCATGTAGGTGTTGAAGATGTGGATGCTCAATGTTGATGTAGATCTTTTTGGAGCAATCCTTTGGAGTGAGTTGCACTTTCAATTCCTACATGGGTTAGTCCCACAAGGAACAAACAAGTATATCCATAGACATAGAGTGATGCACACACAAAATGATGTCCATGAAATCATTAGGTTACCTTGTCCCTTGCCTTACCAATATGAGGGTTTGTGACTCCTTGAACTAGTGCAAGATATGGAAGTTGATTGCACTTGTACTTCCCATAATGATATGAGTGAAATATGTTGGCGGAGTCACCCTCAAGAACTCTCTAGTTCTTCTTCTTCTGGATCCACATCATCTTGATGGGAATCCTTGGAGTTGTAGTTGTACTTGATGAGGTAGAACTTGACGTAGTCTTGGGAATCCACTTGACCGAGACCTTAGGTGCTTCTTCAAATGCGTCAATCTCTTCTTGAAGCTTGTCCTTGCCTTTGTTCTTGTGGTGGAAGATCATCTTGTTCTTGTGTTCCCTTGAAGGAAGTAGGATCATACTTCTCTTGTTGAGGAAAAAACTTCATCTTGGGATATTGATCTTCTTCCCACTCAACTCCATTGGCATTGAACTTTCGTTCAAAGCCAACACCTTGATTCTTCCGGTGCCTTCCTTGCTTGCGTACAATTTCCTCGAATTGCTTACTCCCGGCAAGGCTCTTGTATACACCCTTCTATAAGCTATTTTCTTGCTCAAGTGTAACTTGGCTAAGAGAATCATTAGTGGAATCAAGAGAACTACTAGAAGCAACGATATTGGATTTGACATTATTATTGTTACTACTAGAGGAAGAATCTTTCTTGTTCTTGTTACTAGACTTGACTTGAGGCATGTAAGTGGATAAGAGTAAACGCTTGGCAATGTAAGAAGAACTTTTCTTACGGAGATCATCATTGATTGCTTTTAAGAACTCATGCTCTTGCTCAAGATTGAGCTTTTCAAAGCGTAACTTCTCATGAGCCCTTAAAAGTTCTTGATGATCTTCGAAGATAGTTTCATGAGCTAACTTAAGAGTGTTTAGTCCTTTAGTTAGACGCTCAATTTTCTCCTTATCATTGTCATTCGTTTCACCTTGATTAGCATGATTAATTGACGTTTCATCATAGTATTCATCACTAGAGTTGTCAACAAGTAAATCATCATCACCTAGCAAGTCATCTTCATCAACATCAAAATCAACATACTCGGGGTGTGTTACCTTAGGACCTTTGGCCATGAAGCATCTACCAATTCCTTCATTTGGTGATTCAAATATGTCGAGGAGTTGGTTGACAAAAGTGCTAGACCGCAACACCTTCATCTTGAGTATGTTCGAGTCGGAGTGATAGCTTCTCCGGAGTGATGGTTGGACTCGGAGCGGATACCCATTCACCAACATGAGCTTGATGTCTTCGCTTTGTGTAGCTCTTTGATGACTTGTCCTTCCTTTCGAATCCTTGCTTCTCCGTGAGGGTCTTCGCTCATAATGATCATCTCTACTCCTCCTCTCTCTTGGTGGTGATTCTTCTCTTCTACTTCTTCTTTTGGAGAGTCTTCTTTCTTTTGTAGGGTGCCGTACACTCATTGAATAGTGTCCGGTCCCCCACAATTGTAGCAATTGCGCTCTCGACTAGAAGATCTTTTATCATTGTAAGACCTTGACTTGGAGCTTCTTTCTTTGCTTCTACTCTTGTAGAATTTGTTGAAGTTCTTCACCATTAAGCTCAATTCTTCATTGAAGGTGTGTTTCTTACTTGATGATGTGGGGGCTTCACTTGAGGCTTTGTAAGCACCACTTGACTTGTTGTGAAGTTCATCCTTATCCTTAAGTGACATCTCATGAGCAACAATTCTTCCAATGACTTCCGTTGGCTTGAGATCTTTGTAGTTTGGAATCATTTGAATCAATGTGCATACGGTATCATACTTTCCATCCAATGCTCTTAGGATCTTCTTGATGATGAATCTGTCAGTCATCTCTTCACTCCCTATGCTAGCAATCTCATTTGTGATAAGTGCAAGCCTAGAGTACATTTCAGCGACACCTTCACCATTCTTCATTTTGAACTTGTCAAGCTGACTTTGGAGCACATCCAACTTGGATTCCTTGACGGATTCGGTACCTTCATGCATATCAATCAAAGTATCCCAAATTTCCTTTGCATTCTCAAGACGGCTGATTTTGTTGAATTCTTCGGGACACAATCCGTTGAAGATGATATCACAAGCTTGAGCGTTGTATTGCAACATCTTCAATTCTTCCGCATTAACTTCACGGTTCGGCTCTCTCCCATCAAAGAATTCACCTTGCAAGCCAATACAAATAATTGCCGAAACGGCGGGGTTATGTCCGAGAATATGCATTTTCATCTTATGCTTCCAACTAGCAAAATTAGTACCATCAAACTAAGGACCTCTACGTTGATAATTTCCCTCGCTAGACGCCATACTCTCCTAGGTTGTGAAACCAAGGCTATGACCACCAAAAGATATGGAAATCAAAGCAAATGGAGACAAAAGCTCTGATACCACTTGTAGGACCTTGAAGTATGTCTAGGGGGGTGATTAGACTACTTGACCAATTAAAAACTTAGCCTTTTCCCAGTTTTAGAGTTTGGCAGATTTTAGCTATCTTAGGACAAGTCAAGCAATCATCACACAATTCAAGTAAGCATGAAAAGAGTGTATGAGCAGCGGAAATTAAAGCATGCAACTTGCAAGAAAGTAAAGGGAAGGGTTTGGAGGATTCAAACGCAATTGGAGACACGGATGTTTTTGGCGTGGTTCCGATAGGTGGTGCTATCGTACCTCCACATTGATGGAGACTTCAACCCACAAAGGGTAACAGTTGCGCGAGTCACCCACGAAGGGTCCACGAAGTAGCAACCTTGTCTATCCCACCATGGCCGTCGCCCATGAAGGACTTGCCTCACTAGCGGTAGATCTTCACGAAGTAGGCGATCTCCTTGCCCTTACAAACTCCTTGGTTGTAGCGACCAGACCCGAATGGATCTAGCGCTCTGTGCTCAGTGTCATCCCTGGATCAGTAATGCTGACACCACACAGTAATTCGAAGGATTTATAGCAGAGTAGCAATCACACACTTATTACATCGATTGTCCACAAGGGAACTGAATAAAAATATGGCTTAAGGCCATCTATTAATAACAACGGAAGACTTGGAAGATAAGCGAGTCCATCAACTCCAACGGCATCACTGAGTATAGAACCACGACCTAACACCTTACTGTCGTTCGAAAAGTCTGCAACGTGAAAAGTTGCAGCCAAAACGGGTCAGCACATGGAATATGCCGCAATGTAACACATAAAGAGCAATGAATGAATAAGCCTATACTACATGCATATTTGGCTGGTGGTAAGGCTCTACGGTTACATTTGCATAAAGCTGATTTTTCCTACATCAAAGGAATAATTTTATTTAACTATCATGGTGGTTGTTAAACATTGAAGATGGTTGACAAGATCCTCAATCCCAATTAGAAAGTACTCATCAAAACCCAATAACTTTTATTTAGAAGTAACATGTTGAGATTCACATGATAATCAAGTACCGATACTCAAATTGTCCATAACCGGGACACGGCTAATCATGATTAGTTTATTACACTCGCAGAGGTTTGCGACTTTTCCCCATTAAGACTCGATCGCCTCCGCTTGGTTCTCGTGACTACATGGTGTTTGAGAAACGGATGACCGAGACATAGTCTTTCGTAAGCGCTTAGCACCTTACATGTGGGTAGACCGTACCAACCTATATCCCCTACATCAGCTAGTCTGCCCGTAAGAGTTCGCACGACTTAGTCAACTACGCCAGAGCCCATAATTGGCTTGTGGCTGCACACGAAAGTTTCCAGTTTGAATAATCTTATGATCCCTTAGAGCCTGGGTGGCGGTCCAAGAAATACAGTAAGTCTCGATAGAAACCAGTGCCTCAATCCACCCAGATGTGTGTTAGGTTGCCACCTTAGATAAACCATTAATTAAACAATCTCACATCTGTCATGGATATTCACTCACCCAATCCACGTCTACTAGCATAGCATGGCATGAACAAGCAAACGTAGAAGTAACTCCCAAGGTTTCATAAGTAAAACAGGTAATAGGTACTACCTCAATCTACTTCCCAATTCCCACAATTTAATTAGATCCTAATCATGCAAGTGTTTGAGGAATAGATCTAATGCATAAAACTGGGTAGTAGAAGGGTATGATCAAAGTGTTACTTGCCTTGCTGATGATCCGCGTGTCCTAGAGATTCGAAGTAACAAGCGGCGCACTCCGGGTGATCTAACGCAGACAAACAACAAGCATACAATAAGTATTCATCTAATGCACAGGGAAATCTCGAATAAAAGATCTAACCAGAGAGTTCAACTTAAGAACCCTGGTTGCTAAAGAGTCGAATCAAAACAAACTCCGAAAGTCGAAACTCGAGAGAGAACGTCTCGGTTTAGCAATCTGAAATTAGGTCAAAATTTTACAGTGGCAAAACTCTGTGAAAGTAGGGTAGTCGGAACGGCGGTTTCGTTACGAAACTCCAGGCGCTTGAATCACCTGATTCCGATAAACGAGTGAGAAATAAAACAGTTTTGAAAATCAGATCTGAAATCAAATCAGAAAAATAACGGATTAATTCCGATTAAAAGAAAAACGATTTAACGAGTTAAAAGCGAACGCTCGTTAACAGAATCGAATCTAACGAACGCGTTCATCAAAGCGAACGGTTCGGTGAACGTCCGCTAAATAAGAAAACCGAAAAAATAAAACTGTTAGGTTTTTTTAAAAAAACCAACATATTTTTTTTAAAATAAACCGACGGTTCGGGAAGAAAACCGAATCGGGCGCTGGGCGGGCTACCTCCGGCTCTTCGGGCGAGGTCCGGCGGGGTCTCCGCTGGTCGGGGTCCGGCGGGTGGCGGCGGGTCGGCGAGGGGCTCCGGCGACGGCGGCGTGTTCGGCGACGAGGGCGACGGCGGCGGCGTTCGAGGCGACGGCGGCGGCTCGGCCGGGAGAGGCGGGTGGCGGGCGAGGTGAGGAGAGAGGGGGCCGGGGGGTATTTATGAGGGGGGGCGGCGGGTGGCTTGGGAGGGGCAGGCGAGCCGGGTCAAGCGGGACTCGGGGCGGCGGCGCTGCCGCCGAGCGGGACTCGGGCGCGGAGCGGGAGGAGAGGGAGATGGGCAGGGGCGGGCTGGGCTGGGTGGCCGGCCGGCCGGGCTGGGCCTCGGTCCAGGAGGGGGGCGTTTTTTTAATTTAAAACAAAACAAATAAAATAAATATCAAATGAACTCCAAATTAATTAAAACAAATTTTCTCCGACTCCTAAAATGAGTCGAACAAAATGAACTTTAAAAACAAAATACATGCAAAAATATTTTAAATGCTCATTTTGCCTAAGCAAAATAAATCTCAAAACCCAAATTTGGTTTATTTATAATATCTTCATTTTTCCTAATTGTTTGGGAAAGTCATTTTATTCCCTCTCAAGATATTTTTATAGGAAAAACTTTATGAAGATAATTTAAATAAATCCAAATGATCCTATTTCCAAAATTTGAGAGATCCCAAATATGAAAATTATGAAACTTCCAACTCTCTCCGAGGGTCCTTGAGTTGCGTGAAATTTCTAGGATCGGAAAATGCGAGAAAATATGATATGCATGATGACCTAATGTATAACATTCCAAATTGAAATTTTGGGATGTTACAAACCTACCCCCTTAAGATGAATCTCGCCCTCGAGATTCGGGTTGGCTAGAAAATAGGTGAGGTGGTCCTTACAAAACTTCCTCTCTTTCCTGTGTGGCTTCATCCTCGGTGTGGTGGCTCCAATGAACTTTGCAAAACTTGATAACCTTGCTGGGTAACTCACCGGCATACTCGAGAATCTTAACCGCTTTTCCTCATATGTCAAGTCATCCTTCAACTGAATTGCTTCCAAAGGCACCGTGTCTCTTAACGGTACCTCTCGCTATCTCTGGGTGACATTTCTTCAACTGAGAAACATGGAATACATCATGAACTCCTGATAGTCCTTCTGGCAATTCCAACTTATACGCAACTTCTCCCATGCGTTGCAAAATCTTATATGGTCCAACAAAACGGGTGCTAACTTTCCTTTAACTCCAAAACGCTTCACTCCTCGGCGCGGGATACTCGAGATATACTCTGCTCCAACTTCGTACTCAATCGCTTTGTGCTTTGAATCGGCATAGCTCTTCCGTGCGGGTGGGCTACCTTGAGCCTGTCTCAATCAACTTAACTTTCTGTTCGACTCCTTAATCAAATCTGGTCCAAACAACCGACGATCTCCGTTTAGTCCCATGACAATGGTGTCCTGCACCTTCTTCCATACAAGGCCTCGAAGGTGCCATCTTTAAGCTGGTTTGGTAACTGTTATTGTAGGAAAATTCTGCATACGGCAAATTGTCATCCCAACTAGATCCATAATCTAGTGCACAAGCTCTCAAAGATGTCTTCCAAAATCTGGTTGACTCTCTCGCTTTGTCCATCGGTCTGGGGTGGAAAGCTGTGCTGAATTCCAATCGGGTTCCCAATGTTTCGTGTAACCGGTTCCAAAATTTCAAGTAAACCGGGTTCCTCCGTTCGATTCAATGCTCCTTGGAATTCCGTGTAAACACACAATTCTGGTCATGTATATTTTTGCCAACTTAGCACTGCTGTAGGTAGTCTTAACTGGAATGAAATGGGCTACCTTGGTCAAACGGTCGACTATGACCCAAATCGAGTCATATCCTGAACGGGTCTTTGGCAAACCTGTGATGAAATCCATGCCTAGTTTATCCCACTTCCATTCGGGTATCGGCAATGGTTGTAACAATCCTGCGGGCTTCTGATGTTCCGCCTTTACTTTCTGACATACGTCGCAAACTGCTACATACTCCGCAATATCCTTCTTCATTCCGGTCCACCAGAAAATATTCTTCAAATCCAAATACATCTTGGTATTCCCTGGGTGAATCGAATAGGGTGAATCATGGGCTTCTTGTAAAATCAACTTCCTGATCTCTGGGTCATTGGGCACATAAACACGGTCTTCAAACCATAGGGTATCGTGTTCATCCTCACGAAATCCTTTAGCCTTTCCTTTGTTCATTTTCTCCTTTATAGAGGCAACTTCCTTATCTGCCTTTTGGGCTTCTCTGATTTTGTCCATCAGTGTCGACTGAATTTCCAATGTTGCTACATAGCCTCTCGGAACTATTTCCAAACATAGCTCTCGAAGGTCCTCGGCTAACTCATTGGGTATTCCTCCCATCATTAGGGTATTGACGTGGCTCTTTCGGCTCAATGCGTCTGCCTACGACATAGCCTTTTCCGGGTGATAATGCAATCTCATATCATAATCCTTGATTAGCTCTAACCATCTCCTCTGTCGAGATTCAACTCCTTCGTGTGAAGATGTACTTCAAACTCTTGTGATCCGTATATACTTCACAATGATTTCCAATGAGAAAATGTCTCCACGCCTTCAAGGCATGCACAACGGTCGCTAACTCCAAATCATGAGTGGCATAATTCAACTCATGGGGCTTAAGTTGTCGTGAAGCATACTGAAACAACTCTTCCTTCTTGCATAAGTATCGCTCCAAGTCCTCGACGTGAAGCGCCGCAAAACACCTCATAATCCTTAGTTTGATCTCGCAATATCAAACCGTGAGGTAACCAATCTTTTCTTCAACTCCTGAAAACTTGCCTCACAGTCCTCACCCATATGAATTTGTTTTCCTTCTTCAACAACTCACATAGGCTTTGCAATCCTTGAGAAATTCTCAATGAATCTTCGGTAGTATCCTGCGAGTCCAAGGAAACTCAATCTCTCCAACTGTCGTTGGTGCTTCCCATTTGGTTACGGTCTCAACTTTTGTGGGGTCAACTGCTATTCCTTCTCCGGATATAACATGTCCGAGAAATCCAACTTCCTTTAACCAAAATTCACATTTGCTGAACTTGGCATACAACTGGTGTTCCTCGCCTCAAAACCAATCTCAAATGTTCCTTGTGCTCCTCTTCATTCTTCGAGAAAATCAAAATGTCATCAATGAACACCACGCATTTAACTTGTCCAAAAACTCCATAAACACTTTGTTCATCGTGTTCATGAAATAGGCTGGTGCGTTAGTCATCCAAATGACATAACGGTATACTCATACAGTCCATATCTCGTAGTAAAAGCTGTCTTGGGTATATCTTGCTCCCGAATCTTCAATCGATGGTACCTCGATCGCAAGTCGATCTTGAAAACACTTTGGCTCCTTGCAAGCGATCAAACAGATCATTTATCATCGGTAGTGGGTACTTGTTCTTGATTGTTACTTCATTCAATCCACGATAATCAACAACCATTCTCAACGATCCATCCTTCTTCTCCACCAATAAAACGGGTGATCCCCAATGTGAAGAACTTGGGCGAATAAAACCTTTATCCAATAGTTCCTTAATCTGCTTCTTGATTTCTGCCAAACTTTATGCGGGCATCCTCAGACGGTCGCTTCGATATCGGGCCTGTTCACGCAACAGCTCGATCAAAACTCAATGTCTCTATCCGTGGCATTCCCGTAACTCTTCCGAAATACATCAGATAATCTTTCACCATCGGTACTTCTTCCCGTACCACTCCGTTAAGCAATTAACTTGTGCTCTCCTCGCTCGTGTCGTGATACATACTTAATCCTTCTTCCTTCCGGGTGGTGAGCAAATTGACCTTGTGGTACAATCTATGTTTCCTCCATACTTTGATAACCAATCCATTCCTAATATCACATCCAATCCTTGGGATTCCGAACTATTAGGTCCGAGGGGAAAACATAGTGTCCGATCCTTAGTGGCGATCGATCACACCATTTACTAGCCATGTACTCGCCTCCGTGAGGTTACTAGCATGGGTGACCTAAGGGCTTGGGTTGGTAACTTGTACTTATCCACAAATCCCTTGATATGTATGAATGCGATGCACCAAGATCAAAAAGAACAACCGCAGAAAAGACTTAACCAAAAACTTACCGACATCGTGATCGGGCTGATCTTCAACCTCCTCCACATCAATGTGGTTCACTTGTCCCCTGTTGAAAGGGTTGGGCTTCTTTCCGAGCTTCCATTGCCATTTCCATTCTGCCTTCGACAGTCATTTGCATAATGCCCGCCTTATGCACTTAAAGCAAGTAATGTGACTCAAGTCTACCTTGGATGGTGTAGACGGGTTGGTGCGGTTCTGTCCGCTGCTTCCTCCATTCCCTGCTCCCATTCTTGGTGCCATTATGGTTGTGCGAATTACCTCCTCCATGGGTATGCTGAAACTGAATTCTGATTTAGGGTATAACGAGGCTTCGCCGGGATCCCGAGTTATACTTCCCTTGTCCATACTTCCGCTATGTTCTCAATTTGTCTGCTGCTTTCCTTCAATCATGAGAGCTCGGTCTACTAACTCCTGGTAGTTATTGAAACTTGCTACCATCAACGGCATGCTGAACTCATCATTCAGTCCTTCTAGAAACTTCTCCGCTTAGTCTGATCAGTAGTAACGCTATCCGGGGCATAACGTGCTAGTTTGCTAAAGTCATCCACGATCGCCAACAGTCCTTCCTCCTTGGCGAAGTTGCGAAACTCACGCTTCTTCATGGCCATGGCTCCTGCTGAAACATGGGCTGTGCGAAAGCTTGTCAAACTGGTCCCATGTGACGTTGTTCACGGATAAGTGGTCGTGAAATTCTCCCACCATGCTGCTGCAGGTCCTTCAAGCTGATGTGCTGCAAACTTCACTCTTTCACCATCTGTGCATCCCGCAGTGGTCAGCTCCTTCCTATCTTGCGGAGCCACCATCTGCTACAATTGGCTCGGTGTTATCGGAATACACCGCGGGTTCAGTCTAAGGAAACGAGTCGATGATCCGCAGTGGTGGTGGTGGCGGTGGGTTGTTGTTGTTGTTGTTGTTGTTCGCACCAATGTTTGAATCAGGTATTCTGCTGCTGGATCAATTGGGTGATCTCTCGCGGAAAACGAATCCGGGGTCGCGTCTCGGAGGCATCTGATGGGTTTAGAAAACAAGAGGAATGTAGAATAGAATGAGGTCTAAGGGGAAATCACTACCCAAATGCACATGAGCAAATCACACAAAATTCACTTCATTCAATCAAACAAGGGCTTACAACGATCTAACTATCGCAAAAGTGCGTGTACTATAAAGGTTTACATGGAGGGAATACTACTAATATGTGGGGGACTTCTACTAATTTGAACCGGTGGAAGACTCCATGATGTCTGCTCCAGCTTCGTCTTCAAAATCGGGTTCACTTGGATCCGAATCTGTGTAGTCGAGGTTGATGTAGTCGATTGGGTATTCGACATACTGGTCTTCATTCCTGAGTGCCAACTTCTTCTTGAGCTCTTCGATCTCGCACTTAAGATCGTTATTGTGTCTTGCCGAGCTACGATCTCGCCCATGTAGTCCTTGCGTAGTCTTTAGTTCTCCTTCCAATTCGATGATCCTTTCCTTCGCCTTCTGCAACTCCAACATGTCATTGCACATTTGGTTCTCCTGGCGTCGAATGTGCTGATTTAACTCCTGGATGAACGCTGCAATGGACCTATCCTTCTTGGTGTTGACGACGTCCCAATTGTCATCTCGGCGTCCGCAAATCTGGTAGATGGTGTCCTTGAGATCTTCTTGATAGACTTCTCCAATGCGCCCCATGGTGATGTGAGCTGCCATGCTCTTTCCTGCACTCCAAGTGGGTGCAATCGAAAACACTATCTATTGGCTTGGTGATTGGGGCGAATGTCCTTCCCGAACGTGAGCATGAATCTTCCAGCTCCTCTTCAGCAGAGTGGCGTTGAAAGTCCCGTGAAGCTTGGTAGTCCAATGTTCGGTACTTAGTAACTTCCTTCAAGTGAAATCCAAAAGGTGTGCCTTCATCCGTTGGGTGTACTTGATCTTCGCGTCCGCCATCCTAAAGAGAGTAGAAAAGATGAGGAGTTAGAAAGGAGAAGAGAGAGTGATCTATGGCTTTAACTTAGTGGTCGTGTCTCTACAAATAACAGTGCTCGATACTATTCTCTCAGAGCGACTGACCAATGGATCTAGCGCCTGTGCTCGTTGTCATCCTGGATCAGCAATGCCGACACCACACAAGAATTCAAGGATTTATAGCAGAGTAGCAATCACACACTTATTACATCGATTGTCCACAAGGAACTGAATAAAATATGGCTTAAGGCCATCTATTAATAACAAGGAAGACTTGGAAGATAAGCGAGTCCATCAACTCCAACGGCATCACCGAGTATAGAACCACGACCTAACACCTTACTCGTTGTTCAAAAAGTCTGCAACGTGAAAAGTTGCAGCCCAAAACGGGTCAAGACATGGAATATGCCGCAATGTAACACATAAAGAGCAATGAATGAATAAGCCTATACTACATGCATATTTGGCTGGTGGTAAGGCTCTACGTTACATTTGCATAAAGCTGATTTTTTCCTACATCAAAGGAATAATTTTATTTAACTATCATGGTGGTTGTTAAACATTGAAGATGGTTGACAAGATCCTCAATCCCAATTAGAAAGTACTCATCAAAACCCAATAACTTTTATTTAGAAGTAACATGTTGAGATTCACATGATAATCAAGTACCGATACTCAAATTGTCCATAACCGGGACACGGCTAATCATGATTAGTTTATTACACTCTGCAGAGGTTTGCGACTTTTCCCCACAAGACTCGATCGCCTCCGCTTGGTTCTCGTGACTACATGGTGTTTGAGAAACGGATGACCGAGACATAGTCTTCGTAAGCGCTTAGCACCTTACATGTGGGTAGACCGTACCAACCTATATCCCCTACATCAGCTAGTCTGCCCGTAAGAGTTCGCACGACTTAGTCAACTATGCCAGAGCCCATAATTGGCTTGTGGCTGCACACGAAAGTTTCCAGCTTGAATAATCTTATGATCCCTTAGAGCCTCGGTGGCGGTCCAAGAAATACAGTAAGTCTCGATAGAAACCAGGTGCCTCAATCCACCCAGATGTGTGTTAGGTTGCCACCTTAGATAAACCATTAATTAAACAATCTCACATCTGTCATGGATATTCACTCACCCAATCCACGCCTACTAGCATAGCATGGCATGAACAAGCAAACGAGAAGTAACTCCCAAGGTTTCATAAGTAAAACAGGTAATAGGTACTACCTCAATCTACTTCCCAATTCCCACAATTTAATTAGATCCTAATCATGCAAGTGTTTGAGGAATAGATCTAATGCATAAAACTGGGTAGTAGAAGGGTATGATCAAAGTGTTACTTGCCTTGCTGATGATCCGCGTGTCCTAGAGATTCAAGTAACAAGCGGCGACTCCGGTGATCTAACGCAGACAAACAACAAGCATACAATAAGTATTCATCTAATGCACAGGAAATCTCGAATAAAAGATCTAACCAGAGAGTTCAACTTAAGAACCCTGGTTGCTAAAGAGTCGAATCAAAACAAACTCCGAAAGTCGAAACTCGAGAGAGAACGCCTCGCTTAGCAATCTGAAATTAGGTCAAAATTTTACAGTGGCAAAACTCTGTGAAAGTAGGGTAGTCGAACGGCGGTTTCATATTTAAACTCCAGCGCTTGAATCACCTGATTCCGATAAACGAGCGAGAAATAAAACAGTTTTGAAAATCAGATCTCAAATCAAATCGTAAAAATAACGGATTAATTCCGATTAAAAGAAAAACGACGAACGAGTTAAAAGCTTAACGTCATAATAACGAACTAATCTAACGAACGCGTTTCATCAAACGAACGGTTCGTGAACGTCCGTTAAATAAGAAAACCGAAAAAATAAAACCAAGCTAGGTTTTTTTTTAAAAAACCAACATATTTTTTTTAAATAAAACCGACGGTTCGGGAAGAAAACCGAATCGGGCGCGGGCGGGCTACTCTGGCGGCTCTTCGGGCGAGGTCCAGCGGGTCTCCGCTGGTCGGGCGGGTCCGGCGGTGGCGGCGGGTCGGCGAGGGGCTCCGGGCGACGGCGGCGTGTTCGGCGACGAGGGCGACGGCGGCGGCGTCGAGGCGCACGGCGGCGGCTCAGGGTCGGAGAGGCGGGTGGCGGGCGAGGTGAGGAGAGAGGGGCCGGGGGTATGGCGAGGAGGGGGGGCGGGTGGCTTGGGAGGGGGGGGGCGAGCCGGGTCAAGGGACTCGGCGGCGGCGGCGGCTGCCGCCGAGGGACTCGGCGCGGAGCGGGAGGAGAGGGGAGATGGGCCGGGCGGCTGGGCTGGGCTGGCTGGGCTGGCCGGCTGGGCCTCGGTCCAGAGGGGGGGGCGCGTTTTTTTTTTTAATTTAAAACAAAACAAATAAAATAAATATCAAATGAACTCCAAATTAATTAAAACAAATTTTCTCCGACTCCTAAAAATGAGTCGAACAAAATGAACTTTAAAAACAAAATACATGCAAAAAATATTATTAAATGCTCATTTTTGCCTAAGCAAAATAAATCTCCAAAACCCAAATTTGGTTTATTTATAATATCTTCATTTTTCCTAATTGTTTGGGAAAGTCATTTTATTCCCTCTCAAGATATTTTTATAGGAAAAACTTTATGAAGGTAATTTAAATAAATCCAAATGATCCTATTTCCAAAATTTGAGAGATCCCAAATATGAAAATTATGAAACTTCCAACTCTCTCCGAGGGTCCTTGAGTTGCGTGAAATTTCTAGGATCGGAAAATGCGAGAAAATATGATATGCATGATGACCTAATGTATAACATTCCAAATTGAAAATTTGGGATGTTACATTGGTTCACCTCCACAATCTTGTCGGAGGCTCCCAAGTGACACCTAGCCAATCTAGGAGACACCACTCTCCAAGAAGTAACAAATGGTGTGTTGATGATGAACTCCTTGCTCTTGTGCTTCAAATGATAGTCTCCCCAACACTCAACTCTCTCTAATAGGATTTGGATCTGGTGGAAAGAAGATTTGAGTGGAAAGCAACTTGGGGAAGGCTAGAGATCAAGATTCAGATGGTAGGAATGGAATATCTTGGTCTCAACACATGAGTAGGTGGTTCTCTCTCAGAAATGGTAAGTTGGAAGTGTAGGTTTGTTCTGATGGCTCTCTCCACGAATGAAGAGGAGGTGGAGGGGTATATATAGCCTCCACACAAAATCTAACCGTTACACACAATTTACCAATCTCGGTGGGACCGAATCAACAAACTCGGTCAGACCGATTTTAGTAAACCTAGTGACCGTTAGGGTTTTCGGTGGGACTCACTTGCATCTCGGTAGGACCGATATGCTTAGGGTTAGGGCATAACGTAATCTCGGTGAGACCGATTACACAAACTCGGTGAGACCGATTTTGGTAATTAGCTAACCAGAGAGTTGGTCAGGTAAACTCGGTGGGACCGATTTGCTCTTTTCGGTGAGATCGAAATGTTATAAAAGGGAAACAGAGAGTTTACATTGCAATCTCGGTGGGACCGATCCGCTCTTTCGGTGAGACCGAAAAGTTACGAAAAGGAAAGAGAGAGATTACATTTGCTCTTTTCGGTGAGACCGAGATCCTTATCGGTAGAACCGATTTGCCTAGGGTTTGTGGCAGTGGCTATGACATATGGAATCGGTGGCGCCGGATTGGAAGAATCGGTGAGACCGATTTTGGCTTTAGGTTTAGGTCATATGTCGATGTGAGAAAGTAGCTGAGGGTTTTGGAGCATATCACTAAGCACATGGAGCAAGAGGCTCATTAAGCAACACCTCATCCCTCCTTGATAGTATTGGCTTTTCCTATAGACTCAATGTGATCTTGAATCACTAAAATATAAAATGAAGAGTCTTGAGCTTTTGAGCTTGAGCCAATCCTTTGTCCTTAGCATTTTGAGGGATCCACTTTCATCATCCATGCCATGCCATTCATTGAGCTTTCCTGAAATGTTCATCTTGGAATAACATTAGCTCAATGAGCTATATGTTGTTATGAATTACCAAAACCACCTAGGGATAGTTGCACTTTCAATACTGCGATTTTTCAATCACAGTTCCGGCATGCATACTAACGCATGTTCACCCAGGGAAATGAACCCTTAACGGAACTATTCTCCCTGGAAGATGTTTCTTACAATCAACAAGTAATATAACATAGCTAGCTGGATACAAGTTGCCTGTTGAAGCAACTATGAGCCCTACGCCTGGTTTCCACGCATACCCCAGTCTATATTGCTGCTCCGGTATTAAGAAACACTCCACACCTTCGGGTCCGGAGGTCGAAGCGAAAAGGTCTGCCATGACAATCGTTTTACAATCCAGCTAGGGACAAAATTGTCAATTGAAGTACATAGTCACTTGGACTCAAAAACTTCTTCCTCTAAGTCGTCTAACAGGCTGTCTAGCTTACAATCCTGTTGGGAAATCTTGGCGGCTATCTTTACTTGGTCATATACCAAACTAACTGGAATTTCTTGTCCATTTGACCCCCGAGGTCCGACCCGGGCCATATGATTCGGATCAAGCTTGGTGTACCGTGTTTTTACCATGGCCCATGCCTCTCGTGCACCTTCTCGGCAGGCCGATATCTTCCATAATCGAAAGTGTCGCCGAGCTCCTTGGAATAGCTTCACAAGCTCCTCCATACTTCCTGGAGGGGAGGCGGATGGCCACAAAGATTTGGCAATGCTCCGCATTGCTTGCCGAGTTTGCTCGTGCAGTTGGGACAGCTCTTGCAGCAGATCACCTTGAGATCCGGACATTTCCTCTTCGGGACGGCCAGTCAGCATACCTGGAGAAATAAATCTGTCAGCTCATTTCTTCGCTGAATTACATGGAGGTAAGTTCAAAATCATACTGAATATGCCGCCTCGGATCCTCCTATTTTCCTTTACGGCGTCAGCTAGCTGGGCTCGTACATCTTTTAGCTCTTCGTCCAGCAGGTTGTTGGAATCCTGTAGCTTGTTCTTATCGTGCCTAACCCGTGTCAGCGCACGTTCGCCTGCGGATAGTTGCCTTTCGGCCTGCTGTTTACCCATCTGCACGACTTTTAGTTCCTCTTTCAGTTGATCTACTGATCCTGTCATCGGAAAAGCAAATAGTATTAACATTACTGGTACATGATTATACTTTTCTGGATGGAGGGGAACATTACCAGGCGCTATCTCCTTGGACTTCTCCAGTTCGGTGGTAACAACACCTAACTGAGTCCGGCGTTTTTCCAGCTCTTGTGACAGCATGTTGTTCTTCTCCATGAGTGCATGATTATACAATGATCCTTAAATCAGTTGTTTCAACTACTTTAAGTCTCGGGGGCTACTGGTATATGATTACCAGATCTGTACAATGCGTACTTACCCGCATATCTCTCAAATGCTGGTCCGTGGCTTTTGTAAGCCCATCCCGAGCAGCTCGGATGTACGCATCAGGCGAGCTGAAGGCATTGAACACCTCGTTTGTAAAGCCGAGGTTGCGAAGAGCAGCCCTTTGACGCCGATGATTCATGGCGCTCTCTACTTCAGAGTTCGTGACGGATACATCATCTGAATCCTCTGAAGGAGGACAATCCGGCGTCACTCCCGTGTCAGCATTTGCCCTAAAGGCAGGGTCTGGAACCTGACTGGTGGAGGTGCGGCTGGCAGGATCCCCGGATATAGTCCGGCGAATACTCTTCCTGATAAAACATAGCAGACAATGTCATAGTTCGATGTGACTGCCAGAGGGCATATTTATAGCCATACCTCTTTGATGAGGGCTTGGGCGTGTTGTCGTTTGCCTTCCTCTTCGAAGACCCACTCGACGTGGTCGCCGCTCTCTTATGAGACGCCTCTGGTGTAACATGGCGTGCGGAGCGCCTCCCCTTTGGAGCACGAGATAGTGCGGTGGGTGAGGCATAGTGATGAAGCTATTTCAGAGGAGATGTCTCCTGATTACTTACATATGAGGCAGGAAGGAGGCCAGGATAATCAGCCGTGATGGCCACTTCTGTGCCATCATAGTTCGCCTGGTAGAAGACTCCCTCCTTGAGCTCTACGAATATGTCCGGGTCTTCTTTGAATCCTGGATCGAGGTCCCGGTTATGGTCCTCCGGCTGTGGAGCGGGCTATGGATCCCCGCGGTGACCCTTCGCCATTCCTATTTGATGGACGGGTTAATGTCGGTTAAACATGACTCGGGGAGAGGATTGAATAAAGTGGTGGGATTAAAACTCACCCACCTAGGAGGATTGTACATGGAAAATCCCACTCGGCGTATAAGACAAGTGAACTCCTCTTTCTCCCCTTTATATAGGTCGGCCAATATTGCAGCCAGGGCGGTGAGAGAATCCGGACCTTTCGTCCGCAACGTGAGGCGTCATCTTCCCCATTGTAGTGCCACATAGGGAGCCCCCTGAATTGGAGCGGCTAAACACCTCGCGCTATGGAAGTTGCCATTACCTCGATTATTGATAATCTGGACTGGGCAAGTGTCCTTATCTTGCCCATTAATTGTTGGATTTTTGCGCTGTCTTTCTCCTCGAGGCTCCGAGGACGCCAACTGTGGCGTTTCCTCAAAGGAGCACTGGAAAATTCGGGAAGGCCCATTCAGACTGGGTCGGGGAGAGCGACATCTTTAATATAAAACCACTCTGTGGGCCACTCTCTGGATGCCTTCTTCGACGTGCCAGACAAGTATCCAGTCCCGGCTATGCGCCATATCTCAGTGCCCCCACTTCGAATACGAATCCCTTTTGGGTATGACGGACGAGGCAGAAAAGTTTCCTCCATAAATCAAAGTGGGCCTCGCAGCCCAGGAATAGCTCGCAAAGAGCGACAAAACCCGCGCTATGCGGGATGGAGGCTGGAGTGAGGTTGCGCAGTTGGAGGCCGTAGTACTCCAGTAGACCTCGGTGGAAGGGGTGGATTGGAAACCCGACACGTCTTATTAAGAAGGATATGAAGCACACTCGCTCCCCCTGGTTGGATTAGGGAAATTTTCCGCTAGGGCTTCGCCTGTAAAAGAGGTTAATCCTGCCCGGATGGGGACTAGATCTGCGGGGGGAAGGAATCCTTGCGTTTGAAGCTTACTTAGATGGTCATGGGATACTGAATATTTCTCCCAATAGCCTTTTTTGGATCCATGGGTGCGGGAGGAAGAACTGGGGACACTAGCCATGCTGGAATGGTTTCTCCTAGCAAGCTCTAAGGATTTTCCGCCTGTTGTGAGATGGCATCTGAGATCCAATCCACTTAAATACACGTCTTTCTTACATGGCGAGGGTGTTATGTGCAAAAATACTCTGAACTTTCGTGTTCGCTCGACACGTGGAAGCCGAAGCAATGGAGGCACAAAAGTCAATGGGTACGACATTAAATGGAAAGCAGAGTTTAACTCTATGGATCTGACGCTTTGAAGTATTCGGAGGAAGAACCCGCCTTGCAATGCCGAAGACTATCAGCGCGCCGGACACATCTTCATTGAAGTCTGGTTCGGGGCTACTGAGGGATTCCTCGGGCATCCGGCCTGTGTGACGTGGGCCGAACTGATGGGCCATGAAGATACAAGATTGAAGACTTCCTCCCGTGTCTGGATGGGACTCTCCTTTGCGTGGGTGGCAAGCTTGGCGTTCGGATATGAAGAGTCCTTCCTCTGTAAACCGACTCTGTACAACCCTAGGCCCCTCCGGTGTCTATATAAACTAGAGGGTTTAGTCTGTAGACCAGAATCA
The DNA here is from genome assembly GCA_021605205.1 of Aegilops longissima. Taxonomy (NCBI): domain Eukaryota; kingdom Viridiplantae; phylum Streptophyta; class Magnoliopsida; order Poales; family Poaceae; genus Aegilops; species Aegilops longissima. Next base: position 222,288,043 of record CM038680.1, read on the forward strand.
CAATCATACAGGCTAGACATCTAGGGTTTAGCCATTACGATCTCGTGGTAGATCAACTCTTGTAGTCCTCATATTCATCGAGATCAATCAAGCAGAAAATAGGGTATTACCTCCATCAAGAGGGCCCGAACCTGGGTAAAAATCGTGTCCCCTGTCTCCTGTTACCATCGATCAAGATGGTAACAAGAGTTGATCTACCACAAAATCGTAATGGCTAAACCCTAGATGTCTAGCATGTATGATTGTGATTCTGCTCTACCGACTAAATCCTCCGGTTTATATAGACACCGGAGGGGCCTAGGGTTGTACAGAGTCAGTTTATAGAAGAAGGAGTCTTCATATCTGAACGCCAAGCTTGCCACCCACGCAAAGGAGGGTGCCATCCGGACACGGGAGGAAGTCTTCTATCTTGTATCTTCATGGCCCATCAGTCCGGCCCACGTCACACAGGCCGAACGCCCGATGACCCCTTAATCCAGGACTCCCTCAGGGACCAGTGGAGATATACATACGTACAAAAAATTGTGGACGTAGGTTCGACCGAAAGGCAATGATGCATGGGCCATGCATTTTGATATACCCGCGGCCGCATGAAATTTGCTACTCTACTCAAAACTAGTAAGGTACACATGCATTAAACGCATGAGATTTGGAAACCAAAATATGAATAAATACACACTATAGAATGTAAAGCTTTGAGTCATATATGCATGATGTAGATGCTCGTTTAGTTCTTATAGTTCATCTCGTTAAAAATCAATTAGTTTTATAAAAAGGTTAAGATTCATGGGACTGTGCATTGTAAAGTATAAAGTAAAAAACAGATAATGGAAATTCATTTAGAAAAAAAATCGGCAATTATGATACAGAAGATTCTAGAAAAGAGGAGAAGTGCCTGTGTTTTGAGGTTTGTGCATTATGCTTAAGTTCAACCATGGAATCTTCTAGGTTGTACACATGGCAGAATCTGGTGGAATGTTAATGATATCCAACGGCCAGTAGTGCTCGGATTTGCCATCTCTGCACTGTCGGATTAGCTTCATCCAATGACCATCTTTCAAAGTTATTCGCACACTATATAGGAGTATAGGTATAGATAACGCATAAAAGTTCCTCCAAAAACATCTATAACTAATGGGAAGTGAACGTATGCTTAAAATGAAAAAAATGTAATACTCCCTCCGTCTAGGTGTATAAATCATCTTAGGTTTTTTGCTAGTTAATAGCATTTCATGCAATGAATTAACCAGTAGATGTCATGTTTGAAAGTCTCAAGCCATTGAAAGCATGCACGGCCCACATCTCTTATTGGTTGATATGTCACGAAACAAGAAACGAGGAGGGAGTTAATGTACCGTGCCAATGTGTTTTGGGATTATTTGGTTTCCGGAAGATGACTTATACACCTAGATGGAGGGAGTACAAAGAGAAAAAAAGAATTGCAGTTAAAAGAATGACATTTCTAACAAAAATGTGAATGTGAACTACATATGTGTGCACGTGACCAGCACATACATTGCCAATACAAAATTTAATGCAAGAAATAACTTATGTAACATGCACGAATTGATGATGCGGTGCTTGCATGCATAGAGTAGAAAAACAATGTGATTTATGACTTGCATGCATGACGTGTTCTTGTGCCATAGTTGCATGTCTAGGAAAAAAGCTACTAGTGGGTCGTACTAGCTATTTAGGAATAGAAGATGTATACATGGAAGTTGTAGGGAAAGATATGACATGTATCTCAATTCCTATGAGTAGGGATTGGAAAAGAGATGTTATTTGGTTCACATCATAGGAAATTTTCCATTGAATCTAGAGATGACATGTATCTCAATTCCTATGAGGAGGGATTAGAAAAGAGATGTCACTTGGTTCACATCATAGGAACTTTTCTATTGAATATACGCAAATGTTTATTTTCCTTCGAAATTATGGGAGTATAGGAATCCATTCATATGAACCAAGTGGCTCTAAAGCTATAAAAATGATATCATGTTCATTTCCTTGGAACTTTGGAGTATATGAATCTATTCTTATGAACCAATTGGATCTAAAGGAAAAAATCCTATAAAAATCATGTCATATAGAGTTCCTATGATATTCCTCCACACCAAAGGATGGTTACGATGGTCTTTCTTTGTAGACTACTCCCCCATATTTATAGTTACCTCTCGAAGATGAATGAAATGATATATACTGGGTATTCTATATGTGCATTTTGGTACACGAAAACTCGGTAAAAGTTTGCGAGGTTCGAATTTTCAATAAAGCTATATGCACTACATTTAGGAACCGAGGGAGGAGCATACGGCAGTTGCTAATACTCACGTGGAAGATTTGTGTGTAGGAGGAGTGGCTGCTCTGTTAAATGACATGTCAAAACTCACACTGTCGGAAGCCGATCTAACGGTTCTTACGGCGTTCGTCAGGAAACGGCTTGTGGCTAACGTTTGTCAGATAATGATTTACGGACACATGCATTGCATTGATACGTGCCCCCTCTCTCTCATGCACACATGCACCCTCACGAGTCATGACTCTCCCGACTCCTCTTGCACCCACCATCTATCTGCAGGTAGACCTCACACGCATATGTGCTCTTCACACCCTACCCTCAGAACTTCTAAAAAACAAAAGACGTCGCACACCTTTTATTTTAGCTCACACATCACACACTTATACTATTACTCTTGTGGCGAACGTTCTTCGGGCGTAGTATATTGTACTCTCACGAAGAGAAGCGGTGCACGCACGCACTAGTTCTCTCACACCCACTTGCGGGTACACGTAGGAGCGCATTTTTTTAAGCTGGTACAACAAAATCACTCCACTATATATATAAGCAGGAGCCTTAGTGCTTGCTTTACGAGGGTTCCTCTCTTTCACTTTCTCATGCTCTCCATATCTAAGCAAGACATAGGTGGCCACACTCTCTCTCTACTCACGGCTGGTCACAAATCCGACTGGAAAACATCAACCGGGGCAGGCGTGTAGGTGCACCGTTCACGCTGTCGTCGACGGTGAGGGAGGAGACCAACGGCTGCCCGTGCGTCCTGATCAGCAGTCGTGCCATTCTCTCCGAGAGAGCGCCGACTCGGGAGGGCCTCCGATCCCTTCTTCCTCCCTGTGGTATTGTGCCGAAGATGCGGCCTCCCGACGCTGTTGGGGAACGTAGTAATTTCAAAAAAAATCCTACGCACACGCAAGATCATGGTGATGCATAGCAACGAGGGGGAGAGTGTTGTCCACGCACTCGTGAGACCGAAGCGAAGCGTTAGCACAATGCGGTTGATGTAGTCGTACGTCTTCACGATCCGACCGATCAAGTACCGAACGTATGACACCTCCGAGTTCAGCACACGTTCAACCCGATGACGTCCCTCGAACTCCAATCCAGCCGAGTGTTGAGGTAGAGTTTTGTCAGCACGAAGGCGTGGTGAAGATGTTGATGTTCTACCGACGCAGGGCTTTGCCTAAGCACCGCTACAGTATTATCGAGGTGGACTATGGAGGAGGGGGGCAGCGCACACGGCTAAAAGATCAAACAGATCAATGTTGTCTCTATGGGGTGCCCCCCTGCCCCCGTATATAAAGGAGAAAGGGGGGGTGCGGCCGGCCAAGGGAGAGGGCATGCCGGGAGGAGTCCTACTCCCACCAGGAGTAGGACTCCCCCCCTTTCCTAGTTGGATTAGGACTTGTGAGGGGGAAGGAGTGGAGGAGAAGAAGGAAGGGGGGGTGCCGCCCCCTCTCCTTGTCCTATTCGGACTGGGGGGAGGGGCGCGCGGCCCAGCCCTAGCCACCTCTCCTCTCTTCCATCTAGGCGCACTAAGGCCCATTATGTTCCCGGGGGGTTCCGGTAACCTCCCGGTACTTCGGTAAAGTCCCGACTTCACCCGGAACACTTCTGATATCCAAACATAGGCTTTCAATATATCAATCTTCATGTCTCGACCATTTCGAGACTCCTCCTCATGTCCGTGATCTCATCCGGGACTCCGAACAACCTTCGGTACATCAAAAAATATGAACTCGTAATATAACTGTCATCATAACGTTAAGCGTGCGGAGCCTATGGGTTCGAGAACTATGTAGACATGACCGAGACACGTCTCTGGTCAATAACCAATAAAGGAACCTGGATGCTCATATTGGCTCCCACATATTCTACGAAGATCTTTATCGGTCAGACCGCATAACAACATACGTTGTTCCCTTTGTCATCGGTATGTTACTTGCCCGAAATTCGATCGTCGGTATCTCAATACCTAGTTCAATCTCATTACCGCAAGTCTTTACTCGCTCCGAATACATCATCCCGCAACTAACTCATTAGTTGCAATGCTTGCAAGGCTTAAGTGATGTGTATTACCGAGAGGGCCTAGAGATACCTCTCCGACAATCGGAGTGACAAATCCTAATCTCGAAATAGGCCAACCCTACATGTACCTTCGGAGACACCAGAGCTCCTTTATAATCACCCAGCTTACGCTAGACGCTTTGGTAGCACACAAAGTGTTCCTTTGGTAAACGGGAGTTGCATAATCTCATAGTTATAGGAACATGTATAAGTCATGAAGAAAGCAATAGCAACATTATAGGAACATGTATAAGTCATGAAGAAAGCAATAGCAACATACTAAATGATCGAGTGCTAAGCTAACGGAATGTGTCAAGTCAATCACATCATTCTCCTAATGATGTGATCCAGTTAATCAAATGACTACTTATGTCTATGGTTAGGAAACATAACCATCTTTGATCCACGAGCTAGCCAAGTAGAAGCATACTAGTGATAATCTGTTTGTCTATGTATTCACACATGTATTATGTTTCCTGTTAATAAAATTCTAGCATGAATAATAAACATTTATCATGATATAAGGAAATAAATAATAACTTTATTATTGCCTCTAGGGCATATTTCCTTCAGTCTCCCACTTGCACTAGAGTCAATAATCTACATTACACAGTAATGATTCTTACACCCATGGAGTCTTGGTGTTGATCATGTTTTGCTCGTGGAAGAGGCTTAGTCAACGGGTCTACAACATTCAGATCCGTATGTATCTTGCAAATTTATATGTCTCCCACCTGGACTAGATCCCGGATGGAATGGAAGCGTCTCTTGATGTGCTTGGTTCTCTTGTGAAATCTGGATTCCTTCGCCAAGGCAATTGCACCAAGATTGTCACAAAAGTTTTCATTGGACCCGATGCACTAGGTATGACACCTAGATCGGATATGAACTCCTTCATCCGACTCTTCATTTGCTGCTTACGGCGTAGCTATGTACTCCGCTTCACACGAGATCCCGCCACGACGCTTTGTTTAGAACTGCACCAACCGACAGCTCCACTGCTCATTGTAAACACATATCCGGTTTACGATTTAGAATCGTCTCGGATCAGTCAAAGCTTGCATCAACGTAACCATTTACGATGAGCTCTTTGTCACCTCCATAAACGAGAAACATATCCTTAGTCCTTTTCGTATTTCAGATGTTCTTGACCACCGCCCGTTGATCCACTCGATTACTTTGGTACCTCCCTGCTAGACTTATAGCAAGGCACACATCAGGTCCTGTACACAAGATTGCATACATGATAGAGCCTATGGCTGAAGCATAGGAACATCTTTCATCTTATCTCTATCTTCTGCAGTGGTCGGGCATTGAGTCTTACTCAACTTCACACCTTGTAATACAGGCAAGAACCCTTTCTTTGCTTGATCCATTTTGAACTTTTTCAAAACTTTGTCAAGGTATGTGCTTTGTGAAAGTCCAATTAAGCGTCTTGATCTATCTCTATAGATCTTGATGCCCAATATGTAAGCAGTTTCACCGAGGTCTTTCATTGAAAAACTCTTATTCAAGTATCCCTTTATGCTATCCAGAAATTCTATATCATTTCCAATCAGCAATATGCCATCCACATATAATATCAGAAATGCTACAGAGCTCCCACTCACTTTCTAGTAAATACAGGCTTCTCCAAAAGTCTGTACAAAACCAAATGCTTTGATCACACTATCAAAGCGTTTATTCCAACTCCGAGAGGCTTGCACCAGTCCATAAATGGATTGTCGGAGCTTGCACACTTTGTTAGCTCCTTTGGATCGACAAAACCTTCCGTTGCATCATATACAACTCTTCTTCCGTAAATCCATTCAGAATGCAGTTTTGACATCCATTTGCCAAATTTCATAATAATAAAATGCGGCAATTGCTAACATGATTCGACAGACTTAAGCATCACTACGGGTGAGAAGGTCTCATCGTAGTCAATCCCATGAACTTGTCGAAAACCTTTCGCAACAAGTCAAGCTTTGTAGACAAGAATATTACCGTCGCCACCGTCTTCTTCTTGAAGATCCATTTATTCTCAATTGCTTGCCAATCATCGGCAAGTCAACCAAAGTCCACACTTTGTTCTCATACATGGCTCCCATCTCGCAGTAGCGACCGGACCCGATTGATCAAGTCTCGTGCTCGTGTCATCCTCGATCAAGAATGCCGACACCACACAAGATTTCAAGGATTTATAGCAGAGTAGCAATCACACACTTATTACAACGTTGTCCACAAGGGAACTTATTACAATAATATGGCTTAAGGCCATCTAATAATAACAGCGGAAGGCTTGGAAGATAAGTGAGTCCATCAACTCCATCGACATCACTGAGTATAGAACCACGACCTAACACCTTACTCGTCGTCTGAAAAGTCTGCAACGTGAAAGTTGCAGCTCAAAAACGGGTCAGCACATGGAATATGCTGGCAATATAACACATAGAGTGTAATGAAGGAATAAGCCTATACTACATGCATATATGGCTGGTGGTAAGGCTCTACGGTTACATTTTTGCATAAAGCTAATTTTTCCCTACAACAAAGGAATAATTTTGTTTAACTATCATGGTGGTTGTTAAACATTGAGAATGGTTGACAGCATCCTCAATCCCAATTAAAAAGTACTCATTAAAAACCCAATAACATTTATTAGAAGTAACATGTTGAGATTCACATGATATTCAATTACTAGATACTCAAAACGTCCATAACCGGGGACACGGCTAATCATGATTAGTTTATACACTCTGCAGAGGTTTGCGACTTTTCCCCATTAAGACTCGATCGCCCGCTTGGTTCTCGTGACTACATGGTGTTTGAGAAACGGATGGCCGAGACACAATCTTCGTAAGCACTAGCACCTTACATGTGGGTAGACCGTATCAACCTACATCCCCTACATCAGCTAGCCTACCCGTAAGAGTTCGCACAACTTACTCAACTATGCCAGAGCCCATATTGGCTTGTGGCTGCACACGGAAGTTTCTAGTTTAAATAATCTCATGATCCCTTAGAGCCCGGGTGGCGGTCCAAGAAATACAGTAAGTCCTGATAGAAACCAGTGCCTCAATCCACCCAGATGTGTGTTTAGGTTGCCACCTTAGATAAACCATTAATTAACAATCTCACATCTGTCATGGATATTCACTCACCCAATCCACGTCTACTAGCATAGCATAGCATAATAAGCAAACGTAGAAGTAACTCCCAAGGTTTCATAAGTAAAACAGGTAATAGGTACTACCTCAATCTACTTCCCATCCCACAGTTTAAGTTGATCCTAAACATGCAAGTGTTTGAGGGTTTGATCTAATGCAATAAAACTGGGTAGTAGAAAAGATATGATCAAGTGTTACTTGCCTTGCTGATGATCCGCGAGACCTAGGGATTCGAAGTAACAAGCGGCGCACTCCGGGTGATCTAACGCAGACAAACAACAAGCATACAATAAGTACTCATCTAATGCACAGGGAAATCTCAAATAAAAGATCTAACCAGAGAGTTCAACTTAAGAACCCTGGTTGCAAAAGAATCGAATCAAACAAAGCCTCGAAAGTCGAAAGTCGAGAGAGAACGACTCAGTTTTAGCAATTTAAAACTTGGTCAAATTCTACAGAGGAAAACTTTGTTTAAGTAGGTTAGTCGAACGGCGGTTTCAAACTAAACTCCAGGCCCTTGAATCACCTGATTCCGATAAACGAGCGAGAAAATAAACTGATTTGAAAATTGAATCGAAATCGAATTCGAAAATAACGGATTAAATCCGATTAAAAGAAAAACGACGAACGGTTGACCGAACGGACGTCATTAACAGAAACTAACCGATTTAACACGCTCATTAAAACGAACGGGTCGGTGAACATTCACTAAATAATAAAACCGAAAAAATAAACCAATCTAGGTTTTTTTTCTAAAAACCGAATAACGAAGAAAACCGGATCGGTTTTTGGAATAAACCGACCGGGTGGCGCGGCGCGGTGGCTACTCTCCGCTGGTCGCCGGTGGGGCCCGGCCCGGCGGGTCGGCGGGCGGCGGCGGGTGGCGGCGGGTCGGCGGGTCGGGCGACGGCGGCTTTGGTTGGGTCTTGTGTGGCGCTGGGTGAGGAGGGAGAGGGGGGGCTGGGGTTATAAAGGGGAGGGGGTTCCGTGCCTTGGGGAGGGGGGCGGCGGGGGGAGCGTGGCCGAGCCGGACTCGGCGACGGGCGTCGGGATTCTCCTCCAGCGAGAGCGAGGGGGGGGGGGGCGGGCCGGGCTACTGGCCTTGGCCCAAAGGGAGCCGACGCGTTTTTTTTTAAACAAAACGAAACGAATTAAAAATAAAACCAAACAAACTCTAAATTAAATAAAATTAATTTTCCCCGACTCCTAAAAATGAGTCGAACAAAATGAACTTTAAAGCGGGGCAAAATGCATATTTTTAAAATACTCATTTTTTTCCTAAAGCAAATAAACTTTCAAAACCAAAATTTGATTTATTTATTAAATCTTCATTTTCCTAAATGTTGGGAAAGTCATATTATTCCCTCTTAATTTTTTTATCGCAAAAACTTTTGAAGATAAATAAATAAACTAAATGATCCTATTTTCAAAATTTGAGAAATCCCAAATATGAAAATAATGAAATTCCAACTCTCTCCGAGGGTCCTTGAGTTGCGTGAAATTTTCTAGGATCGGAAAAATGCGAGAGAATATGATATGCATGATGACCTAATGTATAACATTCCAAATTGAAAATTTGGGATGTTACAAACCTACCCCCTTAAGATGAATCTCGCCCTCGAGATTCGGGTTGGCTAGAAAATAGGTGAGGGTTGTCCTTGAGCAAAACTTCCTCTCTTTCCCAGGTGGCTTCATCTTCAGGGTGGTGGCTCCACTGAGCTTTACAAAACTTGATAACCTTGCTGTGAGTAACTCTGCTGGCATAATCGAGAATCTTGACGGGTTTTTCCTCATATGTTAAGTCATCCTTCAACTGAATTGCTTCCAGAGGCACCGTGTCTCTTAACGGTATTTCGCTATCTCGAGTGACATTTCTTCGCTTGAGAAACGTGGAATACATCATGAACTCCCGACAGTCCTTCCGCAATTCCAGCTTATAAGCAACTTCCCCATGCGCTGCAAAATCTTATACGGTCCAACAAAATGTGGTGCTAATTTTCCTTTAACTCCAAAACGCTTAACTCCTCAAGCGGGATACTTAAGATATACTGCTCCAACTTCATATTCAATCGCTGGCGCTTTGAATCTGCATAGCTCTTCTCCGTCTGGACTGGGCTACCTTGAGCCTATCTCAATCAGTTTAACCTTCGCCGCACTCCTTAATCAAATCTGGTCCAAACAACCGACGATCTCCGGTTTCGGCCCCATGACAACGGTGTCCTGCATCTTCTTCCATACAGAGCCTCGAAGGTGCCATCTTCAAGCTGGTTTGGTAATCTGTTGTTATAAGAAAATTCTGCATACGGCAAATTATCATCCCAACTGATCCATAATCTAATGCACAAGCTCTCAAAGATATCCTCCAAAATCTGATTGACTCTCTCGGTCCGTCCATCGGTCTGTGGGTGGAAAGCTGTCATCAATTCCAATCGGGTTCCCAATGTTTCGTGTAACCGGTTCCAAAATTTCGACGAAATTGGGTTCCTCTATCCGACACGATGCTCCTCGAACTCCGTAAACACACAATTCTGGTCATGTATATCTTTGCCACCTTACATCGCTATATGTAGTCTTGATCGAATGAAATGAGCTACCTTCGCAAGCGGTCGACTATAACCCAAATCGAGTCATATCCTGAACGAGTCTTTGGCAAACCTGTGATGAAATCCATGCCTAGTTTATCCCACTTCCATTCGGTATCGCAATGGTTGTAATAATCCTGCTGGCTTCTAATGTTCGCTTTTACTCTCGACATACATCGCAAATGCTACATGCTCCGCGATATCCTTCTTCATTCCGTCCACCGTAAAGTATCCTTCAAATCCAAATACATCTTGGTATTTCCTTGGTGAATCGAATAGGGTGAATCATGAGCTTCTTGCAAAATCAACTTCCTGGTCTCCGGTTATTTGGTACATAAACACGGTCCTCAAACCATAGGGTATCGTGCTCATCCTCACGAAATCCTTTAGCTTTTCCTTTGCTCATTTTCTCCTTTATAGGGCAACTTCCTTATCCGCCTTTTGGGCTTCTCCGATTTTGTCCATTAGTGTTGATCAATCTCCAATGCTGCTACATAGCCTCTCGAACTATTTCCAAACATAGCTCTCAAGGTCCTCGCTAACTCATTTGGTATCCCTCCCATCATTAGGGTATTGACGTGGCTCTTACGGCTCAATGCGCCTGCTACAACGTTAGCCTTCCGGGTGATAATGCAATCTCATATCATAATCCTTGATAAGCTCTAACCATCTCCTCCGCTCTGAGATTTAATTCTTCCGTGTGAAGATGTACTTCAAACTCTTGTGATCCGTGTACACTTCACAATGATTTCCTATGAGAAAATGTCTCCATGTCTTCAACGCATGCACTACGGCTGCTAACTCCAAATCATGTGTGGCATAATTCAACTCATGAGGCTTAAGTTGTCGGAAGCGCATTTAAACAACTCTTCCTTCCTGCATAAGCACTGCCCAAGTCCTCGACGTTAAGCGCCGCAATACACCTCATAATCCTTGGTTTGATCCGCAATATTAAAACCGTGAGGTAACCAATCTTTTCTTCAGCTCCCGAAAACTTGCCTCGCAGTCCTCAAATCCATATGAATTTGTTATCCTTCTTCAACAATTCTGTCATAGGCTTTGCAATCCTTGAGAAATTTCAATGAATCTTCGTAGTATCCTCGCGAGTCCAAGGAAACTCCAATCTCTCCAACTGTCATTGGTGCTTCCCATTTGGTTACGGTCTCAACCTTCGAGGGTCAACTGCTATTCCTTCTCCGGATATAACATGTCCAAGAAATCCAACTTCCTTTAGCCAAAACTCACACTTGTGAACTTGGCATATAATCGGCGCTCCTCGCCTCCAAAACCAATCGCAATGTTCCTTGTGTTCCTCTTCATCCTTCGAGAAAATCAAAATGTCATCAATGAACACCACGATTTAACTTATCCAAAACTCCATAAACACTTTGTTCATCAGGTTCATGAAATAGGCTGGTGCGTTAGTCATCCAAATGACATAACGGTATACTCATACAGTCCATATCTCGTGGTAAACGCTGTCTTGGGTATGTCCTGCTCCCGAATCTTCAACTGATGGTACCCTGATCGCAAATCGATCTTGGAAAACACTTTAGCTCCTTGCAAGCGATCAAACAGATCATTTATCATTGGTAGTGGGTACTTGTTCTTGATTGTTACTTCATTTAATCCACGATAATCAACAACCATTCTTAGGGATCCATCTTTCTTCTCCACTAACAGTACGGGTGATCCCCAAGGTGAAGAACTTGGGCGTATAAAACCTTTATCCAATAGTTCCTTAATCTGCTTCTTGATTTCCGCCAAATCCTCGTAAGGGCATCCCGTATGGTCGCTTTGATATTGGTCCTGCTCTCGTAACAGCTCAATCAAAACTCAATGTCTCTATCCGTGGCATTCCCCGCAACTCTTCCGAAATACATCAGAAAATCCTTTACCATCGGTACTTCTTCCCGCACCACTCCCGATAAGCAATTTACTTGCGCTCTCCTCGCTCGTGTCGAGATACGCATTTGATCCTTCTTCCTTCCGGGTGGTGAGCAAAATTGACTTTGTGGTGCAATCTATGTTCCCTCCATACTTCGATAACCAATCCATTCCTAATATTACATCCAATCCTTGGGATTCCAGAACTATTAGGTCTGAGGGGAAAACATAGTGTCCAATCCTTAATGGCAGTCGATCACACCATTTACTAGCCATGTATTCTGCTCCGGTGAGGTTACTAGCATGGGTGACCTAAGGGCTTGGGTCGGTAATTTGTACTTATCCACAAATCCCTTGATATGTATGAATGCGATGCACCAAAGATCGAAAAAGAACAACCGCAGAAATGACTTAACCAAAAACTTACCGACATCGATCGGGCTGATCTTCAACCTCCTCCACATCAATGTGGTTCACCTGTCCCCGCTGAAAGGGTTGGGCTTCTTTCCGAGCTTCCATTGCCATTTCCATTCGCCTTCCGGACACCATTTGCATAATGCCCACCTTATGGCACTTAAAACAAGTGATGTGACTCAGGTCTACCTTGGATGGTGTTGATGGGTTGGTGCGGTTCTGTCCATTGCTTCCTCCATTCCCGTTCCCATTCTTGGTGCCAATATGGTTATGTGAATTACCTCCTCCATGGGTATGCTGAAACTGAATTCCTGATTTAGGGTATAACGAGGCTTCGCTGAGCTCCAGAGTTATACTTTCCCTGTCCATACTTCCGCTATGGTTCTCAATTTGTCAGCTGCTTCCTTGAATCATGAGGGCTCGGTCTACCAACTCCTGGTAATTGTTGAAACTTGCTACCATCAACGGCATGTCAACTCATCATTCAGTCCTTCTAGAAACTTCTCCTGCTTAGCAGCGTCAGAGTAACGCTATCCGGGGCATAGCGTGCTAACTTACTAAAATCATCCACATATCGCCAACAGTCCTTCCTCCTTGTCGTAAGTTGCTAAACTCACGCTTCTTCATGGCCATGGCTCCTGCTGAAACATGGGCAAGGCGAAAAGCTTGCTGAAACCGATCCCATGTGACAAAGGTTCACGGGTAAGTGGTTGTAAAATTCTCCCACCATGCCGCCGGGTCCTTCAAGCTGGTGTGCGCAAACTTCACTCTTTCTCCATCTGTGCATCCCGCAGTGGTCAACTCCTTCCTATCTTATGGAGCCAATCATCTGCTACAATCGGCTCGGTGCTACTGGAATACACCGGGGGATTCAGTCTAAGGAAACGAGCCAAGTGATCCGCGGTGGTGGTGGTGGTGGGTTGTTGTTGTTGTTGCCCGGTTCGCACAAATGTTTAAATCAAGGTGTTCGCCGCTGAATCAATTGGGTGATCTCGGCGGAAAACGAACCCGGGTCGCCTCGGAGGCATCTGATGGGTTTAGAAAAGACGAGAAATTAAGAGTAGAATGGGGGTCTAAGGAGAATCACTACCCAAATGCACATGAGCGAATGCACACAAAATCACTTCACTCAATCAAACAAAAGGGCTTACAACGATCTAACTATCGCAAAAGTGCGTGTACTACAATGTTTACATGGAGGTAATACTACTAATATATGGGGGACTTCTACTAATTTGAACCGTGGAAGACTCCATGATGTCCGCCCAGCTTCGCCTTCAAAGTCGGGTTCACTTGGATCCGAATCGTGTCGCAATGATGATGTAGTCGCTGGACAACCGACATACCGGGTCTTCATTCTTGAGCGCCAACTTCTTCTTGAGTTCTTCGATCTCATACTTAAGATCGTTATTGTGTCTTGCAAGAGCTACGATCTCATCCATGTAGTCCTTGCATGTAGTCTTTAGTTCTTCTTCAAGTTCGATGATCCTTCCCTTTGCATTCTCGCAACTCCAAAGATATCATTGCACATCCGGTTCTCCCGGCGCCGAATGTGCTGGTTTAACTCCCGGATGAAAGCTGCAATGGATCTATCCTTCTTGGTGCCGACTATCTCCCATTGTTCATCTCGACGTCCGCAAATCTGGTAGATAGTGTCCTTGAGGTCTTCTTGATAAACTTCTCCAATGCGCCCCATGGTGATATGAGCTGCCATGCTCTTTCCTGCACTCCAAGTTGGTGCAATCAAAACACTATCTATAGGCTTGGTGATTGGGGCTAATGTCCTTCCTTAACGTGAGCTTGAATCTTCCAGCCCTCTTCAGCAGAGTGGCGTTGAAAGTCCCGTGAAACTTGGTAGTCCAATGTTCGTATTTGGTGACTTCCTTCGTGAAATCCAAAAGGTGTGCCTTCATCTGGTTGGGCGACTTGATCTTCGCGTCCGTCATCCTAAAGAGTAGAAAAGATGAGGAGTTAGAAAATGAGCAGAGAGTAGTGATCTATGGCTTTAACTTAGTGGTCGTGTCCTATAGTCAGCATGTGCTCTGATACCATCTCTCAGAGCGACCGGACCCGATTGGATCAAGTCTCGTGCTCGTGTGTCATCCCCGATCAAGAATGCCGACACCACACAAGATTTCAAGGATTTATAGTAGAGTAGCAATCACACACTTATTACAACGTTGTCCACAAGGAACTTATTACAATAATATGGCTTAAGGCCATCTAATAATAACAGCGAAGGCTTGGAAGATAAGTGAGTCCATCAACTCCATCGGCATCATCGAGTATAGAACCACCACCTAACACCTTACTCGTCGTCCTAAAAGTCTCGCAACGTGAAAGTTGGAGCCCAAAATGGGTCAAGACATGGAATATGCCGCAATATAACACATAGAGAGTAATGAAGGAATAAGCCTATACTACATGCATATATGGCTGGTGGTAAGGCTCTCACGGTTACATTTTTGCATAAAGCTAATTTTTCCCTACAACAAAGGAATAATTTTGTTTAACTATCATGGTGGTTGTTAAACATTGAGAATGGTTGACAAGATCCTCAATCCCAATTAAAAAGTACTCATTAAAACCCAATAACATTTATTAGAAGTAACATGTTGAGATTCACATGATATTCAATTACTAGATACTCAAAACGTCCATAACCGGGGACACGGCTAATCATGATTAGTTTATACACTCGCAGAGGTTTGCGACTTTTCCCCATTAAGACTCGATCGCTTCCGCTTGGTTCTCGTGACTACATGGTGTTTGAGAAACGGATGGCCGAGACACAATCTTCGTAAGCACTAGCACCTTACATGTGGGTAGACCGCACTAACCTACATCCCCTACATCGCTAGCCTACCCGTAAGAGTTCGCACAACTTACTCAACTATGCCAGAGCCCATATTGGCTTGTGGCTGCACACGGAAGTTTCTAGTTTAAATAATCTCATGATCCCTTAGAGCCCGGGTGGCGGTCCAAGAAATACAGTAAGTCCTCGATAGAAACCAGTGCCTCAATCCACCCAGATGTGTGTTTAGGTTGCCACCTTAGATAAACCATTAATTAACAATCTCACATCTGTCATGGATATTCACTCACCCAATCCACGCCTACTAGCATAGCATAGCATAATAAGCAAACGAGAAGTAACTCCCAAGGTTTCATAAGTAAAACAGTAATAGGTACTACCTCAATCTACTTCCCATCCCACGCTTTAAGTTGATCCTAAACATGCAAGTGTTTGAGGGTTTGATCTAATGCAATAAAACTGGGTAGTAGAAAAGATATGATCAAGTGTTACTTGCCTTGCTGATGATCCGCGAGACCTAGGGATTCAAGTAACAAGCGGCGACCGGTGATCTAACGCAGATAAACAACAAGCATACAATAAGTACTCATCTAATGCACAGGGAAATCTCAAATAAAAGATCTAACCAGAGAGTTCAACTTAAGAACCCTGGTTGCAAAAGAATCGAATCAAACAAAGCCTCGAAAGTCGAAAGTCGAGAGAGAACGACTCAGTTTTAGCAATTTAAAACTTGGTCAAATTCTACAGTAGCAAAACTTTGTTTAAGTAGGTTAGTCGGAACGGCGGTTTCGAAACGAAACTACAGGAGCTTGAATCACCTGATTCCGATAAACGAGCGAGAAAATAAACTGATTTGAAAATTGAATCGGAAATCGAATTCGGAAAATAACGGATTAAATCCGATTAAAAGAAAAACAACGAACGGTTGACCGAACGGACGTTCGTTAACAGAAACTAACCGACGAACACGTTCATTAAAACGAACGGGTCGGTGAACGTTCACTAAATAATAAAACCGAAAAAATAAACCAATCTAGGTTTTTTTAAAACCGAACAACAAAGAAAACCGGATCGGTTTTGGAATAAAACCGACCGGTGGTTGTTACGCCCAATATGCGACCCTATCCAAAAGGAACTCAAGGTCCCACCAAGGATAGACCCGATATTGAAACGCTTTTGCAAGGTGGATATCATTACATCAACATTACATAATAGTGGGTTATACACATAAGGCACGTAATGCCACAAGAATACATCAACATCATATATAAGATCCACATCCGACTACGGATGAAACATAAACAAGCTCAAACAATATCCACCTGCTAGCCCAGGCGCCGACCGAACCTATACCTCGATCAAGAAGAAGCGTAAGAAGAACTCCAATACAAGCAAACATCGCCTCGGCCATGAGCATCGCAACCTGTACTGCAATCGGTGGTGTAGTAATCAGGAGCCACGAGGACTCAGCAATCCCATTACCATGGGTATCAAGACTAGCAAAGCTTAATGGGAAAGGAAGGGATAAAGTGGTGAGGTTGCAGCAGCGACTAAGCATATATGGTGGCTAACATACGCAAATGAGAGTGAGAAGAGAAACAAAGGAACGGTCGTCAACTAGTAATGATCAAGAAGTGATCCCGAACTCCTACTTACGCCGACATAACCCGTAAAACCGTGTTCACCTCTCGATCAACCCCGAAAAGAGACACTCACGGTTACGCACACGGTTGGTGTATTTTAATTAAGATCAACTTCGGTTTTCTACAACCGACATTAACAAATTCCCATCCGCCACATAACCGCTGGCACGGCTTTCGAAAGTTCAAACCCTGCAGGGTGTCCCAACTTAGCCCATGATAAGTCGTCGCGATCAACGAAGGATATTCTTCTCCCGGAAGACCCGATCAGTCTCGAATCCCGCCACAAGACATTTCGACAGAATAAAACAAGACCAGAAGACCTCCCGGCGTGCCGACATCCCGATAGTAGCCGCACAGATCTCGCCTCGTGCCACGACCGGATAAGCTAAGCGCATGGTACCACGTAACCCAAGTTGCTAAGGGATGGTCCCGACGGTGCTCTAGTTTGACTAACGCTAGACAAGCAATCGCCCGGGGTAATAAAGATGACCTCAGATGCGCGACTCCCAAGGGAAAAAGGCTAGGTGAGGCAAATGTAAAACCAATGTTGGGCCTTGCTGGAAAAATCTTATTCGAAGCGAACTGTCAAGGGGGTCCCATAAATCACCCGACCGCGTTAGGGACGCAAAAATCCGGGAACATAATACCGATATGACGGAAACTAGGGCAGCAAGAGTGGAACCAAACACCAGGCATAAGGCCGAGCCTTCCACCCTTTACCAAGTATATAGATGCATTAATTAAATAAGATATATTGTGATATCCCAACAAGTAAACATGTTCCAACAAGGAACAACATCTCCATGTTCCAACAAGGAACAAACTTCATCTTCAGCTGCAACTAACAACGCTATAAGAGGGGCTGAGAAAAGCGGTAACATAGCCAAACAACGGTTTGCTAGGAAGGGTGACAACGAGTTAGAGGTTCATGGCAATTTGGGAGGCTTGAGCAGCAAGTGATAGGTAGCGCAGCATAGCGATAGAGCGAAGCAACTAGCATAGCAATGATAGTAGTGAGATCCAAGGTGACGATCATCTTTCCTGAAATCCCGCAAGGAAGAAGAACGAGTCCATGAAGAAGACGGACGGATGAAGCCGAACCAAGCGTAGACGAACGAATCCTCACGACCGCAACGAAACAGGAACTAACAAGAGAAGCACACAACATAGGTAAACACACCCCACATAGACAAGACATGAAGCACAAACAAGCATGATGCATGACAAGACTACATGAAGCTACTCATGGCAAGGGATGATGCAAACAAGAGCAACACATCAAAGCAAGTTTAAATGAGGCCGGAAACGACATAGAACAATTCCGGTAAGTCCTCATATGCAAATTTCGAAATTGGTCCAGATCTGAATAAAACTTATGTTAAAGTTGTTAAACAGCAAGTTAAGATGCACCACGATGATCTACGCGAAATTCTAGTCAAGTTACATATAAATTTCATTAAATTCGGAGCTACGGCTTAGAAGATATGAGCAAAACAAGTTAAACATGGCATTAATGCAAAATGCATACAAACATCAAGCAAACACCTCAAAACAAGGATGCAACATGATAATATGAAGCTACATGCAAAATCAAGCAAGTTTCATATAGAGCACACTCAAACGGAGCAACGGTTCAACACGTACACACAATACAAGTCATAGCAACAATCTGTCCAAAACAGCAACTAGGCATATTGCAAGCATCAAAACAACATGCTACAGGACCTCAAAATAATAACAAAAGGCATGGGCATGATGTACAGGTAAAGCATTACAAAACATGAACACTGAGCTATCTCCAGAAATCACTAGAACATGCTCAAACACACATGGCAAGATTGCAAATAATAACAGTTTCAGACTTATCAGGAAATAACATCAAGTTGCAATGTTTAGAGCTATCAAACAACATGTTACATGAACTTATCATGGCAAACAAAGGCATGGCATGAATCTACTCAAAGCATAGAACAAAAGTCCCTTACTGACCTGGTTGGAGGAGAGAGGCGGCGGGGTGACGTGGCAGGAGGTGATTGGCCGGAGCGAGGTGGCGGCTGGACGTGTCCGGCGCCGGGCGGACGTGTCCGGCGCGCGGAGGAAGAAGGGGCTAGGGTTAGGGGAGTTTTGATCCGCGAATTTCGGGTGGGATCTAGTTTTATAGGTAGAGGGAGCTAGGAGAGTCCAAATGAGGTGCGGTTTTTGGCCACGCGATCGTGATCGAACGACCGAGAGCATGGAGGGGAGTTAGATGGGTTTTGGGCCACTTTGGAAGGGGTGTTGGGCTGCACACAAAAAGGCCTTTGCAGCTACCCTTTAACCCTTGAGTACCAAACGACCTCCAAATGGCACGAACTTGACAAAGCGGTTCACTGGTGCTATACCAAGGCCGCTTGACAAACCTCGACCATTCCGAGACCGCTCAACATCCGCACATGAAAAGAGGTAAAAGGGGCGCCGGAGACATAGGAGTGCCGGATTGGAAAACGGACAACGGGAAAATGCTCGGATGCATGAGACGAACACGATGCAAAATGAAATGCACATGATGACATGATATGAAATGCGATGATGACATGGCAAAGTGCAACACGCAAGCACATGACATGGCAAAGACGATTTAATAACCGGCAGACACCTGGCGATCGAATCAAGCGTTATAACTTGAAAACCAAAGTTGCACCCCGATGATCTACACGAAATTCTAGTCAAGTTACATATAAAGTTCATTAGATTCGGAGCTACGGGCTAGAAGATATGAGCAAAACAAGATAAACATGGCATTGATGCAAAATGCATGCAAACATCAAGCAAACACCTCAAAACAAGGATCCAACATGATAATATGAAACTACATGCAAAATCAAGCAAGTTTCATATAGAGCACACTCAAAACGGAGCAACGGTTCAACACATACACCCTATACAAGTCATAGCAACAATCTGTCCAAAACAGCAAGTAGGCATATTGCAAGCACTAAAACAACATGCTACAGCATCTTAACATGAAAACAAAAGGCATGGGCATGATGTACAGGTAAAGCATTACAAAACATGAACACTGAGCTATCTCCATAAACAACTAGAACATGCTCAAAATGACATGGCAAGATTGCAAATAATAACAGCTTGTGCATAGGCGTAAATAACATCAAAGTTGCAATGTTTAGAGCTATCAAACAACATGTTACAGGAACTTATCATGGCAAACAAAGGCATGGAATGAATCTACTCAAAGCATAGAACAAAAGTCCCTTATCGACCATAAGCCAAAAAGGATCGAAAATATGATGGCACCCATGTAAACATGGCAAGTTATATTACAGGTTCATACATGGCGTAAACAACGATAAGTAGGCATGTTGGTGAGCTTGAACCACTCACCACAGAGCAATACATGATATACTAAGCATGCATACATCATGAAGACATGGCATAGAAGCTATACATGGCAAGAACAATAT
The DNA here is from genome assembly GCA_021605205.1 of Aegilops longissima. NCBI lineage: Eukaryota > Viridiplantae > Streptophyta > Magnoliopsida > Poales > Poaceae > Aegilops > Aegilops longissima. The sequence goes on from CM038680.1 coordinate 222,308,357, forward strand.
CATAGCATACACGGATCAACTACAACAACTTTGGCAAAATTGAAAAACATGTAAACAATCTGCCAGGAAACATTTTATAGCAAAAGTAGAGCTTGATTGACTCAAGCTAGACTACTCCATAATTAAAAACAAGGACATGGATGGATAGAGCAAGAAATGCATAACAAAACATCCTTACTGAAGTATCTCAAAATATGCATGGATCTCTCTGTAGCATCAAGTAAACATGGCATCAAAATATCAGCAGTATATGGGCTGAAATCAGCAACAACAAGACACCTAGTTTGCATGCTTGTGCTAGTCACCGCAGAGATCACAAAAATACATGGCATACACCCCTGGAAAGATGGCATGGCATATTACAAAACACATGTAGCACTCAAGTTCATAGGGTGCACACATCAATCATGGCAAAAATGACAAAAGTGCATATTCTGTTAAGAAACAGAAACTAACATCACATAGCACTCTTCCAACAGCGTTTCGGGCATCAAGATGAGATCAAATGAAAATTATGCAATGAGATGAAATGATCTACTCTTCGAGTCGAACATTTTGACATATTACACGCGCAAAACGGAGCAACGATGACAGAGATATGATGCGATGAATATGCAACAAAAATGCAACAATTTCGGGGACTTAGAGGTTTCGGGGTCAACCTCGGGTTCGCACGGAAAACGATGCAGGGGCACGAGCTCGCCGGAGATGCGGGAGGAGGTGGCCAACGGGGTCGGAGAGGGCGGATCCGGCGGCGCCTTGCCGGATCCGGGCGAGGGCGAGGCGCGCTTAGGGCGGCGCGGGGTCGGCGGCGGCCGGGCGGGCGAGGCGAGGCGAGGCCGCTGCCCGGCGAGGCGAAGCTTCAGCCGAGGGGCGAAGGGACGGCGAGGGAGGCCGAGGTTGGCGGCGCGCTGGGCGCTTGGGGCCCGGGCGGCGGCGACGGAAGGGCACCGGTAGCGAGGCGCCGGGCGGAGCACGGGCGCGGCGGGCGGGCGCACGGCCGGAGGCGGGCGGCGGCGGGCCGGGAGCGGGACGTGGGAGCGGGCGGCGCTGGGTCTTGCCAGGCGCGCGGGCGGGCTGGCTCGGGCCCGCGGCCGGGCGGCGGCGCGAGGAGAGAGAAGGAGGGCGCGGTTGAGGTGGCGCGTCCCGCTGGCGGAGCGGCGGCGAGAGGCGACGTGGCGCCCCGGATTGGTCCGGCGACGTGGAGGCGGCGGGACGTGTCCGCCGCCGGGCGGATATGTCCGCGGCGCGGGAGGAGTTTGCTAGGGTTTGTACTGCGCGAAAAACCGGGGTGCACACATATTTATAGGTAGAGGAAGCTAGAGACTCCAAATGAGGTGCGGTTTTCGCCACGCGATCGTGATCGAACGACCGAGAGCATGGAGGGAGTTTGGTGGGTTTTGGGCCAGTTTGAAGGGTGTTGGCTGCAACAAAAGAGGCTTTATGGTTACCCTGTTAACTGCTGAGTACCAAACGACCTCCAAATGATCCGAACTTCACAGCGGTTCACCGTGCTATACCAAGGCCGCTTGACAAACCTCGGTCCATTCCGAGACCGCTTAATACCCACACACGAAAAAGAGTTAAAAGGGGCGCCGAGACATAGGAGTGCCGGATTGCAAAACGGACAACGGGAAAATGCTCGATGCATGAGATGAACACGTATGCAAATGCGATGCACATGATGACATGATATGAAATGCAGATGATGACATGGCAAAGTGCAACACGCAAGCAAATGACATGGGAACGATGGCGAATAATCAAGGACACCGGCGATCGAATCCGGGCGCATAACACTCCTCCACTAACAAGAGATCTCGCCCCAGATCTTAGGACCGAGACGGAAGGGAAAAGGAAGAGGCTAAACAAGAACTCAAGATAAGAAGCAAAGAATCGAGAGCACTCGAGAATATGAAAGGAACGACGAGAATGACGAGAATAGAAGGCTCACGGAATCGAAAGACTATGAATCACCTGCTCTAACCGGAGTGGTTAGAATGAGAAAAGAAACGGATAAGACCGAAAGGATTTAGGCAGCACACCGTTGAACAAGGAAAGAATAGAACATGAGCTTCGTAAGAAGGAATGACACTTGACGAGATAAACAATGCAATGCCTCCTAAGAATTGAAAGAATTTGAATGAGAAGAACTTAGAAGGAAGGATTGAATGGAGTTGTTGAGAAAATCAACAATGAAAAGAAATAAGCTTGTTGTGGGCTTATAGGTAACATCTCAAGATCATAAGGTGATAACCGGCCACAAACGAAAATGATTGGATAGCTGAGAAGAACGAAGAAATGCGAAACTCCACTTCAAAAGAATACGGAGATTTAATTGCACTTCGAAAAGCAAGAAGGAGAGATACTTGAGCTCCACCAACAAAATCTTGATGAACACTTGATGAAAAGATTAAATCATAAAGAACCGCCATGAAGAACTCCGGTGACAAAAAGGATGATGAGATAGAATGAAGGAAGAAAGAATAAGATGATCCTGCGATGAATTAGATGGAGGATTCCGACGAAATGGCCGCGGAAATAATTGAACTCCGGAAAAGAAAAGATGAAAAGACTTGGAACTAGAATTTATTCCTCAAGAACAAACTCCGAAGGAAGGGATTAATCATTTGGATGAAATAAGAATAAGATTTATTGTATGCTTATCCTTCATCAAATTAAATTGATGACAAGCAATGGATTTCGCATCTTACTTATTCTTCTTGAAAAAAAAATTGAGAAGTGACAGCACAAAACGGAGACTACATGAACCACTCACCACAGAGCAATACATGGCATGGCAAGGCAACAAACAGTAATAAGACATGGCATAGAAGCTATACATGCCAAGAACAACATCATAGCATACACGGATCAACTACAACAACCTTGGCAAAATTGAATAACATGTAAACAATCTGCCAGGAAACATTTTATAGCAAAAGTAGAGCTCGATTGACTCAAGCTAGACTACTCCATAATTGCAAACAAGGACATGGATGGATAGAGCAAGACATGCATGACAAAACATCCTTACTGAAGTATCTCAAAATATGCATGGATCTCTCTCAGAGCATCAAGTTAACATGGCATGAAAATATCAAAGAAAACAGTAATGAAAACAACAACATCAGAAGCCTACTTTGCATGCTTGTGCTAGTCACCACATAGATCACAAAAATACATGGCATACACCCTGGAAAGATGGCATGGCATATTACAAAACACATGTAGGACTCAAGTTCATAGGGTGCACACATCAATCATGGCAAAATGACAAAGTGCATGTTCGATAAGAATAGAAACTAACATCACATAGCACTCTTCCAACAGCATTTAGGGCATCAAGATGAGCTCAAATGAAAATGATGCAATGAGATGAAATGATCTACTCTTCGAGACGAACATTTTGACATATTACACACGCAAAACGGAGCTATATGCAGAGAGTTATGATGCGATGAAAATGCAATAAAAAGTTAACAGTAAATAGGACTTAAGAGGAAACGGGTCAACCTCGCTTTTGGATCTAGGGTCGGGTCCCGAGGTCGGCCGGACTCGCCGAGCGGACGGGCCGGAGGCGGGAAGACGGGCCGGGCGACCGGAGAGGAGCGGAGGCGCGCGGAGATCCGGGCCGGAGGCGCGGCGCCTGGGCCCAAGGGCTCGGATGGGTTCCAAGATTGCCAAGGTCAAGGGTAAGAGAGAGAGGTGAGGGCGCGCCTGGTTGGAGGAGAGAGGCGGCGGGGTGACATGGCAGGAGGTGATTAGCCGGAGCGAGGTGGCGGCTGGACGCGTCCGCCGGCGGGCTGACATGTCCGGTGGCGCGGGGAGGAGTTTGCTAGGGTTTGGACTGCGCGAAATTTCGGGGGAGGGGTGCTATAAATAGATTTCTGGGAGCTAGGAGAGTCCAAATGAGGTGCGGTTTTCAGCCACGTGATCGTGATCGAACGACCAAGAGCATGGAGGGGAGTTTGGTGGGTTTTGGGCCATTTAGAAAGGGGTGTTGGGCTGCAAACAAAAGAGGCTTTTGCGGTTACCCGGTTAACCGTTGGAGTATCAAACGACCTTCAAATGGCACGAAACTTGACAGGCGGTCTACCGGTGCTATACCAAGGCCGCTTGACAAACCTCGGACCATTCCGAGACCGTTCAACACCCGCACATGAAAAGAGGTAAAAGGGGCGCCGGGAGACATAGGAGTGCCGGATTGGAAAACGGACAACGGGGAAAATGCTCGGATGCATGAGACGAACACGTATGCAAAATGAAATGCACATGATGACATGATATGAAATGCAGATGATGACATGGCAAAGTGCAACACGCAAGCACATGACATGGCAAAGACGATTTAATAATCGCAGACACCGGCGATCGAATCCGGCGCATAACACTCCTCCACTAACAAGAGATCTCGTCCCGAGATCTTAGGACCGAGACGGAAGAGAAAAGGAAGAGGTGAAACCAAAAACTCAAGAGAAGAAGCAAAGATTTGAGAGCACTCGAGAAGAAGAGAGCAATGACGAGAATGACGAGAATCGAAAGCTCATGGAAACATGATAGACTCAGAAACAACTCCGGTTCGAACGAGATAAGAAATGAATAAGACTGAAAGGATTTAGGCAGCACATCGGTTGAACAAGGAAAGAATAGAACATGAGCTTCAAAAGATGGAATGACACTTGACGAGATAAACAACGCAATGCCTCCGGAAGAATTGAAAGAATTTGAATGAAAAGAACTTAGAAGAAAGGATTGAGTGGATTTGAATATCTGAGAAGAACAAAGAAATGCAAAACTCCAATTCAAAAGAATACGGAGAATTAATTGCACTTCGAGATGCAAGAAGAAAAGGTACTTGAATACCTCCAGAAGAATCTTGATGAACTCTTGAAGAAATGAATTAAATCATGAAGAACCACCGTGAAGAACTCCGGTAACAAAAGGATGACGAGATAGAACAAAAGGATGAAAGAATAAGATGAGCCTTGCGATAATTTAGATGGGGGTTCCGACGAAATGGCCGAGAAAATTGAACTCCGGAAAAGAAAAGATGGAAAGACTTGGAACTAGAATTTATTCCTCAAGAACAAACTCCGAAGAAAAAGATTAAACACTTGGATGAAATAAGAATAATATTTATTGTATGCTTATCCTTCATCAAATTAAATTGATGACCAACAATGAATTCGTGATCTTACTTATTCTTCTTGAAAAAGGATTAAGGGGAAACATCGCACAAAACTTGAGAACGACTTCATGAACCACCGGTAGGATTGAAAAGAACGAATGGATTAGTGTGATAATCAAAGAAAAGAATCTTGAACGCACCACCGTAAGAATTTGGAAATGACTGATGAAAGAGAAAGAAGCACCGGGAAGAATTAGACGATCAAATATGCTCGAGGGGATTTAGATGCAAAAGAACAAAGAGATCATGAGCTGATTAAAGAACACTTGACGAAGCACCGGAAGAATATTGAGATGAACGAAGGGGCACGGATATAGAATAATTGGAGAACGAATCTGAAAACTTAGAACGAAGCAATATTCTGAAAAGATGGCCTCCGGATGATCGAGACGGCAAAACCAACTCCTGAAATACTCCGGATGGATGAAAAGGAATATCTGACAAATGGAATAATATGAGAGGATAACATGAAGCTAGAACCATGAAACTCCGGGGGAACGGACAAGATTTAGAGGAAACTCTTCTTCAATCTTCAAATGATGACGAGAAACACCACCAAAATTACTGAGATACTCCGGAAGAATGAAAAGCAAAGTGGTTGAGCCAACAATGAAATGATTAGAAATCGATCTTGGAAAGGCATCTGACTGATGAAATTCATTCTTACGTCACACTTGAAAAGAATTGAGAATAACTCCGGGGAAATTAAAAGAGTCAGGTAAGATCCTGGGAAAGACCTGTGGGTTAGGGCCCACTAAAAGAAAACACCGTTGAAAAGGGATGACGAATGATAGATGATGCACCGAACAATTGAAATATTTGAGTGAGGTGACAACCTCGAATTAATTGGAACACAAAGTAATCTCTTGAGATGTCTTACGAACTCCGGAATGATAAATCAAGCAGAGGCGAACGAGCAAGGGGAAAACATTTGAGCCGAGGAAAGAATATGATCAACCAAAACTTGAATTGAATCCACCGAAAGGAAAAGAGATGAAGAATGTCAAACAAGACGAGAATTCACCGTTGAAATAGTTGAGGGAAGATCAAGAGACTCCGCATTTAATGAAATTTATGGTCGGAAGAAACTCGAACTCCGGGAAGAAAAAGGGTGGAGGGCGGAAAACAAATCAACTTGAAGGGGAAATCGATTTAATCTCTTGAAGAGAAAACACCGTTGAAATCATTGAGGAAATAAAGCAAAGACTTCGCACGAGTAGGATGGATACTGACACGGACTCGTTCCAGAAGAAGAACAGGAGGGCGGTGGGAAAACAAGGACAACTTCGGACAAGGAAAAACAACGAGGTCGGAGGGAGAACTGAGGATTCAACTCAAAGATGAAGAGGCTCGAGTCAACTTGACGAGAAATGCACCGGATGCAAAGAGCTGAGGAACCATTACCGGAAAAACCAACTGCGTGATCCTAAAGAAGATTTGAAGGGAAGAGAAGTAATTCAAAACACCTACGCCAAGATTTCTCACCAGAGCGATTTAAGGGCTGAGGAGTAAAAGAATTCCTACTCCGATATAACTAGACTCAAAACAGTTTTTTCTAGACTCAACAACGGCCAAAACTACACGATCAATCAAGGGGCCTTAAGGTCGGTCGAGGCTCGATACAAACTTGTCACGCCTAATATGCGACCCTATCCAAAGGAACTCGACGGTCCCACCAAGGATAGACCAAGATATTGAAACGCTTTTGCAAGGTGGATATCATTACATCAACATTACATAAAAGATGGGGACATACATAAGGCACAAATGCCACCGAATACATCAACATCATATATAAGAACAACATCCGACTACGGATGAAACATAAATGTAAACTCAAACGACATCCACTCGCTAGCCCAGTGCTGCCGACCGAACCTATCCCCGATCGAGGAAGAAGCGTAAGAAGAACTCCAACCAAGCAAACATCGCCTTCAAGGCCAAGATCATCGCAAACCTGTACCGCAATCGGTGGTGTAGTAATCAGAGCCACGAGGACTCAAAGAATCCCATTACCATGGGTATCAAGACTAGCAAAGCTTAATGGGAAAGGAAGGGCTAAAGTGGTGAGGTTGCAGCAGCGACTAAGCATATATGGTGGCTAACATACGCAAATGAGAGCGAGAAGAGAAACAAAGGAACGGTCGCCAATTAGTAATGATCAAGAAGTGATCCTGAACTCCTACTTACGCCGACATAACCCGTAAACCGTGTTCTCCTCTCGATCAACCCCGAAAAGAGACACTCACTACACGCATTACGGTTGGTGTATTTTAGAAGAGTTTGCTTCAAGTTACTACAACCGGATATTAACAAATTCCCATCTGCCACATAACTACGGGCACGGCTTTCGAAAGTTTATACCCGCAGGGTGTCCCAACTTAGCCCATGATAAGCTCTCGCGATCAACGAAGGATATTCTTCTCCCCGAAGACCCGATCAGTCTCGAATCCCGCTACAAGACATTCCGACAAGAATAAAACAAGTCCAGAAGACCTCCCGCGGCCGACACCTCGATAGTAGCCGCCAGATCTCGCCTCGTGCCACGCACCGGATAAGCTAAGCGCATGTGTACCGACGTAACCCAAGTTGCTAAGGGATGGTCCCAAGACGGTGCTTAGTTTGGACCAACGCTAGACAAGCACCGCCCGGGGTAATAAAGATGACCTCGGGATGCGCGACTCCCAAGGGAAAAAGGCTAGGTAAGGCAAATGTAAAACCAAAGTTGGGCCTTGCTGAAAAGTCTTATTCAAAGCGAATCTGTCAAGGGGTCCCATAAATCACCCGACCGCGTTAGGGACGCAAAATCCGGGAACATAACACCGATATGACGGAAACTAGGCGGCAAGAGGGAACAAAACACAGTGCATAAGGCCGAGCCTTCCACCCTTTACCAAGTATATAGATGCATTAATAATATAAGATATATTGTGATATCCCAACAAGTAAACATGTTCCAACAAGGAACAACATCTCCATGTTCCAACAAGGAACAAACTTCCTCTTCACCTGCAACTAGCAACGCTATAAGAGGGGCTGAGCAAAGCGGTAACATAGCCAAACAACGGTTTGCTAGGAATGGTGCAAAAGGTTAGAGGCTGACATGGCAATATGGGATGGCTTGATAAACAGGTAATAGGTAGCGCAACATAGCGATAGAACGAAGCAACTAGTATAGCAATGATAGTAGTGAGATCCAGGGTAGCGGTCATCTTGCCTGAAATCCCGCAAGGAAGAAGAACGAGTCCATGAAGAAGACGGACGGATGAAGCCGAACCAAGCGTAGACGAACGAATCCTCACGACCGCAACGAAACAGGAACTAACAAGAGAAGCACACAACATAGGTAAACATACCCCACATAGACAAGACATGAAGCACAAACAAGCATGATGCATGACAAGACTACATGAAGCTACTCATGGCAAGGGATGATGCAAACAAGAGCAAGACATCAAAGCAAGTTTAAATGAGGCCGGAAACGACATAGAACAATTCCGGTAAGTCCTCATATGCAAATTTCGAAATTGGTCCAGATCTGAATAAACCTTATGTTCAATTTGTTAAACAGCAAGTTAAGATGCACCACGATGATCTACATGAAATTCTAGTCAAGTTACATATAAAGTTCATTAGATTCGGAGCTACGGGCTAGAAGATATGAGCAAAACAAGATAAACATGGCATTGATGCAAAATGCATACAAACATCAAGCAAACACCTCAAAAACATGGATGCAACATGATAATATGAAACTACATGCGAAATCAAGCACGTTTCATATAGAGCACACTCAAAACGGAGCAACGGTTCAACACATACACACAATACAAGTCATAGCAACAATCTGTCCAAAACAGCAACTAGGCATATTGCAAGCATCAAAACAACATGCTACAAGACCTCAAAATAATAACAAAAGGCATGGGCATGATGTACATGTAAAGCATTACAAAACATGAACACTGAGCTATCTCCAGAAATCACTAGAACATGCTCAAACACACATGGCAAGATTGCAAATAATAACAGCCTGACTTATCAGAAATAACATCAAAGTTGCAATGTTTAGAGCTATCAAACAACATGTTACAGAACTTAACATGGCAAACAAAGGCATGGCGTGAGCCTACTAATTGCATAGAACAAAAGTCCCTTAGTGACCATAAGCCAAAAGGATCAGAAAATATGATGGCACCCATGTAAACATGGCAAGTAATATTACAGATTCATACATGGCAGAAACAACAAGTAGGCATAAACATCGCCAAAATTAACTTGTCACGCCCAATATGCATCATAACTATGTCATCGCTGTTCAGTTTTGCGCATGTAATATGTCAAAATGTTCGCTCGAAGAGTAGATCATTTCTCATTGCATCATTTTATTTGAGCTCATCTTGGTGCCCGAAATGCTGTTGGAAGAGTGCTATGTGATGTTAGTTTTGATTCTATCCGAACATGCACTTTGTCATTTTCGCCATGATTGATGTGTGCATCATATGGACTTGAGTCCTACATGTGTTTTGTAATATGCCATGCCATCTTTTCAGGGCTGTATGCCATGTATTTTTGTGATCGATGTGGTGACTAGCACAAGCATGCAAAGTAGGCTTCCGATGTTGTTGTTTTCAGCCCTGCTTTTGGTCGATATTTTCATGCCATGTTAACTTGATGCTACAGAGAGATCCATGCATATTTTGAGATACTTCAGTAAGGATGTTTTGTCATGCATGTCTTGCTCTATCCATCCATGTCCTTGTTTGCAATTATGGAGTAGTCTATCTTGAGTCAATCGAGCTCTACTTTTGCTATAAAATGTTTCCTGGCAGATTGTTTACATGTTATTCAATTTTGCCAAGGTTGTTGTAGTTGATCCGTATGCTATGATGTTGTTCTTGCCATGTATAGCTTCTATGCCATGTCTTCTTGATGTATGCATGCTTATTATATCATGTATTGCTCTGTGGTGAGTGGTTCAAGCTCACCAACATGCCTACTTATCGTTGTTTCTGCCATGTATGAATCTGTATATAACTTGCCATGTTTACATGGGTGCCATCATATTTTCCGATCCTTTTGGCTTATGGTCAGTAAGGACTTTTGTTCTATGCTTTGAGTAGATTCATGACATGCCTTTGTTTGCCATGATAAGTTCCAATAACATGTTGTTTGATAGCTCTAAACATTGCAACCTGATGTTATTTCCTGATAAGTCTGGAACTGTTATTATTTGCAATCTTGCCATGTGTGTTTGAGCATGTTCTAGTGATTTCTGGAGATAGCTCAGTGTTCATGTTTTGTAATGCTTTACCTGTAGATCATGCCCATGCCTTTTTTTATTATTTTGAGGTCCTGTAGTATGTTGTTTTGATGCTTGCAATATGCCTAGTTGCTGTTTTGGATAGATTGTTGCTATGACTTGTATTGTGTGTATGTGTTGAACCGCTGTTCGCTTTTGAAGTGTGCTCTATATGAAACGTGCTTGATTTCGCATGTAGTTTCATATTATCATGTTGCATCCATGTTTTGAGGTGTTTGCTTGATGTTTGTATGCATTTTGCATCAATGCCATGTTTATCTTGTTTTGCTCATATCTTCTAGGCCGAGTTCAATCTAATGAACTTTATATGTAACTTGACTAGAATTTCGTAGATCATCGTGGTGCATCTTAACTTGCTGTTTAACAACTTGAACATAAGGTTTATTCAGATCTGGACCAATTTCGAAATTTGCATATGAGGACTTACACCGAATTGTTCTATGTCGCTTCCGCCTCATTTAAACTTGCTTTGATGTGTTGCTCTTGTTTGCATCATCCCTTGCCATGAGTAGCTTCATGTAGGCTTGTCATGCATCATGCTTGTTTGTGCTTCATGTCTTGTCCATGTGTGGTGTGTTTACTATGTTGTGTGCTTCTTTGTTAGTTCCTGCTTTTGTTGCGGTCGTGAGGATTCGCTCGCTCACGCTTGGTTTGGCTTCATCCGTCCGCCTTCTTCATGGACTCGCTTCTTCTTCCTTATGGATTTCAGCAAGATGACCGCTACCTGGATCTCACTACTATCATTGCTATGCTAGTTGCTTCGTTTCATCGCTATGCCGCGCTACCCATTACCTGCTTATCAAGCCATCCCATATTGCCATGTCAGCCTCTAACCTTTTGCACCCTTCCTAGCAAACCGTTGTTTGGCTATGTTACCGCTTGCTCAGCCCTCTTATAGCGTTGTTAGTCGCAGGTGAAGATGAAGTTTGTTCCTTGTTGAACATGGAGATGTTGTTCTTGTTGAACATGTTTACTTGTTGGGATATCACAATATATCTTATATTATTAATGCATCTATATACTTGGTAAAGGGTGAAGGCTCGCCTTATGCCTGGTGTTTTGTTCCACTTTTGCCGCCCTAGTTTCCGCCATATCGGTGTTATGTTCCCGATTTTGCGCCCCTAACGCGGTCGGGTGATTTATGGGACCCCTTGACAGTTCGCTTTGAATAAGACTTTTCCAAAGAAGGCCCAATATTGGTTTTACATTTGCCTTACCTAGCCTTTTTTTCCTTGGGAGTCGCGCATCCCGAGGGTCATCTTTATTTACCCCCGGCCGCTTGTCTAAGCTGCTGGTCCAAACTAGAGCACCGCGGACCATCCCTTGGCAACTTGGGTTACGCCGGTACTGTGACGCTTAGCTTATCCGGTCGTGGCCTCGAGACGAGATACGCTGCTACTATCGGATGTTTGACGCACGAGGTCTTGCTGGTCTTGTTTTATTGTTGTCGAAATGTCTTGTAGCCGGATTCCGAGACTGATCGGTCTTCCCGGAGAAGGAATATCCTTCGCTGATCGCGAGAGCTTATCATGGGCTGTTGGGACACCCCGCAGGTTTGAACTTTCAAAGCCGTGCCCGCGTTATGTGGCGATGGAATTTGTTAATATCCGTTGTAGTAAACTTGAAGCAAACTCTTCTAAAATACACCAACCGTAAACCGTGAGTGTCTCTTTTCGGGTTGATCGAAGGAGAACACGGTTTCGGTTATGTATGACGAAGTAGGAGTTCAGGATCACTTGATCATTACTAGTTGACGATCGCCTTTGTTTCTTTCTCGCCTCATTTGCGTTGGTTAACCACCATATATGCTTAGTCGCTGCTGCAACCTCACCACTTTACCCCTTCCTTTCCCATTTAGCTTTGCTAGTCTTGATACCCATGGTAATGGGATTGCTGAGTCCTCGTGGCTCATGACACTACCCCACCAGTTGCAGTGTACAGGTTTATATGATCATGACGTGAGAGCGATGTTTGCTTGTGTCGGAGTTCTTCTTCCGCTTCTTCTTCGCCGTGGGATAGGTTCCAGTGTCGGCAGCCTGGCTAGCAGTGGTGGATGTCGCTTGAGTTTCGTTTATGTTTCATCCGTAGTCGGATGTCGCTTTGTATATGATGTTGATGTATTCTGTGGCATTTGTGCCTTATGTATGTGTCCCCATCTTTATGTAATGTTGATGTAATGATATCCACCTTGCAAAAGTGTTTCAATATGCGGGTCTATCCTTGGTGGGACCGTCGAGTTCCTTTTGGATAGGGTCGCATATTGGGCGTGACAAGTTGGTATCAGAGGATAGACTGGGTGGGAGGGCGGGAAAACACAGACAACTTGGAAGGGGAAACGACGAGTGACTTCAAGAGGAAACACCGTTGAAAACATTGAGGAAAGAAAACAAAGGCTTCGCATTTAGTAGAAAGGGTACTGATTACGGACTCGTTCCAATAAGAAGAAGGGTGGGCGGTGGGAAAAGAAAACAACAGAGGATTGAACTCAAAGATGAAGATGGTCGAGTCAACTTGACGAGAAATGCACCAGATGAAAAGAGCTGAGGGCCAACGATCGGAAAACCAACTGCGGAACCTAAAGAAAATTTGAAGGGGACGAGGAGTAATTCAAAACACCTACGCCAAGATTTCTCACCAGAGCGATTTAAGGGCAGAGGAGTAAAAAGAATTCCTACTCCGATATAACTAGACTCAAAACAGTTTTCTTCTAGACTCAACAACGCCAAACTACACGATCAATCAAGGGGCTCCTAAGGTCGGTCGAGGCTCGATGTTAACTTGAACACGCCTAATATGCGACCCTATCCAAAAGGAACTCAAGGTCCCACCAAGGATAGACCCGAGATATTGAAACGCTTTTGCAAGGTGGATATCATTACATCAACATTACATAATAGTGGGATACACACATAAGGCACGTAATGCCACAAGAATACATCAACATCATATACAAGATCCACATCCGACTACGGATGAAACATAAACAGAAGCTCAAACAATATCCACCGCTAGCCCAGTGCTGCCGACCGAACCTATCCCCGATCAAGAAGAAGCGTAAGAAGAACTCCAATACAAGCAAACATCGCCTCAAGGCCATGAGCATCGCAACCTGTACTCGCAATCGGTGGTGTAGTAATCAGGAGCCACGAGGACTCAAAGAATCCCATTACCATGGGTATCAAGACTAGCAAAGCTTAATGGGAAAGGAAGGGATAAAGTGGTGAGGTTACAAAGAGCGACTAAGCATATATGGTGGCTAACATACGCAAATGAGAGCGAGAAGAGAAACAAAGGAACGGTCGTCAACTAGTAATGATCAAGAAGTGATCCTGAACTCCTACTTACGTCGACATAACCCGTAAACCGTGTTCACCTCTCGATCAACCCCAAAAGAGACACTCACGGTTACGCATACGGTTGGTGTATTTTAATTAAGATCAACTTCGGTTTTCTACAACCGACATTAACAAATTCCCATCTGCCACATAACCGCGGGCACGGCTTTCGAAAGTTCAAACCTCGCAGGGTGTCCCAACTTAGCCCATGATAAGCTCTCGCGATCAACGAAGGATATTCTTCCCCGGAAGACCCGATCAGTCTCGAATCCTGCCACAAGACATTTCGACAGCAATAAAACAAGACTAGCAAGACCTCCCGCGCGTGCCGACATCCCGATAGTAGCCGCACAGATCTCGCCTCGTGCCACGACCGATAAGCTAAGCGCAGTACCGACGTAACCTAAGTTGCTAAGGGATGGTCCCAAGACGGTGTTTAGTTTGACCAACGCTTAGACAAGCACCGCCCGGGGGGGGGTAATAAAGATGACCTCAGATGCGCGACTCCTGTGGGAAAAAGGCTAGGTGAGGCAAATGTAAAACCAATGTTGGGCCTTGCTGAAAAATCTTATTCAAAGCGAACTGTCAAGGGGGTCCCATAAATCACCCGACCGCGTTAGGGACGCAAAAATCCGGGAACATAATACCGATATGACGGAAACTAGGGCGGCAAGAGTGGAACAAAACACTGCATAAGGCCGAGCCTTCCACCCTTTACCAAGTATATAGATGCATTAATTAAATAAGATATATTGTGATATCCCAACAAGTAAACATGTTCCAACAAGGAACAACATCTCCATGTTCCAACAAGGAACAAACTTCATCTTCACCGCAACTAACAACGCTATGAGGGGCTGAGCAAAGCGATAACATAGCCAAACAACGGTTTGCTAGGAAGGGTGACAAAGGTTAGAGGTTCATGGCAATTTGGGAGGCTTGAGCAGCAAGTGATAGGTAGCGAAAGATAGCGATAGAACGAAGCAACTAGCATAGCAATGATAGTAGTGAGATCCAAGGTGACGATCATCTTGCCTGAAATCCCGCAAGGAAGAAGAACGAGTCCATGAAGAAGACGGACGGATGAAGCCGAACCAAGCGTAGACGAACGAATCCTCACGACCGCAACGAAACAGGAACTAACAAGAGAAGCACACAACATAGGTAAACACACCCCACATAGACAAGACATGAAGCACAAACAAGCATGATGCATGACAAGACTACATGAAGCTACTCATGGCAAGGGATGATGCAAACAAGAGCAACACATCAAAGCAAGTTTAAATGAGGCCAGAAACGACATAGAACAATTCCGGTAAGTCCTCATATGCAAATTTCGAAATTGGTCCAGATCTGAATAAAACTTATGTTCAAGTTGTTAAACAGAAAGTTAAGATGCACCACGATGATCTACGCGAAATTCTAGTCAAGTTACATATAAAGTTCATTAAATTCGGAGCTACGGCTTAGAAGATATGAGCAAAACAAGTTAAACATGGCATTGATGCAAAATGCATACAAACATCAAGCAAACACCTCAAAACAAGGATGCAACATGATAATATGAAGCTACATGCAAAATCAAGCAAGTTTCATATAGAGCACACTCAAACGGAGCAACGGTTCAACACATACACACAATACAAGTCATAGCAACAATCTGTCCAAAACAGCAACTAGGCATATTGCAAGGATAAAAAAACATGCTACAGGACCTCAAAGTAATAACAAAAGGCATGGGCATGATGTACAGGTAAAGCATTACAAAACATGAACACTGAGCTATCTCCAGAAATCACTAGAACATGCTCAAACACACATGGCAAGATTGCAAATAATAACAGCTTGCATTTATCAGAAATAACATCAAAGTTGCAATGTTTAGAGCTATCAAACAACATGTTACAGGAACTTATCATGACAAACAAAGGCATGGCATGAATCTACTCAAAGCATAGAACAAAAGTCCCTTACTGACCATAAGCCAAAAAGGATCAGAAAATATGATGGCACCCATGTAAACATGGCAAGTTATATTACAGATTCATACATGGCAGAAACAACGATAAGTAGGCATGTTGGTGAGCTTGAACCACTCACCACAGAGCAATACATGATATACTAAGCATGCATACATCAAGAAGACATGGCATAGAAGCTATACATGGCAAGAACAACATCATAGCATACACGGATCAACTACAACAACCTTGGCAAAATTGAATAACATGTAAACAATCTGCCAGGAAACATTTTATAGCAAAAGTAGAGCTCGATTGACTCAAGCTATGGCACTCCATAATTGCAAACAAGGGCATGGATGGATAGAGCGAGACATGTATAACAAAACATCCTTACTGAAGTATCTCAAAATATGCATGGATCTCTCGGTAACATCAAGTTAACATGGCATAAAAATATCAGGAAAACAAGGCTGAAATCAGCAACATCATGAAGCCTAGTTTGCATGCTTGTGCTAGTCACCACATCGATCACAAAAATACATGGCATACACCCCTGAAAATATGGCATGGCATATTACAAAACACATGTAGGACTCAAGTCCATAGGATGCACACATCAATCATGGAGAAAATGACAAAAGTGCAAGTTCTGAGAAAAATCAGAAACTAACATCACATAGCACTCTTCCAACAGCATTTCGGGCACCAAGATGAGCTCAAATGAAAATGATGCAATGAAATGAGATGATCTACTCTTCGAGGCGAACATTTTGACATATTACATGCGCAAAACGGAGCATAGATGACAGAGTTATGATGCAATGAAAATGCAAGAAAATAACAAAATAACGAGGACTTAGTGGATTCGGGGTCAACCTCCGGATTAGCACGGATTTCGATGCAGGGCCGGACCTCGCCGGAATTTCGCCGGAGACGGAGAGGAAGGGCCCGGGGAGACCTCCTCCAGCCGGATCTCACCGGATCCGGCGCGGGGACGCCGGAGGAGAGGCGGCGGGCGGCGCCGGAGGCCGAGGGCGCGGGAGAGGCGCATGGGCGGGCGAAGTGAAGGGCAGCCCGGCGAGGGTTGCAGCGCGCCGAGGGCGCTGGGAGCTCGGGCCATGGCGCGGCGACGAGCTGCGGCGCGCGGGCGGCAAGGCGACGGGCGGCGGGACTCGGCGGCGGGTCCAGCGAACGCCGGGCGACGGGCGGCGGCGGCAGGTGGCGCCGGCGGGCGACCGGGAGGAGCGGGAGGCGCGCCGAGATCCGGGGCCAGAGGCGCTGGCGGCTTCGGGCCCAAGCGGCTTCGGATGGCTCGGCGACCGCATGGCCGCGGGAAGAGAGAGAGGTGAGGGCGCGGCCTGGCTGGGAGGAGAGAGGCGGCGGGTGATGTGGCAGGAGGTGATTGGCCGGAGCGAGGTGGCGGCCGGACGCTGCCCGCGCCGGGCGGACGGTCCGCAGCATGGAGGAAGAAGGGCTAGGTTAGGGGGCGTTTGATCCGCGAATTTCGGTGGGATCTAGTTTATAGGTAGAGGGAGCTAGGAGAGTCCAAATGAGGTGCGGTTTTGCCACGCGATCGTGATCGAACGACCGAGAGCATGGAGGGAGTTAGATGGGTTTTGGGCCACTTTGAAGGGGTGTTGTGCTGCACACAAAGAGGCCTTTATGGTTACCCTTGCTAACTGCTGAGTACCAAACGACCTCCAAATGGCACGAAACTTGACAAAGCGGTTCACCGGTGCTATACCAAGGCCGCTTGAAAACCTCGACCATTCCGAGACCGTTCAACACCCGCACATGAAAAGAGGTAAAAGGGGGCACCGGGAGACATAGGAGTGCCGGATTGGAAAACGGACAACGGGGAAAATGCTCGGATGCATGAGACGAACACGTATGCAAAATGAAATGCACATGATGACATGATATGAAATGCAGATGATGACATGGCAAAGTGCAACACGCAAGCACATGACATGGCAAAGACGACGAATAATCGATGACACACCGCGCGATCGAATCCGGGCGCATAGCCGGCGCTGGTGGCATCTCCGCTGGTCGCCGCGGGTCTCCGAGCTCGTGGGGTCGGCGGGCGGCGGGGTCGGGTCGGCGACGGCAAGGCCGCGACGACGGGCAGGCAAGCGCGGCGGCTCAGTTGGGGGCGGCGGCGCGCGGGATGAGGAGGGAGAGGGGGTTGGGGTTATAAAGGGGAGGGGGGTCCGTGCCTTGGGGAGGGGGCACGGGGGGCGTGGCCGAGCCGGACTCAAGCGGCGGCGGCGTCTGGATTCTCCTCAGCGGAGCGCGAGGGGGGGGGAGGGCTGGGGCATTGCATTGGCCGGCTGGGCCTTGGCCCAAAGGGGCGCGACGCGGTTTTTTTTAAACAAAACGAAACGAATTAAAAATAAAACCAAACAAACTCTAAATTAAATAAAATTAATTTTCCCGACTCCTAAAAATGAGTCTAACAAAATGAACTTTAAAACGGGCAAATGCATATTTTTAAAATACTATTTTTTCCTAAAGCAAATAAACTTTCAAAACCAAATTTTGATTTATTTATTAAATCTTCATTTTTCCTAAATGTTGGGAAAGTCATATTATTCCTCTCTTAATTTTTTTTTTTATCGCAAAAACTTTTGAAGATAAATAAATAAACTAAATGATCCTATTTTCAAAATTTGAGAAATCCCAAATATGAAAATAATGAAATTTCCAACTTTCTCCGAGGGTCCTTGAGTTGCGTGAAATTTTCTAGGATCGGAAAAATGCGAGAAAATATGATATGCATGATGACCTAATGTATAACATTCCAAATTGAAAATTTGGGATGTTACACTCAGATTTCATGGCCTCAAGCCATTTTATGGAATCTGGGCTCACTATCACTTCTTCATAGTTCATAGGTTCGCCATGGTCTAATAACATAACTTCCGTAACAGGATTACCGTATTCACCGGTGCGGATCTTACTCGGTTTACCTATGAGGTTCAAGAATAACTTGATCTGAAGTTTCATGATCATCATCATTAACTTCCTCACTAATTGGTGTAGGTGTCAAAGAAACCGGTTTCTGCGATGAGCTACTTTCCAATAAGGGAGTTGGTACAGTTACCTCATCAAGTTCTACTTTCCTCCCACTCACTTCTTTCGAGAGAAACTCCTTCTCTAGAAAAACTCTGAATTTAGCAACAAAAGTCTTGCCTTCGGATTTGTGATAGAAGGTGTAACCAACAGCCTCCTTTGGGTATCCTATGAAGACACATTTCTTCGATTTGGGTTCGAGCTTATCAGGTTGAAGCTTTTTCACATAAGCATTCCAGCCCCAAACTTTAAGAAAAGACACCTTTGGTTTCTTGCCAAACCATAGTTCATAAGGCGTCGTCTCTACGGATTTTGACGGTGTCCTATTTAACGTGAATGCAGCCGTCTCTAAAGCATAACCCCAAAACGATAGCGGTAAATCAGTAAGAGACATCATAGATCGCACCATATCAAGTAAAGTACGATTATGATGTTCAGACACACCATTACGCTGTGGTGTTCCAGTGGCGGAGTTGCAAACTATTCCGCATTGTTTCAAATGTAGACCAAACTCAGAACTCAAATATTCTCCTCAACGATCAGATCAGAAACTTTATTTTCTTATTACGATGATTTTCAACTTCACTCTGAAATTCTTTGAACTTTTAAAAAGTTTCAGACTTATGTTTCATTAAGTAGATATACCCATATCTGCTTAAATCATCTGTGAAAGTGAGAAAATAACGATATCCGCCACGAGCCTCAACATTCATCGCACCACATACATCCGTATGTATAATTTCCAACAAATCTGTTGCTTTTCCATAGTTCCGAGAACGGTGTTTTAGTCATCTTGCCCATGAGGCACGGTTCGAAGTACCAAGTGATTCATAATAAAGTGGTTCCAAAAGTCCATCAAGATGGAGTTTCTTCATGCGCTTTACATCGATATGACCTAAACGGCAAAAGGCCACAAATAAGTTGCACTATCATTATCAACTCTGCATCTTTTGGTTTCAACATTATGAATATGTGTATCACTACTATCGAGATTCAATAAAATAGACCAGTCTTCAAGGTTGCATGACCATAAAAGAATATTACTCATAAAAATAGAACAACCATTATTCTCTCGATGAATGAATAACCGCCTCGCATCAAACAAGATCCAGATATAATGTTCATGCTCAACGCTGGCACCAAATAACAATTATTTAGGTCTAATACTAACTCAAGGTAGATGTAGAGGTAGCGGCTGTCCGCGGTCACATCGACTTTGGAACCATTTCCACGTGCATCGCCACCTCGCCCTTTGCCAATCTTCGCTAATCCATAGCCCTTGTTTCGAAGTTGCAAATATTAGCAATGTAACCAGTATCAAATACCCAAAAGCTATCAAGAGCATTAGTAAGGTACACATCAATAACATGTATATCACATATACCTTTGTTCACCTTGCCATCCTTCTTATCCGCCAAATACTTGGGGCAGTTCCGCTCAAAGGACCACCTGCTTATGAGAAGCACTCAGCCTCGTGCTTTGGTCTAGACTTGGTTTCTTCTCCTCAAGCAGAACTTGCTTGTTGTTCTCCTTGAAGTTCCCTTCTTCTTCCCTTTGCCCTTTTTCTTGAAACTCGGTGGTCTTATTGACCATCAACACTTGATGCTCCTTCTGATTTCTACCTCCGCAGCCTTTAGCATTGCGAAGAGCTCTAGAATTGTCTTATCCATCCCTTGCATGTTATAGTTCATCACGAAGCTCTTGTAGCTTGGTGGCAGTGATTGGAGAATTCTGTCAATGACGCTATCATCCGGAAGATTAACTCCCAATTGAATCAAGTTATTATTATACCCGCACATCTTGAGTATATGCTCACCGACAGTAACTATTCTCCTCCATCTTGCAGCTGAGAACTTATTGGAGACTTCATATCTCTCAATCCGGCATTTGCTTGAAATATTAACTTCAACTCCTCGAACATCTCATATGCTCCATGACGCTCAAAATGTCGCTGAAGTCCCGGTTCTAAGCCGAAGCATGGCACATCGAACTATCGAGTAGTCATCAGCTTTTGCTCGCCAGACGCTCATAACATCCGTGTTGCTCCGCAGCAGGTCCGCACCCAGCGTGCTTCCAGACGTAATTCTTCCGCGCAGCAATGAGGATAATCCTCGTTACGGACCCAGTCCGTAATTGCTGCCATCATCTTTCAACTTTGCTTTCAAGGAACGATTAAAATTCAATGGAACAACAAAGACGAGCCATCTATCTACAATCAACATAGACAAGCAAGATACTATCAGTACTAAGTTCATGATAAATTTAAGTTCAATTAATCATATTACTTAAGAACTCCCACTTAGATAGACATCCTCTAATCCTCTAAGTGATCACGTGATCCAAATCAACTAAACCATGTCCGATCATCACGTGAGATGGAGTAGTTTCAATGGTGAACATCACTATGTTGATCATATCTACTATATGATTCACGCTCAACCTTTCGATCTCCGTGTTCCGAGGCCATATCCGTTATATGCTAGGCTCGCAAGTTTAACCTAAGTATTCCGCAGTGCAACTGTTTTGCACCCGCTGTATTTGAACGTAGAGCCTATCACACCCGATCATCACGTGGTGTCTCAAAGACGAAGAACTTTCGCGAACGGTGCATACTGTGGAGAACACTTATACTTTGATAATTTAGTGAGGGATCATCTTATAATGCTACCGCCAATCAAAGCAAGAGAAGATGCATAAAAGATAAACATCACATGCAATCAATATAAGTGATATGATATGGCCATCATCATCTTGTGCTTGTGATTCCATCTCCGGCAATCCGCCATGATCACCATCACCACCGGCGCCGACACCTTGATCTCCATCGTAGCATCGTTGTCGCCTCACCAATCTTATGCTTTCACGACTATCGCTACCGCTTAGTGATAAAGTAAAGCATTACAGGTGATTGCATTGCATACAATAAAGCGACAACCATATGGCTCCTACCAGCCATGCCGATAACTCGTTACAAAACATGATCATCTCATACAATAAAATTTAGCATCATGGGTTGACCATATCACATCACAACATGCCGTGCAAAAACAAGTTATACATCCTCTACTTTGTTGTTGCAAGTTTTACGTGGCTGCTACGGGCTTAGCAAGAACCGTTCTTACCTATGCATCAAAACCACAACGATAGTTTGTCAAGTTGGTGTTGTTTTAACCTTCGCATGGACCGGGCGTAGCCACACTCGGTTCAACTAAAGTGAGAGAGACAGACACCCGTTGGTCACCTTTAAGCAACGAGTGCTCAAAACGGTGAAACCAATCTCGCGTAAGCGTATGCGTAATGTCGGTCCGGGCCGCTTCATCTCACAATACCGCCGAACCAAAGTATGACATGCTGGTAAGAAGTATGACTTATATCGCCCACAACTCACTTGTGTTCTACTCGCATATGACATCTACGATAAAACCTGGCTCGGATGCCATTGTTGGGGAACGAGTAATTTCAAAAGTTTCCTACGCACATGCAAGATCATGGTGATCCATAGCAACGAGAGGGGAGAGGTTGTCCACGCACTGTGAGACCGAAAGCGAAGCATTAGCACAACGCGTTGGTGTAGTCGTACGCCTTCACGATCCAACCAATCAAGTACCGAACGACGGCACATCCGGAAGTTCAGCACACGCTCAGCCCGATGACGCCCTCGAACTCCGATCCAGCCGAGTGTTGAGGGAGAGTTCCGCAAGACGACGGGCGCAGGACGATGTTGATGTTCTATCGACGCAGGCTTCGCTTAAGCACCGCCACAAGATATCGAGGTGGACTATGGTGGAGGGGGCACCGACACGCTAAAAGATCAAATAGATCAATGTTGTGTCTATGGGGTGCCCCTGCCCCTCAGATATAAAGGAGCAAGGGGGTGCGGCCGACCAAGGAGAGGGCGCGCTGAGGAGTCCTACTCCCACCGAGAGTAGGACTCCCCCCCCCCTTTCGTAGTTGGATTAGGACTTGGGAGGGGGAAGGAATGGAGGAGAAGAAGGAAGGGGGTGCGCCGCCCCCCTCTCCTTGTCCTATTAGGACTGGGGGGAGGGGCGCGGCCCAGCCCTAGCAGCCTCTCCTCTCTTCCACCTAGGCCCACTAAGGCCCGTTATGTTCCCGGGGTTCCGTAACCTCCCTGCATCTCAGAAAATCCCGATTTCATCCGAACACTTCCGATATCCCAACATAGGCTTCCAATATATCAATCTTCATGTCTCGACCATTTCGAGACTCCTCGCCATGTCCGTGATCACATCGGGACTCAACAACCTTCAAACATCAAAACATATAAACTCATAATATAACTGCCATCGAACGTTGTTGCAGCACCCTACGGTTCAAGAACTATGTAGACATGACCGAGACACGCCTCGGTCAATAACCAATAGCGAAACCTAGATGCTCATATTGGCTCCACATATTCTACTAAGATCTTTATCGGTCGATCGCATAACAACATACGCTGTTCCCTTTGTCATCGGTATGTTACTTGCCCGAGATTCGCTCGTCGGTATCTCAATACCTAGTTCAATCTCGCTACGGAAAGTCTTTACTGCTCCGTAATACATCATCCCGCAACTAACTCATTAGTTGCAATGCTTGCAAGGCTTAAGTGATGTGTATTACCGAGAGGGCCCAGAGATACCTCTCCGACAATCGGAGTGACAAACCTAATCTCAAATAGGCCAACCCAACATGTACCTTCTGAGACACCAGAGCTCCTTTATAATCACCCAGCTTACGCTAGACATTTGGTAGCACACAAAGTGTTCCTCCGTAAACGGAGTTGCATAATCTCACAGTTATAGGAACATGTATAAGTCATGAAGAAAGCAATAGCAACATACTAAACGATCGAGTGCTAAGCTAACGGAATGGGTTGTCAATCACATCATTCTTCTAATGATGTGATCCCGTTAATCAAATGACAACTCATGTCTATGGTTAGAAACATAACCATCTTTGATCAACGACCTAGTCAAGTAGAGGCATACTAGTGACAATCTGTTTTCTATGTATTCACACATGTATTATGTTTCCTGTTAATACAATTCTAGGATGAATAATAAACATTTATCATGATATAAGGAAATAAATAATAACTTTATTATTGCCTCTAGGGCATATTTCCTTCAGACGCTGCCTTTGCCACATGCCGATTTAATTCTCAAGATATATTCCTTCAAACCTGCCTTGTTTCATCGCCTCAGCCCCCCACGTGGCTGCATGTGGATCTTTTTGTACTTTCGTCGGCTGTTCCAAAGCCATGTAGACTTTTAATATTATTAGAGGTAAAGCTACTTCATGCACTCGAATCAAAAAGTTGGTTCAAACAGGGAAGAAAGTGGGAAAGCAGAATATGAATATAGGACTTGGTTCTAAGAGGAAACGGGGAAAGTAGTAGATACTAGCTACCCAACCGGCTCTTGGTTGAAAAGGCAAAGAAAGCATGGTGGATGGCGAAGGGTGGGGAAGTGGACCTTTCTCTTGGTTGAAAAAGGAAAGAAAGTGAGGGTGTTGGGGACAACGAAATGAGAATGAGCAGGTCTAGATTTCGTGGCTCACATAGGAAAATGTCGCCGAGGAGATAAAAAATGGGACAAATGCGACATGCTGCCTAAGTGTTTGCCGCTCTTGGGAACCACATCCACTACGAAAAAAAGACACATCCATGACATTTTGGGCTGAACGAAAATTTGTTCTGTCATACATATGACACTTCTATGACGATAAGTGTGACAAACCCAAGATCATCATAGATTTGGCGGCTCCTACTTATGACAAAAATCATGATGTAAAATGGGCTTTTCGCCCCGGGCGGGCCGGAGACGCAGCTGCATGACATTCTTTGGGCCGCCCATGATGGAAAAAACCGTAGAAGCGAGGGGAGGAAAATTTTGGGAGTTCCTGTTACGGTGGGAGGTCGGGGTCGAGCGATGCGCTGCTTTCTCATACACGACGCTGCTGCAGTGCGTAGGCGTTATTCTAATCAACCCGAAGCGAGGCGTTGGGCTCTAATCAACCCGAGCGACAGAATCGCAGGCTACGCTACATCGAACCCGAAGCGATCGATCGATTGTCTGTTAATCAACCCGATCGAGCGATTCTTCGCTATCGCTGCTAATCAAGCCGATCTATTGATGAACAAAGTGAGCGCTGGTGGGGTTTGATGAATAAAGGAGCGGTGGCATTGCTTTGGATGAACAGACCCTGTGGTGTGGAGGGCTGGATGAACAGAGACGGTGGAGGGGTGGTCGGGAGGGGTGGTTGAACAGACCCCGTGGTGTGGAGGGCTGGATGAACAGAGACGGTGGAGGGGTGCCCGTGGAGGGGTGGTTGAACAAGAGCCGTGGAGTAGCGCGGTGGAGGCTTGATGAACAGGAGCCCGTGGAGGCCGGAGGAGGTTGACGGTAGCCCGTGGAGGCCGGAGGAGGTCGACGGTAGCCTGCCGAGGCTAGAGGAGGTCGACGGTAGCCCGCCGAGGCTGGAGGAGGTCGACGTGGAGATGAACAGATCCCGTGGAGTCCTGCTTATGCACGCCGCACTCCTCCCGGCGAACAGGACCCCTGCTTCGCCGTAGGAGGTCTGTTTCGTCTGCTTGCCGCAGACGCCACACCGCCTCCCGATCATCAGACCCCTGCTTCGACCGTAGGAGGTCCGCTTCTCCGCTTTGGGCACGCTGCACTCTCTCGATCAACAGACCTGCTTTAACATGGCCGGTCGAACACAAGGCCGCTTCTCCATTCTCGCGGCACGCCAGCCTTGTTTCCATCGCTTATTCCGGCCCAAGCTGGTTGGCTCCTGCGCCTGCTGCCTCCCGATGAACACGACGCATTCCATTGCTCTCCCATGAACACGACGCATTCCGCTGCTTTCCCTTGAACTCGACGACGACGCTGTTTCTCCGTTCGACCCAGCCATGTACACGACCCGTATGTACGTGACGCGGGTCAGATTTTCTTTCTGCACCTCGCCGCGTGACGACGCGGTACATGCTACGTATGCGTTTCTACTACGACACGCGGCGCCGCTTCTACAACGACCAAAGATGTACGCATATCGTCACGACCAGAATGACAACGCCACGCACGCTTCGACCAGGTGCGCCCCGACCGTCGTGCACTTCCTTGCGGCAAAAATGTAGCTGGTGGGTCCCAACAATGAGGGGCTAATCGTAATTTTTTTGCCCGGACGCACTTCCTTTATGCGGCGAAGATGTAGCTGGTAGGTCCCAGCAGTGTGGGCAAATCGCTTTTTGCCCGGACGCACTTCCTTGCGTATAAGATGTAGCTGGTGGGTCCCAGCAATGTGGGGCGAATCATTTTTTTTTGCCCGGACGCACTTCCTTGCATGCGAAGATGTAGCTGGTGGGTCCCGTGTCGGGGAAACATTTTTTCATGAAATACAAGGTCTGGCTGGTGGGTCCCCGCCATCGTGGAGGAATCATTATTTTGCACGTAATAAGGAGGCACTTCCTTGTCGCCGTGGACCCAAATTGTCACCTCTCCACGACATACCCACGTCCGATGGAAGTCGTTTCGACCACGCTGACCACGCCACCGAGAGCACCACGGCGGTGGACAACGCCAAGGCCTAGGAAGGGACGACTCGAGCCGGGAAGATGCAGCAAAGGATGCCCACGCCAAGAGGAGTACGAGGGTTCACCGTTCGGCCACGTGTGAGGCTGTTGTCGCCACGTAATAACATGGGGTGTGGGTGAGTAGAGGGATGGCCTGGCCAGCGGTGGGAGTAGTAGGGGCGGTGAGGCCTCCGCAGGTATCATAGTCCGCCACGGGAGGCAGGAGCACGCCCACGACCGGGCGCTGGTTTGGGCGGCCGAGCAAGAAGACCAGAGGTTGAAGAAACACTACGGCCGTTGGATGAACATCGACGACAACAGAGCTAGAATCGCTCATATTGACTAAGTTGACAAAGCCCTCCGCCCCATCAACTTGGTAGGCCCACAAGTCAGCCTCCCACTATGTTGGGTTCCAGCAGCGGGGGAGTATTCATTTTATTGTGCGTAATAAGGAGGCACTTCCTTGCGCGCGAAGATAGCTGGTGGGTCCGACATGTCACTGGGGGCATGTTTTTTCATGAATACGAGGCCCTTCCGTGGGTCCCATGTCGTGGAGGAATCATTATTTTGCCCGTAATAAGGAGGCATTTCTTGTGTGCGTCAGGACCCAGCTGTCAGCCTCTCCATGCACAGCCTACCGATGGTGTCGTTTGCTGACCACGCCGCCGAAGCGCATCCAAGGTGGTGGACGACGGCGAGGCCCCGGACAGCAATGAGCCGGAGATGGGAAGACGCGGGAGTAGAGTCACAGACGGAGAGGTGTACGGGGGTTAACCGGTTCTAGTGCGGTGTGGTTCGGCAGTCGGTGGAGAAGAACAGGAGGTGTGGAGGGGTGGACGGATGGCCGGGCCAACGGTGGAGTAGTGCTTCATAGCAAGGCGTGCTAAGCAGAGCTGCTTGCAGCAGGAGGCGGGAGGTGGTCCCGGCGGCGCCCGAAGAAGACGAGAGATTGAAGATGGATGCTACCGTTGGATGTAAATCCAACGGCTAACATGTCGTAATCATTTGTTGACTAAATTGACAACTACTATGCTGGCTTCAACCTATTGGCCCACATTTCAGCCTCCAAAAATGTGGCACGATTCAACCCATTTTTTCAGAATTTACAGCCTTTTTTTGCGCTGTAGAATTTACAACAATTTGATCTTTTTTGAATTACAGCCATTAGCTGGGCTGGGTGAACAAATAATGTAGCGTCCATGCGGCCCATTTATTTTATTTCCTAAAGAATTACAGGTCATTTTCACTTTCTCAAGATACATGATTTTGCTGGGCTGATTCTAATTATAATGTTGGGTTGGGCCAGCAATGTTATCAAAAAATAAAAAGGGGTTGAGCATTTTGTTATAAATATATTTAAATAATAAGTGATATTATTACATTCGTTTAAATCTTACCAAGCTTTTGTACACAATCACTAGGATTTTTGTGCCAAAACAATCCATGATTTTATTTGTTAAGAAATTATTTTATAAGTTAATAAGATGTGGGATATTGTTTTCTTACATATGTAAGTATCTTTAAATATATGATGACAATAAAAATAATATATAATAACATATAAAATAGTTTAAATATATATAAAATAGTTAGAAGGAAACATAAGTTGGACCTCATGCTCCTATTCTTATATAGAAAATAAAACAGACCTCTGCTTTCTTCAAAAAAATACGAAATTGGGATGCCAAAATAAAACCTCGGATGGGAGGTCCATAGGTCGGTCGATACATGAAGGCCCTAAGAAAATACAAACAGGCCTATGGACCTCCCATCCGAGGTCGTGGCTGCATGTTAAAATGAAAGCCTACACGGGCAGCCTAAAACCAAGTCCAACACTTGCCAAAACTTCATCCCTCGCTTTTCTCGTGTTTCGCACACTCGACATTGTGTGGGCATTTGACTTTGCATCATATGAAGATGTGCTATGCATGAATGTTGATCAGCATGATGTTAACTGGTTGGCAGTTCCATTTTCACCATGAATAAAACTTCCAACATGATGTTAACCCTGTTTGAAAAGGCCGTTTAATATAAATGTTCGCCTCGAAAGTTGCAGCTTATCTCGAACTGAACTTGCGCTTATCTCAAACTGAAACTTGCAGTTTTTCTCGAGAATCACATTGTCTGCACTTTTATACTCCTATGAAACTACATTTTTAAGTGCTAAAATAGATCTCTAGAATTCATAAAATACTTCATATGCTCAATATCGCAAATCTGAAATTCAAAAGACATTCATATCTGAAAGTACTCTCAAAATACACAACACAAAACACAATTCACAACCTGCAAATATCGACAACCCTAAGCTCCTCCCGACAATTCACAACCTGCCCGACTATTGGGTGGGGGACAGCCCTCCTGTTCCTTGGCGGCAGAGCAGCCGCTGTGAGACGATGTGAACGGCGAGGGAGACAATGGCGGGAAGCGCCATTTGGCCAACTCTTTTCTCCTCTTGCGTTGGGTTCACCAACGAAGACTCCACCGCTCGCCGTGTAGGACACCTCACAAACGGCACATCGTAGATGCTCGATCCTTCAATCTCGTGGATGCTCCATCCGGGATAGATAATCCCACCACCGCTTCCTCACGATCGGATTCGTGAATCTGTTTGCTCCATGGCCCAGAGGAGTAGCTCTATGTACTCGGCGCAAATTCCTCCGGGAGTATCACCGCTTTTCGCTCTCATGCAGATATTTGGCCATGGATGTCGCCACGCCGCTTAGTTGGTCCTTGTTGTCAAACCAAGACTGATCTCCAACATCCTAGCTAGCTTCATAGGGTCGCCGCCTCACATCCTCATGTATCGTTGTAATCCTCCATCGATCTACTTCTCCACGGCACCTTCACTCGCCGTGGTGGTTTTTGAATGGAAGAGGAGAGGAGCAGCGTTGGTTTTGGATTAGAACGGGAGAGGAGCGACGCTGGTTTTGGACCGAGCAGAGAGGAGGGCGGTGGTTTTGAAATGGACGAGGAGAGGAGGGCGCTGGATTTAGATTGGAACAGAGAGGAGCGCGTGGTTTAAGAGGAGAAGAGCGAAGAGCGGCGCTGGTTTTGGAAGTATTTTTGTTGTTTTGCATATTTTGGGTCAAAGTTTGACCATCGCATCAGATTTGACAAGCAAATGTGAATGCATGTCACCAAAAATTGTATCGCTTTGGTTTGTATCTGAATGTACTTTCAAATTATATTATTTTGCAACGATAACATATATTTTATGTGTGAAAATCATGGTCAATTATGACCCAAAATAAAAGGGAGACTAGTTAATGGGGTCGCTTAATTGAAGGGTAAATTGATTTTGATTTTGATCCACCACAGCTACCGCCCTCTCACCCAATCCTAAATCGCTGTCAGACGCCTCCTCTCCTCTTCTACATTGCAAAACCACCTCCTCTCCTCTCCATCTTCTCCATTCCAAAACCACCATCTCGCCTCCTCTTCTCGATCTTCTCCATTGCAAAACCATCTCCTCTCCTCTCCATCATCTCCATTCCAAAACCACCGCCTCGCCTCCCTCTTCTCGATCTTCTCCATTGCAAAACCACCTCCTCTCCTCTCCTCTCCATCATCTCTATTCCAAAACCACCGCCTCGCCTCCCTCTTCTCTATTGAAAGACCACCGCCTCCTTCCATCTTCCAAAGCTAGCACCGACCACTCGTAAGGACATCCATGGAGAGGATGTAGTAGCGAATCCGCAGATCATCAAGCGTGACCAGCAAAGTTAGCCAGGTTGAAGGAGATCCTTAGTTGGTTTGACAATGAGTGGGAGATTTCAAGGACGCAAGGGCCATGTGGCAATGTATGCGAAAGAGCGAGATGGCGGCGATGAGGGCGGTGATGTACATGTACTCTCGGCGGCAGTCACGCCTGCAGCCTCCGAGTTCATCGAGTATCTCCTCCGGGCGATGGAGCAGTATAGATTCGCCCGAGGCGAAAGTCAGCGGAGGTGGTGGGCGACAGGTCAAGGTCGAGCACCCAGAGGATAACGAATCGATCGAGTATGGTGTGCTGTTCGTGAGGGTGCAGAGCCAGCCGGAGCCACAGGAGTATTCATTCTCCCACCACAAGAGGAGGCCGAATGGCGCGACGCCGCTTCCCTCGCTGCTCTCCACGGTTCCTCGATGCTCGCCTGCTTCAACGGGCGGCGTAAGGTTTAAGGTAAGCTTCAGACTAACCTAATCTTCCACCTGCTCATGCTTACAATCGCAGACAGCTAATGAAAATCATGCTTACAATGAGTCTCCGAGTACTATGCCAATCACCCTAAAATAGCTCTCGACCTTGGGTCAAAGTTGTGACACAAAGGTACAAATAAAGAAAAATAGATTGGTGCTTCTTTCGTAAAAGAGTACTCCCAAGGAAATTGCCAATATAAGCTACTAGTAGTTGGTTAGAGGATTTGCTGCCGAGAAAGATCCGTCCACAGAGAGCGCCACACATCCCACTTGTGGTGGTGGATGCCAATGCGTGCATGCAGCATGGTTGGTGTCGGTAATTTTTACTTGGCACACCTCGCACTCTGCATATATCCCGGTTCCATACGTACATTTGTGCACTTCCACCAAAATGCAGCTAAATAACCCTGTTTGCACAGATAATGAAAAAGCGTGATTACATTATAGTGGCACTAGTTGATGAAACACACAAAATAAATAGAAGAAAATATTGCGATAGTATCATAGTATGCCATGTCATGAGGGCTAGATGGGCCCTCAGATGCCTCATACGGTATGCCTCATATCGACATCATCCCCAAGTCTCCCGAGATACACCTTCTCGCCAAAGATGAACATCAGTGTACAACGGTAGTACAAGGAGGTGCCTTGAGACATTCAAATCTCTATTTTTGTACATATCAACTAAAATTAAGCACCCCAGTTTGCAGTAAATGCTTAAACATTAACAATGGGACTAGTTGATGAAACATACTTTAACAAAGAGAAGCACTTTCTTTATCTACATTGGAAATGAAATGATAGAGATGACACTCGCCTATTTTAACTGTATTATTACTTCATTTTATCAAGGACACTAGGGTCGAGAAGGTGGCAAACGAGGTGTACCGTAAGGCCGCAAGGATGGAGGCCGGGTGCTTAGATCGATGTCAAGTCGGCTCTTTCAAATACCAACATGGATGATTCAATTCATGGGACCTTTTGGTGCACTTCACCTAAAATGAAGCAATGTCCCGTGAGCTAGCAGCTTCTTCTTCAAATAAAATTAAGAAAAGGGCTCCAGCCCCGTTCCATTTCCATTAGAAAACAAAACCAATGAGCTTCTTCTTCATTAGTTGCAATAAAATTGAGCAACATCAAGGTTGGTTGTGAAGCTCCCCGAATGCTCAACTATAATTTGATATCATTTGTGCAGTTCAACTAAGATCGAGCATGAAATATATATCTCTGCTTGCACAAAAAGGTGGAAAGGAGGGTGACTAATAAGTGATGAAACATGCATCAAATGAAAAGAAGCATGTTCCTTATCCGAATGGCAATCCTACAAGGACAAGAGCAATTTCTAAAGCAAGGGCATTGCTAGATATTAGTGTGGGCATTAGGATTAACTATGAAAACCGTTAAATACGACATTACTTTGGGCACGGGAGAGTAGGTGGACTAGGACAGTTGCATTTCTAACAAAAAGAACCAACTTATCTTCATGGGAAATTTTAGCAGGACATGTAAAGAAGTGCCATTGATTTATATTACGGAGGCATTACATTGAAAACAACATTGGTTTAACGTGTCCTTACTTTTAACAAAGGCGATCGCTACATTTTACCAAAGGGCATTATATAAGAGTGGCTCGGGCAACAAACATCGAATAGGATATCCGGTTGGTCCCATTTTTGTTCGGTATAGCCACCTTATACTATGTGAGCCTAGCAAATCTAGTGTTGTACTTACTCGCTGACTTGTCCCCAGTCCCCAATTTCTTTCCTTTTTCAACCAATAGATCGGGTTTATATTGAGTTTGTAATATGTTTCCTTTATTTCCTATTAGACCTAGAGACCAGTTGATAGCCACCTCGCTACTATTCGCCTCATTATTTCCTCTTTCACCAAGTCCTAGATTCAGGTAACAAATCCTCCCCACCCCCACCCCTTTCTTCCTTGTTCAACCAAGTAGTACTAATTTGTGTGCATGAACTAGTTTTACCTCTTAAACGTAAAAAATTATGTGGTTTTCTAACGTCCGTCGATCCTATCTATGACGGGGCCTGAGAAATAGTAAAAGATACAAATGCAGCGACGCCATGAGCTCGGAAGTAGAGCAAGGCCGGTTTTGAAGGAAATTATACCGATGGTCGCCGGATGTCGCTAGGTGGGCGGCGGGAGGCCGGATCTGCCCACACCACGGCAGCGAGGAAGAAGGGGTCGAGGTCTTCCCTCGCCAATGCCGGTGCTTGGGAGAGAACGACAAGGCAGGCTGATCGACGCGCCAAAGAAGGTAAGAGCCGCCGCCGAGGACGCATCACAGTGAACGTTGCACCTTCCCCTGCCGGAGAGGATCCGCTAGATCTGTGACCAGCGGTGAGCAGAGAGAGAGAGAGAGTGTGTGTAGCCACCGCTGCCGTGGTTTAGATCTCGAGAGGCCGAGACAAGGTGAAGAGAGCAACACTAGCAAGCAAGCGCGAGGCTCTTGCCTATAGTGGAGTAGTACTAGTTTTTTTGTCTACCGGAGCCGGCTTGACCTCATCAATGACTGCCGAGTAGTCTTCATACACGTGCCTGGAGGCACAGCTTGTCGCCATTTTGATCTCAAGCGCCGGATTATAACATATAACATGAAAAATGCCACATGACAAGAAATCATAACCTCACTTCCCAAAGGAGACAACATGAATCCCGACTAACAAACTAGACAAGGAACAAAGCTCAAATTAAAGATAAAGTTGTAGAAAAGGGGTCCGCCGACAGATGTCCAATTAACATAGCCGGCTTGACCTAGATGGCAGCCGAGTAGTCACTGCTCGTGCATGTGCCCCCAATGACTAGCCCAACTCAGCTTGTCGCTGTTTAACCTCGCAGTGATCCAAAGCACATGACACCTAATTTTGTGAGATGACAAGAAACCTTTTTAGATTTCTCACCACAACTACAACCATGTACAACACAGCCTCGCACGATATGTAGACGATAGCCAATCGAGGAGTGTCTGCTGAGTCCGGTCACATGCATGGACGAACCGATCTTCCGTGTCTTGCAGGATCGCCCAGCACCAACGTAGTACTACAACACTTATCTAGTACTATCGCCGTCGCCTCTTCTATTAAGTCACCCGACTTATGGGCCGGGAGTGTGCCTATGGTCGGTTCTCAATTGCCATCCCACATGTGTGTGTGAATGCAATATGACACGCTTCCATTCGGAGAGCAGCTGCCTGCATCGACCGACCGTCTGGGTGCGACGTGAACGTGACGGGCGTATTGTATACTTCGTACATGTGTACCGCTGCTTAGACGCTTTGCTCCATGGCGGGCGCAATCCATGGATACAAAATTAGTATATCGTATACTATTTAAAAATCGAGGGCGGGCTTTTTCCGCGCTGTAGGCGGCAGGGCAGTTCCGCTTAGTCGGTTCGACAGAGACGCGAGAAGACAAGGGAGTAGGCTGCTGCAAACGAGGGTTGTGTGATTTGACAAGAAGTTACTGCTGGATGGGTGGGGCCCCGTGATTTGACTTGCTATAATCATTTTAATCATGGGCGCACGACCGACGTGAGTCTCCGATTCCCACCACCTCCATACAGTGCCTCTCCCAATGCTCCACCATGTAGTAGAGGCTGGCTCTTGCATGAGAGCCCACTTCTCCATTTTTTCCTTTCCTCTCTTTCCTCCACATATGCAAAATGCCATGTAAAGCGACTATTGTACTTACTTGTTCTACATAAAGTTAATCTTGCCACATAGGCATAAAGTCTGATGTGGCAAGTTAATCAAGAAGAGAGAGACTAGTTTGGTGACCCAAGGAAGAAATGGTGCTAAGCGCGTACCTAGGTGAAAAGACAATTTTGAGTCTATAGCTAATTAAATGATGCAAAATTAGCAACACCATTTCATTGGAAGAGGTCACCCTTGGCAAATGCAATAAATACTAGTATCTCAGGTCCCATAATATAACAACGCTTTTGGCACTACACTAGTGTAAAAATGTTCTTATATTATGGGACGGAGGGAGTACGTAAGAAATAGATAGAGAGGAGTAAAAAATATACACTTATAGCCAACCTTATAGCTAACCTTGTTGTAGTATGAGTGACTAAGGATGACTATGTATAACATGCCAACATGAGATAGCCTAACGCACCATGTCAAATCTCCATATGCTGATCAAGGCATGCGACGCGACGGTCGTGGTAGGTGCGGCCATGATACGGGTGCTGGCAGCCCTTGGATCTGAGATCAAACGGTCGATGCTAAGTTGCTGAAAATTTGCAGAATAACCTCCCGCTGCAACCGGCAAATTTCTCCCGGGCCGAGTAGGTTTCTCGTTTGCATATGGGTTTAATGGAGGCGAGGAGGCGGTTCAGCCGGGCGCAAAGGACAGCGCAGACTATTCGACGGACAACTACAACTAGTATATTATAAAAACAAAGAAGAGTAGTAGAGATAGAGATAAGAATAGAGACTAGGATGAGCACCATCTATCGCTTCAGGCTACTCCTGCGCCCATTCGGCGTCCGCAACGCCCCTACAGCCACTCCTCTCCGCGCCCATTCAAGCGGGCGCTGTTGACATTTGGGAGCGACTCGCGATCGCTAGCAGCCACGACTTCACCGACGACGACTTCTTCCCCGACCTCGCAACCTCTTCCTCAACGACATGGGCGATAACCTCACGCCAATGGTGCTGCTCCTGCTGCACCGTATGTGTTTCGTTCTTCCTGCTTGAAATCATGGTAGAATTCATGTTTCTACTCGTGTCCTAGACTCGATCTGTTCATCTACTATGCTAGTCCACATGATTAGTTTAATCTCTGTTATAGCCATCATGATTTATTTTGTAGTAAATCTCGTAGTAACTTGGTCATATATTCAATCGGCGGAACGCCCCTACAGCCACTCCCATTTCATGGACGGCCTGGTCGATGCCTCCAAGGAGCCCTTCGCTCATCGCTATGAGTGCCCGGTGCCGCTTTTGGGGCTTGACGGCGACATCGCATCACCGACGCAGCGCGCGGGCGATCACCATCGCCCTTGGCGAAGAACATCAAGCACGAGACGTATACCCATTCACCGTGCCGGAGTCGCTGGAGGATCAACGCCACCGCTAGTCTCGGAGGAGGACGGCAGCGTTTTCCTCTTGATCGTGGCCACCGGCGAGGCCCGCAAGCCGCTGCCACATCTCTCGCGTAGTGCGCTGCTGGCGATGCCGCTGACGCCGACGCCGACATGAGGTCGATGTACGGGTGCGTGCTCACTATTACTACCCTCGAGGTCCGTGGGCGGCGACATCGCTACGCTAAGCTGACTTGACTCGCCGAGCTGGGACCTTCCTGCCGATGTGGACATGGAAGACGACGGTATTATTTGAACCCCAACAATGTGCATGGGGACTCCAAGGAGGTTCACCGACATATGCATTACTAAGTTAAATGTTGATCATTAGTCTTCGCCAATGTAATCCGCTGTCTAAGCATGTGGAGACTTCCATGCATGATCTTGCTCTATTGGAGTATCGCGATGAATAAAAGTGTATCCATTTATGGTTTAGTCTAGAATCTTCCATGTATGAATTTTTACTACAGACCGATTAAAGACTTATGATGAACCATTTCCTGCAAAGCACAATAAGAGTTATTTCTTCACAAGTTTTGGATGCAGGTTGAACAGTTGAACGCTTTTGTTTGCAAAAGATACTTTTTTTATCTATTTCACCCGGATGTTTCTGACCTCTAGAGATGAAATAATATCCGAAGAAACCTTTCGATACCTGTTACACATGAGATGACCCCCACATCCTTTGTCAAAATAAACAACACCCCGATCAATGTTCACTCTTCCGTGCAACGGACGGGCACTACACTAGTGTCAAAAATGTTCTTATATTATGGGACGGAGGGAGTACGAACAAATAGATAGAGAGGAGTAAAAAAATACACTTATAGCCAACCTTATAGCCAACCTTGTTGTAGTATGAGTGACTAAGTGATGACTATGTATGACATGCCAACATCAGATAGCCTAACGCACCGTGTTAAATCTCCAAGAGCGCTGATCACATGAAAGCGACGCCGACGATCGTAGGTAGCGCGACCATGATACATGCTGCCTGGCAGCCCTTGGTTCTGAGATCAAACGTCGATGCTAAGTTGCTGAAAATTTGCGTAATAACCTCAAGGATAGGATATTCACCCATACGCCTAGAATCACGCCATGCAACCGCTCAATTTCAGATCCAAGGGCTCTTGAAGCCCGTGATCATGGGAGAATGGAAAGCCACTACCCTACTGCTCGCGACGCCGGCAGTTCGCTTCCTACTCGCCCCCGACGCCCTTAATACTACGGCGTTCGCCCTAGTCATCCCGCCCATTCACATTATGGCAGTTCCACTAATCCTAACCTCCTCCCAAATCCATGGCGCCCCAAATCTCCCCGAACGGCGGTGAGTACAAGGTCGAACCATCACCGCACGAGTTCGACGTCATCTACACCCGCTCTTCCGCGACGATGAAAGGATGCCTTTCGCCTGCACGGATGTTCAAGACTCAGATGATGAGTGGGTCGCTGGGCTAGATGTTGACTACACCACAGTCCTGGGACAAGAGAAGGATCTAAAGGACGAAGAGAGGAAGAAGCCCGCCGTGATCCAGGTTTGCGTGCATGACTTATTCTTGGTCTACCACATATGCCATGCCGACGTTGAGTGCCAGGATTTTAAGGACTTCCTCGAGAGCAACCTTGTCAAATTTGTTATCAGACTTTGGTAACGATAAAGAAGTCCTCAGCCGGATAGGCGCTGCTGTAGGCAACACCTTCGACCTCCAAAAGAATCGGCCGGTGTCCTCTCGTCACCTTCACGCCGACTCGGCAGGAGCCATGGTTCATCCTTCAGACGGTAAACCGGAGAAACCTCCATACACGCTTTCATCGCCATGCATGGCAGCGGAATGCACTAGATATAGACCACATCCACTACGCTGCAATGGATGGCTACCTTTGTTTCAATATCTACAAGGGTTGGATGAAGAGCAACAGCCAAGTTGGCTTCAAGCAAAGAAGTATTGGCAAAGAGGAAGAGGGACAAGGACTAAGTCGAGGACGTGACGAGGACTCCGAGTAAGGTGGCAGTGTCGCTGTTCTGGTGGTTCTAATGCAGTGTCTACTAGGATAGTTGCAAAGTTTAATTTCAGGTGTGCTTAATTTAATTTGAGGGGTGTGTGTGTCGAACCCCAAAGCAGAACTATGTTATGTTTCTTTTGTTACTTTAACTCTTCAAGACGTATATACTAGTATTTCTTACATTTCATCTTTTAGTAGGTATAGTACTACCACTGCTTTCTTCACATTATATGCATAATACATATGGCCAACATCATATAGCCAACAATTTAGTTGTCAAAGAATTTCAGTGGTGCTTAGTTTTGTCAAAAAATTCTGTGGTGCTTAGTTTTATTTGAGGGTGGGTTGTGCCGACACCATTATTGTGACTAGCCTTTTAATAGTACTATATGCATAATTTGGTGACCAACGCCTCTATATGTACCACCTTTTTAATTTCAAGTTTTGCTCCATGGCGCAATCCATCGATACTACTGCTGTACAAAAGTATACATTTTTTATAAGGCTAGAGGGCAGGGTAGTCTAGCTTGGTCTATTTCACGATAGGCAAGGGCCTTTGTGATTTGATGGCTCATTACTGCTGGAAGGCGGGCCTTGTGATTTGACTGTCAGATAAATGCGCCGATGACCTGATCGAGGAGGAGCAAAGAACCGTGCGGTATACTCAAGTTTTCCATCGGAGTAGTATCGCGATGGAGGAGCACTAAACACGGCAGCCCAAAGGCCATATGGCGATAAAAATGATCTAACTTGCTAGTCATCTCATTGTTAGCATTGTTCTATTCATTCCCTCAAAAACCATTGTACTATTCATGCCTCGCAGAGAACGTGACACGCAAGGCGTAAACACCAAGCAAAAGATGAAACACAACAAAGAAAAGAAGAAGGAAGATTATCACCCCAAATGATCTAATTCGCCGCAGAGTCGTAACTGCTTCTTCATCGCCTCCACGACCTCCATCTCCTTGCGTGTCTCCTCCGCCATCTTCTTCATTCTGTCCATGACGCAGGATTTCTCGACGCGAGCCTTCATCATCTATTCCACGGCCAGACACGCACCTTTGACAGCAGCCGGTGCTCGGCGCGGAGCTTTGCCAACTCCTCCTTCGCTCCATGACGAGGGCCTGCATCATCTTCATCGAGGAACTACTATTCTCATGCAGCTTCTTCCAGCCGGGCGTTTTCTCCTTCAACAGGTTGATCTCGTAGCAGTAGCTTCGCTTTGTCCTCCCGGTCGCTGAATTTTGCCGGCCGCCTTCTTCTCCAAGGCAATGCTCTTCTTCAGCAGCATCACCAAGCCGGGCGGTCAACTCCCCGCTGATTGAGCTCAGCGGGCATGTCGTCGAGGCTCTCCTTCAGAACTCCATCAAGCCTTGATGAACTCCTTCGCTTGTTGAGGTGCTTATTGAGCTGATTGGGCATGCCGCCGAGGATAACGACTCAGCTCCGCCTGCCTCGGCATGTTCGCCTCGCTGCTAGGGCGCCTTGGGAGCCATCGCCGCCTGTGAGAGATCTTTCGAGGTCTCTCGCATGGCGAGCCCTCTTTTTTCCGCAGCCTTGGTTGCCGCCTCCCTTGTTACGAGTAGTTCTCACCAGAGCACCGCCACCGCCATGACAACAACGGACTTAATAAGAAGCACTTATGAGGAGGAAAGGTAGAGTAATTTTCGTTAGGTAGTTCCCTTTTATAACCTAGTACTAGCACTAGTACTAATACCTGCATAGTGGGGACACGCTCAGGTTTGGTACGCATTAGTAGGTGTGAGCAGGCTTTCGAATGTGATGGGAACAAGGTAAAGATTAATTGATGGTTTTGGTTTCGAGGCCTGAAACGGCTCCCGATGAGTTTAGCGGAACATAAATTTCAAGTACTACACTGCTCAAATGCGTAAATATTATGTTACTGTAAAATTTTTGCACAAAATACAAAGGTGACCAATGGAAGTACTTCTTAGCAACCCACGATTTAACTACTCGCATGCGCGCAGTGGAGTAATAATGTCTTTCTTCCGCCCTCACGTCCACTCAATTTGCATGCCCTGTATTAATTGACCATCAATGAAGTGAACGACTTTACACACGCCAAATTATCACATGGGTGGATCTTGGTACAAAATTGCGTCCGGCCATGTACCAAGCAGCGTGCGTAGGGAATGAGTGCATGCGTATGCGCATGGCACATCGCCGCTTCGGCATGTACCGCGAGTATGGCTCGTGGAGGACAAGTACATTCTTCCGAACCAGCAGCACGCCATCGTGATCAATCCACGCAAGGAGGTCGCGACAACGCCTCCACATGTGCCATGTGGCTTCATGAACTGTAAGAGAGACACTGTAGCGTACATTTGTATTCTAATTTACGTGTTTTGCACATACTCAAGTACTAGTAAGGTACATGCATTGCACGATTAGATTTTGCAACCAAATTATGAATAAATACCACACTATAGCATGTAAGCTCTGAGTCATATATGCCTGATGTAGCCCTTCGTTTAATTCTTATAGTTCATCTCATTCAAACTCAATTAGAGGGTGCTTGGATAAGTTTTAGTCCCATGACTAAAAGTAGTGAGACTAAAACATGCTAGCCTCATCCATGTTTGGATCCAAATACCAAGGAGACTAAAATCAAGTTAATGAGCATTTATTATCCTCCAAACCCTCCAATCCAGAACTCGCCCGTGTTAAAGGAGAGGAGTTAAATGAGGAGAGAGAGGACTAATCCACATTTTAGTAGGGGTACCTCGACTAAAAAATTAGTCTCAGACTAGTTTTAGCCCTCTTAGTCAGGGTGCTTGGAACTTTAGTCTCTTACGCACTAAAATAAGTCCCTTGGATCCAAGCACCTCTTAATTTTTATAAAAAAGCTAAGAACGCGAATAGGAAAACATGGGATTATAGTGAATGTCGCCTTGAATCCTACAGGATTGTACGAGTGTTTGATTGTGCATGGAAAAACGCAGAATTCTTTCAAATAGGTTTGAGGATGGGATGTTTCTATGAAATCTAGTGCAAATGAATCATATGGAAAATTTCTATGGTTTACAATCCTACTTAATCAAACAACCAAGATAGAAACAATTCCCAATGATTAGAATCCTCCAAAATTCCTTTGAGAATCCTTTGAATCAAAGAAGCCCTTAATCTATTTTATGATTCATGGAATTGTGCGTTGTAAAGCATAAAGTAAAAACAAATAGTGGCAATTCAACTAGAAAAAAAGTTTGGGCAGTTATGATATGGAAGATTCTAGAACAAAAGAGAACCACTGTTGTTTTGAGGTTTGTGCATTATGCTTAAGTTCAGCCATGGAGTCTGCTAGATTGTACATGTGGCAAAATCCGGTGGGGGGCTAGAAGATGGTGCGAGGGGCCGAGTGGAGGGGGACTATGAAGGAATGCACAAGTGCAAGATCGATATTTAGAGAGAGGGGGCGAACATGTGCGCTGTTGCACGCAGTGGCGGAGCCATGAAAAATAAATGAGCTAGGGGGCCAAGCATTGCTAATCCTTTACGAGGAGGGTCAATTCATGAAATTAAACCTTTTTAGCAGCAATTGTCTAATGATCACATTCACATTAGCCTCGATATATAGTGATATTAGGGGGCAGGGCCCTTATCCCCTTGTCTTCGCCATTGTGCACGCTGCCTGAGAGATGAAGCGAAGGCATGGATGATGAGAGGGGACGTTGATATATAATTAATGTGGGTGTATTAGCTATATATGTTAATCCTATATAGAGAGGTATAGATTGATCGATGTGGACGGGGAAAGAGGGTGAGACCTCACCGGATATATCCATTGATCGGTTTGTGTGGAAAACTATGAAAGACCTAGCTATATACACACATACATAGAGGAACATCGATCGCAGCATGCACGCGAGAGATAAAGAATGCCCAATATGATGGAGAGGGGATGTGTGGGTGTGCCTTCATGGGAGACCGACCTGAAGAAAAAGATTGCATGCGTATGATGGATAATGCCGACGGTAGTGTGTGTGCATGCATGCACGAGAGAAAGTTAGTGGTACAATTATAAAGAGAAGACTACTGTGTGGGTGTAAAAGAATAGGTGAGGTCATAATCAATGTAAAGTTAAATTCAAATATTTGAATAAGAGATCCTGATGTTTGAAACCCACGCATGCGTGAATATAATGGAGATCTACGCGTGTGGTTTGGAAACGAGCATGTTGTAATGTATACATTGAACAAGGTCGACTGATTTGAATTTGAGATACCGATGGCGTACATCATTTGGCCACGCTGCATCCGTGCATGGACACACTATTCTAATTGAGATGATGGGCGGCTTCGATCACATATCTATATCTATACCCCTATATATATTATATTTTATATTTTTTATATTGTGTGCGGTAACTTTAACTTTGAAAGATGGTCGTTGGATGAGGCGAATCCAATGGTCCAAAGATGGAAAATTTGAGCACTATTGGCCGTTGGATATCATCTAGATTCCACCAGATTTCGCCACATGTATAATCTAGAAGACTCCATGGTTGAACTTAAGCATAATGCACAAACATCAAAACACAAGCACTTCTTATTTGTTCTAGAATCTTCCGATCGTAATTGCCAAATGTTTTTCTACATGATTTATCATTATTTGTTTTCACTTTATGTCTTACAACGCACAATTCCATGAATCTTAAAATAGATTAGCTTTTTTTTTTATAAAAACTAGATGATTTTGAATGAAATGGACTATAAGAATTAAACGAAAATCTACATCATGCATATATGACTCAAAGCTTGCATGCTATAATGTGGTATTTATTCATAATTTGCTGTTAATCTCATGCGTGCAATGCACGTGTACCTTACTCTAGTCTAAATGGTGTTTGTGTGTGTTGTGCATGTTGAGGTGCAAATTGTCTTTTTTGGTACACGTTAAGCTTGTTCTTCCGAAATTTCAAGCCGCACCTTGTTATGCCGAAAATTCAAGCTAGCGCCTCTGCTTCAACGTGTCTGCTAAACTCCCGCCTCTTCAACCCACGCCTTTGTTAGCCCGAAATATTTAAGATATATCTTTGTCTCACAGTTCGGCAACTCCCTCCATCTCAACCCGCGCTTTGATATTCCAAAATTACAACGCGAAAACTCCCACCTCCCGTGAAATCCCGACACGTGAAATGCCCGTGGTACCCTGAACCGAAAGA
Organism: Aegilops longissima; assembly: GCA_021605205.1. Classification (NCBI taxonomy): domain Eukaryota; kingdom Viridiplantae; phylum Streptophyta; class Magnoliopsida; order Poales; family Poaceae; genus Aegilops; species Aegilops longissima. Next base: position 222,351,292 of record CM038680.1, read on the forward strand.
ACCGCCAAATCGGTGGGGGTACTTTCGAACTTGCCCCACATTTTCGACAAGCGCTGCCTTCGCCATGGTTCCCCACGCCATCCCATCCGCCCACCCATTCATACACCGAGGTCGCGAAAACCCGCGACGAAACTCCACACCGCCCCGTCCGCCACCCAGCCGAGCCTCTTCCCCGACGACGCCGCCCACAAGAACACCTCAACGCCCCTCATCCACCGCATCGATGAGGATCCGCTGCTGATCTCATCGCCTCGCTGGTTCAGCCACCCCATCCTCCACCTCCAAGGAGCTGCCCGACGTTCCTCATCTTTCACGCCACCTCCATTCCCACACCGCCGCCTTCACCGCACCACCGGAAGAGCATCGCCATCACCGCTTCTCATATGAAGCTGCGCCTAATCGGCGCCACCAAAGAGGTTGTACACTAATCGCCGCATTTTCTTCTTGATTCGATCTCACGGTTCTGCCGGTGCTCGGTCCGAGCCGACACGGTGCGGCTCCATCCACGACGGCATCGCCGGCCAATTCCTCCACGGCGGCGTTCCCTCGACGACGACGCCCACATCAGAGGATCTGCTGCTGCTTTAGCTTCGCCGCGCATCGCTTCTACTCTTGCTCTCGTCCCTCCTCGGTCTGCTTTCTGTTATTGCTCTAGTCACGCTGCTGCTCTCGCCTTGCTCTTGCTTGTGATGCTGCTCCGATTTAGCTACACTTTACTCGACCGAATCGACTTTTAGGTCGGGCTTGATTTTCGGGGGGGCGGGGCCTGCTGGGTGAAGGAAGAACCAGCCACAGCGGGAGGGGGGCTCACGGAGAGGTATCCCACTATCTATCTTAGGGTTCAGGATGGGGCGGTGGTCGCCAAGCGTGGCGGGCGCCAGGGCGGTTTATGGGGATCACGGAGAAAAAGCTCGCACGGGGGGCCTAGAGAGATGGCCGAGATGGCGGCGACCAGTGGTGGGGAGGTTTTGGGCGGGCGGGCGGCGATCACCGTCGTCGGGCGGTCGGCTGCTGTTTGGCCAATGGTGGCTGGTGCTCTGGGGGTGGAGGTTGAAGATGAACCGCAGGCTCTTGATTTCAGATCCAACGGCTGCAAAATCGACCGACCAGAGATGAAAAAGTCACGACCGACGGTAGCCTCACCTTGCTAGTGCTGCTCAGTTTCGACAAAGAAAATTCAGTTTCGGCGCTAAGTTCAGTTTCGATAGCTTAAATTCAGAGATGAGCGGCTGATGTATTTTACATCTAGCACTTTGTGGTTATGTATTTTACGCCATGTATTGAGATGCTATTAGAATTCCACTCAGTTAACGTTGTTCGTTGTGTTCTTGTCCTGCTTCAGCCTCGGCCGCACAACTCACCGGAGTTGCTCCAACGATGAAACCCTCCATCACAGCCGAGCAGACTCGGCTCCATCTCCGACGCCAAATATCTTGTTCTCCTCCGACAGCAAAGTCAGCCGGAGATCCTAACCGCCAACCCAATCACGCCGAGATCGACATGGCTTAGCCAAAGTGGTTGTACACTTGTTGCATCTCTTTTTACTCTACATGTTATATATATTGTCCATCGAGCACTCGTGAGTAACGGAAATACGATTATTTTATCCTACTATATGACAAGTCGTGAGGTACCAGTGCAACTTAGCTATCCGTGATGGACTCTCTTGAACGCCATCATTATTTATCTCTCGCTTGAGCTGTGCATTTGTCGATGGGCCCGGAGTTGAGCTAGTATGGCAAAGGGCCTGGGTCCAAAGTAATAGAAGTAGCACAAAAACATTTTTTAGTGTAGGATTTTCCTTGCTCAAGCCTCGCCTACTAGAATCGCCAAAGGCTTGAAAGGAAAAGTGAATGAAAACATAGGAATTGGAAAGTTTCCTATGGTACTGCTTTTGATGAATTTGGTGCAAAGGAATGGAGCAAAGGAAAACTATAGGATTTGTTCCTTTAGTGTCTCCTTGAAAAAAAACCCGTAGGAATTCTAATTTCCACTTCTCCTCCTTTTCATATTCCTATTCATCAAGCACAAGACTAAGAGATAGTAGCATAATAGCATTATAACCGTACATTTTCTTTTGGTTTGACTTAATCTCACCATGCTTTTTTGCATCCTGTGATCTTCCAATTGTTGTGAATCAAACACCCAGATTGGCAGAAATCCGGTGTTTTTAAATTCTTTGTTTTGCAAGTGCATTCCTATCCAATTCCTGTATATTTCCTATCCCTGCATTGTTAGAATCCTCAAATTCAAACAAGCCCTTACTCAATTACTTCATATGATATGTGTCAAAGAAAACCTTGTGTGGTTTGTCCTACTCCTCAAGGGCTAGGTTCCACCCCACTCAGCTGCTCCAATGACGGAAGGGTTCACCACAGCAGGATCCGCCTCAAGACTGTCTTTCGCCGCCTCGATCTTTCTTCCCCATTACCGGCAGCCACGATAACCGATTACCATTGATACGCTCCAATGTATCTATAATTTTGATTGTTCCATGCTATTATATTACCCTTTTGGATGTTTATGGGCTTTATTTTACACATTTATATCATTTTGGGACTAACCTACTAACCGAGGCCCAGCCCATATTGCTGTTTTATTGCCTGTTTCAAAGATTTCAAGAAAAGGAATATCAAACGGAGTCCAAACGGAATGAAACCTTCGCAGCGTTATTTTGGGAAGAATATGATCCTCGAGACTTGAGTTCACGCCGAAGATCTCGAGGACCCACGAGATAGGAGGGCACCCCCATACCGGGCGCGCCTCGCCTCGTGGGCCCCTCGAGCACCTCCCGACCGACTTCTTTCGCCTATATATTCCCTCGCACTCCTAAAACCATCAAATATCAAGATAGATCGGGAGTCTCGCGCCGCAAGCCTCTCAGAGCCACCAAAACCTCTCGAGTCCGCTCCGCACTCTGCCAGAGGGGGAACCCATCACCGGTGGCCATCTTCATCATCTCGGCGCTCTCCATGACGAGAAGGGAGTAGTTCACCCTCCGGGCTGAGGGTATGTACCAGTAGTTATGCGTTTGATCTCTCTCTCGTGTTCTCTCTCGTGTTATCTCTATGGCACGATCTTGATGTATCGCGAGCTTTGCTATTATAGTTTGATCTTATGATGTTTCTCCCCCTCTACTCTCTTTTGATGAATTGAGTTTCCCTCTTGAAGTTATATTATCGGATTGAGTCTTTATTTATGCTATTATAGTTGGATCTTATGATGTTTCTCCCCTCTACTCTCTTGTGATGAATTGAGTTTCTCTTGAAGTTATCTTATCGGATTGAGTCTTTATTTAAGAACACTTGATGTATGTCTTGCCGTGTTTATCCGAGGTGACAATGGGATATCACGTGCCTCTTGATGTATGTTTTGGTGACCAACTTATGGGTTCCGCCCATGAACCTATGCATAGGGGTTGGTTAACGTTTTGACTCTCCCAGAGAAACTTTGGGGCACTCTTTGAAGTACTTTTATGTTGGTTGGATGAATCTGAGATTGTGTGACGATATCGTATAATCATGCCCACGGATACTTGAAGTGACAATGGAGTATCTAGGTGACATTAGGGTTTTGGTTGATTTGTGTCTTAAGGTGTTATTCTAATATGAACTCTTTATAGATCTATCCGAAAGAATAACTTTGAGGTGGTTTCAGCACCTACCATAATCTCTACGCTTTGTTCTCCTCTATTAGTGGCTTTGGAGTGACTCTTTGTTGCATGTTGAGGGATTGTTATATGATCCATCTATGTTATTTTTATTGAGAGAACTTGCACTAGTGAAAGTATGAACCCTAGGCCTTGTTTCCTATCATTGCAATACCGTTTGTGCTCACGCTACCATTAGTTACCTTGCTGTTTTTATTATTTCAGATTACAAAACCTATATCTACCATCCATATTGCACTTGTATCACCATCTCTTCGCTAAACTAGTGCACCTATACAATTTACCATTGTATTGGGTGTGTTGGGGACACAAGAGACTCTTTGCTATTTGGTTGCAGGGTTGCTTGAGAGAGACCATCTTCATCCTACGCCTCCCACGGATTGATAAACCTTAGGTCATCCACTTGAGGGAAATTTTCTACTGTCCTACAAACCTGTGCACTTTGTGGCCCAACAACGCTCACAAGAAGAAGGTTGCGAGTAGACATCAACCAATTTCTCAAGGCCGCTGCCGGGAGGTGAGTGCTTGAAGGTATATCTTAGATCTTGCATTCGAATCTTTTTGTTTCTTGTTTTATCACTAGTTTAGTTTATAAAAGAAAACTACCAAAAAAATGGAGTTAAGTTTGTCTCATACGCTTCTTGTTTTTAATATCGTTCGTGAGTATGATGGAAAGGAAAATTGTGCTCAAGTGATCCAAGAAGAATGCATTAAAATGCTTGGTACTAAATCTTTGAATGATGAGCATGATTGCAATGTTGTTAGTATAAACACCTTGAATATCCGTAGTACTAATGATGATTGATCTAGTCATGATGAAAATATCTCTCATAAGCATGTCAACTTTTGTGGAGTGCATGTTTGCATTAACACACCAAATAAATAAGATATATATTGCAAGAGGCATAAGTATTTATAAACTAAGAAGTTGCAAGAAAGGCTAGATAAGAGTGCGGAGAATTTAAGATATCTTCCTCGTTGTGAATTTTGCAATAAACAAGATCATTTACATCTCCAATGCAAATTGTTCATGATCGGATCGTGTCCAAAAAGTGTGATGATTTGATCTCCCTTTCTCATTACAATGAACTTAGATTGCTTTTGGGTTGTGAAGAGTTGAAACGTTTAACTAAGCCTATTCCAGAATTTAATCTTAAGCATTTTCTTGATATTGATCTAGAAAAGATTTATATGTTTTGTGCGGAGAATTTCCTTGAAAATCCTTATATTGCAAATTACCTAAAGAAAAGAAAGCAAATAGAAGATGAAGAGAATACTAATGAAAGGGAAGAGACTTCTCAATCTCCTCCTATTATTTCTTATGATGAATCAGTAACGAGGAGGAGCTTACTATTCAACCAATCTCATCAATAAGGAGCTCAAGAGGAAGATTGAACCCACACATAATGTGAAGAAAGAAAAGAAAAGAAGGAGCAACAAAGGTAAAAAGGTATCCTTCCAAATGATGTTGCTCCTACTACTCTGTGATTATGATAATTGATTTACTATTGGTGCTATCCACATTTTTAATGATGAGAGTGATTATGCTTATGATATGGAAGGGCCCAAGCTTGGGGAAGCTATGTTTGATGAGGATGAAATATTTGAGAATATATTTGCTCAAATTAATGTTTGTCCCAAGCTTGGGGATGCTATGTTTTATGAAGATGATATTTTTAGCATCCCAAGTTTTGATATGCAAAGTTGTTATGATGATAGCATGCCTCCTACTTATGATTATTATATTGATGAAAGTGGGTTTGGAAGAGTGTCAACTTTAGAAATTAGTGATCCCACTATTTTGTAGGATGTTGAATCTTATTGTGATGAATATGAAAGTGGATTTGGAAGAGTGTCAACTTTATTTAGTGATTCCACTATCTTGGGAGAGGTTTCAATCGATTATGATGAGAACGGTTTGCTACTTATGATGATTATTGTGATGAAAATTATGCTATAAAAGTAGTGATGATTATATTTACGAATCTTGTCATGATTATAATTACCCTTTTTCTGAAAATTACTCTTTAATGTGGAAAAAAATTTAGTGTTCAAGTCTCTTATGATACTCCCACTATTCAATGAGAAGAATTTTGCTTATGTGGAGAGTAGTAAATTTTCTATGCTTGTAGATCATGAAAAGAATGCTTTAGGTGCTGGTTATATTGTTGAATTCATTCATGATGCTACTGAAAATTATCATGAGGGAGGAATATATGCTTGTAGGAATTGCAATAATGTCAAGTTTCTCTCTATGTGTTGAAAATCTTGAAGCCATGCTTGTTTTACCTTCCTATGCTTGTTGATTATTGTTCCAATAAGTTGTTTGCTCACAAAATCCCTATGCATAGGAAGTGGGTTAGACTTAAATGTGCTAGTCATATTCTTCATGATGCTCTCTTTATGTTTAAATTCTTATCTTTTTGTGAGCATCATTGAAATCATCATGCCTAGCTAGGGACGTTAAACGATAGCGCTTGTTGGGAGGCAACCCAAATTAATTTTAGTTTCTTGCTTTTTGGTTCTGTTTAGTAATAAATAATCCATCTAGCTTATGTTTAGATGTGGTTCTATGTCTTAATTAGTGTTTGTGCCAAGTAGAACCTTTGGGAAGACTTGGGTGAAGTCTTTATGATCATGTTGTAAAAACAAAAACTTTAGCGCCACGAGATTAGCTTCAACGTTTTACTGAGAGTGATATTTAGTTGATTATTTTTGCAGATGATTACTAGACAAATTCCTCAGGTCCACCAATTTATTTTGGAATTTTTGAGTTCCAGAATTTTATGTTAGTTACAGATTACTACAGACTGTTCTGTTTTTGACAGATTCTGTTTTCTTTGTGTTCTTTGCTTTTTTTGATGAATCTATGAGTAGTATCGGAGGGTATGAACCATAGATAAGTTAGAATACAGTAGATAGTACACCAATATAAATAAAGAATGAGTTCATTACAGTACCTTGAAGTGGTGTTTTGTTTTTTTTGCTAACGGCTTACGAAGTTTTCTGTTAAGTTTTGTGTTGTGAAGTTTTCAAGTTTTGGGTAAAGATTCGATGGACTATAGAATAAGGAGTGGCAAGAGCCTAAGCTTGGGAATTCCCAAGGCACCCCAAGTTAATATTCAAGGACAACTAAGAGCCTAATCTTGGGGATTCCCAAGGCACCCCAAGGTAATATTCAAGGACAACCAAGAGTTTAAGCTTGGGGATGCCCTGGATGGCATCCCCTTTCGCCTTCGCTCATCGGTAACTTTACTTGAGCTATATTTTATTCACCACATGATATGTGTTTTGCTTGGAGCGTCATTTTATCTTGTTAGTATTTGCTTGCTGTTATTTAGAATAATTTTTGCATCTTTAGTTCCAATAAAATGTCAAGGATAGCCTTTGCCATGCTTATTTTGCTACTATACATGTTGCTGTTTGAAACACAAAGTTTACCGCTGTTGCAAAAATTCCTCTAAAAGTCAGAGAGTGGTATAATGTTGAATCTTTTTGAATATTGAGCTATGATAAATTTATTACAGTGGGAATTTTAGTTCATAATTTTGGAGTCAGGGAAGTATTGATACTCTTGCATTCTTTACAGACTATACTGTTTTGACAGATTGCTGTTATGGTTGCATTGTTTGCATATGTTTGCTTGTTTAAGGATTCTATTTGAGGATAGGAGTGTTAAATATTCAGAGGCATTTAGTATGAAATGTTGAATAATAATTTTAGTGATTTGTTACAGTAGAAAATGATAAGGTTTTGCATTGGTTTATACTAACCTATCTCATGAGTTCTTGTTGAGTTTGTTGTGAATGAAGCTTTGATAAAAACAAGAGAAACCATGATATGAGAGGAATTAAGGAGACATAAAATCTCAAGCTTGGGGATTCCCAAGGCACCCTGTCGGGGGAGGACTGATCATGTCCCACGAGCACCTACGGGACCTGGGTCCCTTGTGGTTCGGAGGGGGGCGGAGATTGCACAAAGAGCGGATCGAGGCGATGCACACGAGCGGATTTACCCAGCTCAAGCTCTCCGAGAGATAATACTCCTACTGCTGCTTTGTGGATTATCTTGTGTTCTTGCTAGGGAGCAATGCGGCTACAAGACCTAGCCTGAGTGTGGTTTCAGATGAATGTGATGAACTAAGCCCTAGCTGGACCGAATCGAGCCGAACCCTTTCTACGCTGCCTTTGGGCCTCCTTTTATAGGCACAAGGGGTCACCACATGTGGCAAGTAGACAAGGTTATAATGGTAAAACATGGGTTGGTACACCGCTTGTACAGGTACAGTAATCTATACCTAACTCGACGGCAAGGGACAAGGGTCATCAATGCCTGTCTCGGGCCGCCCTAACAAAGGTAACAGGACCGCTGGCGCGCCCGCTTGCCACGATGGTAGCTTGTCACGCCGCTTATCGCTGCTCCCCGCTGGCTGCACAGCCCGCCGACATGCGCGATTTGGGAGAGCCCCTGCAGACACGCTGGCGGGTGAGCTGGAGCGAGACGAAGAGAGGTTGCCCGTCCGCAAGTGCCTTGCCGCCGCAGGAACCTGGTCGCGCTTGGGGCTTGGCGCCGCCAGCCTTTCCCGCAAGCTCCTCTTGCCGGGCCTTGTTTCTTCGCGCCGAGTGGCCTTCCGGCAAGCTCCTCTTGCCGGGTCTTGACTACTTTGTTCTTGAATGGCTCCAAAGGAGCCGCCGAGGACCTCGGCGGTCATCAGCCAGCCTCGCCAGGCGCCAGAATCGTCTGCAGACGAAGTTCGGGTACTAGGGTACCCCTACTCTAGTACACCGACAGGAGACCACGGCCTGGGCCACACACGGCGCCAAGCTTTGTTGGGCCAGGCCCAAAACAGTGCACGGGCACGCGTGGTCTTGATTACGCCGTTATTTGCCTTGGGCCCACCACGTCCCCCACAAACGGCACGCACCGTGACGCGGGCGCCGTGGGGAGATCGGGGCTTTTTAATGGGAAATCGAACGCCCGCCCCTCTCCCCTTTATAAGCGGGGAACCGGGCAGACGCCCACTTGCCCTTGCTGTCACATCGAAACCCCTGCCGCTTCCCTTTCCTCTCGAGCCCAAAGAGAGCGACGCCCGCCTCCATTGCCACCGGTGCCACCAACGCCGCCGGCTTCTCCACCACGACTCCCTATGGCTCAAGGCCGATAAGGGAAAAGGCGGAATTGCCGAGGCGCAGCGGCTCAGGGCGCTATGGAAGGAGCGGGCCTCTTCGATCCCCGCCAACAGAAAGAGCTGCGGAGCTGTACTATTTCTTCGTCGACGTGACCTGGCGATCCGCAAGACGAGGGTCATCTCCGCCGCCACATCTCGCTAAGGTCTCCATCGGTACCCTTCTTCGCGATTTTTTCCTGTGCGGGCTCTCCCGCCTTTTTCTCAATTCTTCAGGATGTCATGAATACATATGGCCTCCGCCTCTGACTTCACCCCAACGCCATCCTTACCATGGCTGCTGCACATCTCTGCGAGAACTTTGTCGGGTCCACCTAAACGTCAGACTCTTCCGCCACTACTTCTCACCCCGCAGAGAGAGAGGAGAGCCACTTGCCGAGGAATTGCATGGACCTCTAGGATCGGCAAGAAGGAAGCGATTCTTGACGGAGAGTTGCGCAGCAAGTGGGAGGAGTGGAGGGCTGACTGGTGCTGGATCTTAGAGGAGGAGCCACAGCCTTTTACTCGCTCACAAGAAGACCCCATAGTTCGCGGTAACGATCGGAGCAACTTGGCGCCGAGGACTACAAGTTGAAGATTGCCACGACTAGATTTTATGCCTCCGCAAGCAGGGCTTACCGAGAGCAGCATGCGCGACTTCTTCGCCGCCGCATTGCGCCTTTGCAGGAGAAAGGAGGCCTGCTTGGGAATTCCAGAACGCCATGGATATCATGAGGCTGCGCCTCAGTGTCTGAATTGGAATTTCACTACCCGGAGCTTGACGGTATGCCGCGGAGCTGTTCAAGCCTCAAGCGGATAACCCCGGATGGTGCATGTTGCCGAGGGAGTTGTGCCCTTGTGCAACAACTCGTCGCCGACAGCATCCGCGCGATAATGTCGCAGCGATTCCCATGGGATCGCTCCAACCGGGCAGGAGCCGGCCGATGACATAGTGCAGCAGTTCTTCGACAACTTGGTTGAAGTGCCGATCCGCTGCCGACGATAAGAGGCGGCTCACCCGACACCACTGCCGTGAGATGGCGCGATCGCCACAAGGTTGGAGGAGGTTGCAGGCCGCTGCCGCCGGGCGCTGCTTGGGTTCACTGCCGAGGAGGCAGAGAGGGCCGAGGCGGCAAGCCTTGCCGACCAAGAAGAGTTCGCCGGTGAGGAGGAGCAGACCGAGCCCGGCAACGACCCAAGTGAGCCTGCCGGGCGCCTCTCCGCCCAAGTAGCTTGCCGCAGGAGGAGCTCGCTGCCCCGCCATGAGACGCTCTCCGAAGACCGAGAAGTGGCGGGGAGCATAGTCCAACAGCCGCCTGCTGCTCGACGCGGGCTTCCACCATGGCATCAGGCATTGCTGCTGAGCGCTTATTTCGCCACGGCGACGGGCGCAGGGCCTTCGAGTCGCGCCCCTGCACTCCGCCAAGCGCCAGAGGGAGTCTTCCCCAATCCGTCATACCGAGCAGAGTTTGATCTCTCCGCCTCAGCCCGAGGAAGAAGAGGAAGAGTAAGATCTTGCCGCTGCTATTTGTAATCTTCCAATTTATTGCTTTATCTTATATCCGACCGTTCCACTCAACTTTCTTCTTCAGCGCCACCAGAGGGCGCCAAGAGGGCTAAGACGCCGTGGTTGTCGCCTCGATGACTCTCAGAAAGCAAAAGGGGACACGTCTGACTCCCTTGCCGGATCCGCAACCCTTCAATAGAGCAGCCCCAGCCGCAGCCCCCAGTAAGTGTCTGTATGCTTCATGGTTAGGCGCGCATGGGTGCTTTTTCCACATCGATATCTGGTTTATTGAATTTTTGTAGGAGCAGAGCAGCCACATCATGGAGCACCGGAGGCTACTCCCGAGGTTCAGCCTCATCAGGAGGCCCCGAGTTCACTCTCAAATTCGCTTGCTTCAACCACGCCACCAAGGGAGAATTCTCCGCCAAGGAGCGCCTCCCAAGGGAGGCCTCGACAAGGAGCTTCTCGACAAGGGCTGGCGCCACGACCTCCGTGGTGGAGATCATGCCACAGCACCCCACTGCAGTAATCTTCTTGTTTGAAGGTTTCTTGGCCTGCTTCTTCCTTTTTCTTTTCAATATCTGCTTGATTTGTGCTTTCTTCTTCATCATCGATCCATCTGCCGGAGATCCGATGGAAACCGAGGCCGGGCGAGGAAGACGCCGCGGGCGACAATGTCGACGCCGCCAACACGGAGGAGGGGCTGGCGCCGACGGGCCCGGCCGTGAGGAGGTTGCCGAGAGGCCAAGGCGCAGAGGTCTGGAGGAATCGGCGATCAGACCGACGCCCGGAGGTCGCAGGAGCGCCAGCGCCTGCACCGACCGCCGATCCCTCGCCACCAACGCCGCACCAGACTCCGGAGAGCCCCAGCCTGGCGCCTACCTGAAGGCCGGCGAGGGTATCTTCATCAAGCTCCCATGGGCATCAAGCTCAAGGGCACCAGCCGAAGGGGAGACCTTCGATGCGAGCTGCTTGCCTCCTCCGGCTGTCAATGGTTGACGCCTGAGCGCAGCAGCAGGGCGAGCCCGAGGAGGAGCAGCTGCTAAGGAGGTTGTTGCCGCTTACCGCTACCGGCAAGCCAAACCGAGTCTGTGGAGGCGCTTGTCGCGAGGGCGGAGCTGATTTGGAGAAACGAGCGAAGAGCTCCGCGCGCCAACAAATAACTCTTCGACATAGCGGATGCGCTGGAGCGGCTTGTCGAGGAGCGCACGGCCTTCATCTTGGAGAAAGGCGAGGTCAAGAGCAGCAGAGGCTTGCCGGCAGAAGCTCTTCGCCCGAGAAGGTGAGTCAGCGCAGCGGAAGATCAACCTCGACGCTTTGAGGAAGATCGCCGCGGCGCGAGCAAATGATTGGCGGCCACTTCAGAGGCAAAGATGTCGCCGCTGCTGCCGAGGCCGCCAAGAGGGAATTGGAGACGAGGGTGGCTCAGCTGAGTCCACCTCCGTAAGAGTGCCGAGGAGGTCGCCGTTGAAAAGCGAGCGTGAGAAGGACGACACCTCGGCGAGCTGCGTGGTCGCTTTGGCTGAAAAGATGAAGGAGATCGATGCCGCCAAGGACGCCAAGGCGGATCTGAGCTGAAGCCGACCACCTTGACAGAGACGTTGAACGGCGCCAAGGATCGGAGACGGCCTGCCGGAAAAGATCAAGGCCACCGAGGAGTTGCCGCCGAATGCTGTGACCGCCTGCATAATCTTCGAGACAACATAATGCATTGGATGAAGGTCTTGTGGACACCGCCGCCTATCCATAATGAGCTGATGGAGTTGGGGATGACGGATCTTGGATACCCACCGACGAGAACCTCCAACCCAGCCCAAGCTCAGCCTGTTCTTCAAAGGCGTGTTGGCGGGTATCCAGCGGTTCGGAAGAGGTTCCAAACAACCGGGCGGAGGAATCACGCCAAGTATGCGCCGAGGCTCTCCGTAAGGTGTTGATGAATGTGGCCTTCCGCAACCCAAAGGCCGACTTCTCCACAGCCCTCAAGTCCCTGCCTCCGTCTGGCCGATGTTGAAGCGCCAAGGCCCTCGCCGCACCCATTGTGGACAGGGTGAGCGGAGTTAAGAGGCTCGAGGGCGACCGCGTGGACTAGGCTGCCAAGTCTATCTTTCTCTTGTCGTCAGAGATCATGTTTAGGAGAAAAGTCTATTAGGTCTGCATAAATTATTATGTAATATACACTATCTTAGGCAATCGAATGCACTGCTATTTCCTTTATTCGATTTCTTCCCTTGTATGTTACTGCCCCACGCCAGTGGAAACTTGCCGTGCAGTACCCTTGTCATGCGAGCGCCGAAAAGTGAACTTCAGCAGCTCTGCCGGCAGGTCGCTAATGACAAGCAACCTCGTCATGGACTAGCCGCAGCTCACTTAAGTTGTTGAGCGGACTCAAACAAAGTAAGGGCGCCACCAGTCATGATTCGGTTCCTCCGCCGCACAGGTTTTCCATACAAAGTACTATCGCTCGAGGAAGATAACTTAAAATTTAAAACTGGTCGCTTAAACTTAGCAACTTAGCTTTTCTGTTGTCCATTTTCCGCAAGGCGACAGTTCCTCGAGCGACGCTTGTCGGCCCACACCATTATCTCCTCCTCCCCGTTAACTTGTGGTGGATGAACCTTCTTCTTGTTTGAGAAGAAAGAAGAGAAAATAAAGTTATGGAGCCTAACAGCTCATTATCGCCATCAAAAGTGGGTGCTGCACAAGATGTTATTAAATACATGCATATATGATTATGAAAGCATGTATTGACAAAATGTGCGCAACCATAGGCTTTATCGATGCACGGGTCTCGCGCTCGCTTTGTACAAAGGATTACATGCAACAGCTGCAAGACTTGTATAAAAGGGTGGTTGTCGAACGGTTCCGCAAATCACTACCATGGTAAAACTTGCAAGATGTTCTATGTTCCAGGAATTGCTCACCGAAGGCCATCTTCGGTCTCAAGGCATGACAGCGCCAGGCCTAGTGACTCGCTTTACCCGATAAGGGCCATCCCACTTCGGCCAACTTGTTGGAATTCTGGCGGATTGAACGCTACCAAGAACAAGGTCGCCTTTCCTCAAGCTTCGGGCGTTAACTTTGCGGCTATGGTAGCGACGCAAAGCTTGCTGGTAACGAGCAGCTCGTACAGCAGCTTGAAGACGATCTTCCTCGAGGAGCAGCGCCATCTTGTCGCAGCTGCTCTTGCTCAAGCTCATCATAAGAGAGCACTCGAGGTGACCCGTGATACGAGTTCCGTGGGAGAACTGCCTCTGCTCCGTAGACTAGAGCAAAGGTGTCCGCCAAGGCTCGATTTGGCGTCGCCCCGATCGACCAAAGAACTACCGCAGCCTCGATCCAGTTCCTTCCGCACTTGCGCATCCCGTCGAAAGTTCGTTCTTGAGTCCTCGCAGCACTTCAGCTGCTTGTTCTCTCGCTTGACCGCTGCTCGGATGAGCAATGTAAGCAAAGCAGATCTTGGCGCCAAGATCTTGGGCGATCGCATGAAGGTGCGGCTCGTGAACTGTGTGCCGTTGTCGGTGATGATCCGCTTAGGAATCCCAAACGGCAAACAATTGACCTCAAGAACTTGACGCCGACCGTGTTGTCACCTTTCATCGGTTCCACTTCCGCCACTTTGTGAACTTGCCGATTGCACGCATAAGTATTCAAAGCCCCCGCAGCTCGGGAAGGGGCCGAGGATGTCGAGCCCCTGCACTCGAAAAGGGCCAGGATAAAGGGATCGCCCGAGAGCTTGAGCTGGTTGGTGTATCTGTTTGAATGGAACGCACGCTTCACACTTGGTTACTTGTGCAAGCATCCTCGAGGGCTTCGCCAGAAGAAACCTTGCCGGAAAGCTTTGCCGGTTAGTGTTTTGCGCCAATGTGGTGACCACATATGCCTCCATGTATCTCTCACGAACAGCTCGCCCATCTTCCCGCAAATACACTTCACTTTCACACCGTTGAGCCTTCTTCTCTGCATGCGATGTTGTCAACAAACTGGTACATACTTGACCGCCGGGCTACTTTTTCCGCTTTCTTGCTCTTCGGGAAGTTCTCCGTCTCAAGGAAATGGACGATTTGTTGTGCTCCATGTTGGAGCCCGTGGTTCACAACAAGGACCAAGGCTCATCTATCACCGGGAACATCAGCTTTCACGGCAAGGACTCAGGTCCGCCGAGCTCGATGATCCCCGCAAGCTTGCCGGAGCTAAACTTGTCGGGAGCGCTTGTTTCAACGATACAAACTGATGGTTTGTCTGGAGCATACCGCTCCTCGCTTATACTCGCTGGTTTTAGGGACCTTTTTCGTGGCGGCTCCAGAGAGCTCTGCAGGAAAGTAGTCGCCGAAACCAATTTTCTTCTTATCGTTCCGCTGACGGTGTTACGTTGGCTGAGTTAGCTTGAGCACAAAAATCCCTGGTTCCATTGTGTAACTTGTGCGGCACATTTGAGAGGCCATCAGCTATATCATTCTCGCGTTTTGGAACGTGTTCCATTTGCGTGCCTTCAAAGTGCTTTTCCAGCTTCCTCACTTCATTGACGACGCCCATCAACGGACTCGATAATCTTTATTTACTTGGCGGACGACAAGTTGCGAATCCCCGACAATGAGCTTGATCCCAAGGTCCATCATGATCCCGAGACCGCAAGCAAGCCTTCAAACTCAGCAGTATTATTTGTTGCTTGTTCCTTGGGAAAGTGCATCCGGACTATGTACTTGAGGTGCTCCCGTGGTGCGATAAGCAGCACGCCGCACCGGGCGCTTTGCAGCGAGAAGGCACCATCAAGTACATCAGCCACACTTTATTTGCCTCCTTGACGGGATGCTCGCTCTCGATTTCTCATCTTATGCTACGCCCACTCGCTATGAATTCTGCCAATGCCCTGCTCGATAGTTGAAGTGCTTTCAACTTGAGACTAAAGCTTGATAGCCCAAAGCCCACTCAACAATCTCGCCTCGTTGCTTCGGATTTTGCAAAATCCTCTTCAGCCGAAAGCGAGTGACAACTCATTATCTCATGTGCTTGGAAGTAATGGCGAGCTTTCGAGGCCATGAGGAGGCCGAAAAGAAGCTTCGCACACCAGGTACCTTGATCTAGCCCCGCGTAAGGGAACCGACAAAGTATACTAGGCGCCGCACCATCTTCTTCTCAGATCTTGTCGCAACCCTGCGCTGATCCGTCTCTTGTCGGGACCAGAGCTTGACGGCAAAGCCCCTTGCTTGTCGTTGATGCGCCTCGCCTCGCTGTCGGCTCATCATCAGCCTCCTCTCCGCTACATTAACGCAGCACTAACCACTTGATTGGTTAACGCTATATACAGCAGCAACTTCTCTTGTGGCTTAGGTGCGACAAGTATTGGAGCGGAGGACAGGTACTTCTTCAAGTCCTGCAGCGCAGCTTCCGCTTCGGGAGTCCATTTCATTGACCCGCTTTTTTCAAAATCTTGAAAATGGCAGGGCGCTGCTCAGCAGATTTAGTGATGAACTCGCCGAGAGCAGCCACGCAACCGCAAGTCTCCTCGACATCCTTGACGCCGCTTTGGTGCTTCGATTTGCTCAATGGCCTTGATCTTGTCGGGATTGGCTTCAACTTCACGAGATAAAAGAACCCGAGAAGCTTGCCGGAAGGGACTCCAAACACGCACTTCTGGGTTGAGCTTGAGGTTGATCTTGGCGCAGATTTGCAAACGCCTCATCCAAATCCTGAACCAGTAGTTGTTCTGTGTTTTGCTCTTGACCACTATGTCATCCATGTAAGCTTCTACATTTCTGTATCTCCTGGTCCAAAGGCATCATGGACTACTCTTGCAAAGGTTGAACCAGCATTCTTCAAACCGAAAGGCATCCGATAAAGCAAGACGTGCTACATGGTGTGATGAATGCGTTTTCTTCATCCTCTTCTCGCCATGAAGATCTGATGATATCCTCGAAATGCATCAAGAAATGAAAGCAGATCACATCCAGCTGTGGAGTCAACAATCTGGTCGATACGCTGCAAGGGAAACGGGTCTTTAGGACAAGCTTTATTAACATCGTGAAGTCAATACAAAGCCTCCATTTCCCATTAGCCTTGGCGCACAACTACCGGATTGGCCAACCACGGGGTGGAGGACCTCCGACAAGCCCCGCTGCTTCTAATTTCTTGATTTCTTCGCTATGAACTTGGCGCCCACCGCCGCTTCCTAACTTTTGCTTGATGGGCCGCGCAAGAGGACAGTATAGCCAGGTGGTGCTCAATTACTTTCTGGGAACACCGGGATGTCGATGGTTGCCATGCAAACACATCGACATTCGCCTGCAGAAAGCAACGAGCTCGCCTTCCTATTTGGGATCAAGCGCAGCACCGATGGTGAAGGTACCACCAGCGCCGCCCTCCTTGGCGGCACCTTTCTTGGTCTTTGGCGAGCTGCCATCGCCTTTGTTGCACTTGCCGTGGAGCTCGATGAAAGGCTCCTCGACGGTAGCGCAGCACCAAGAGGTGCGCTTGCCGGTGGGCAACAGAGCTCTTGCCGGACCTGATGGTCTTCTTTCTTCCGGAGCTTCGCGGTAAGTGGTTTGCTATTTGTCGCTGCTGCGCATCCCGGAATCTTGTCGGCGCAGATAAGTGCATCTTTCTTGTCGCCATGGACAGAAATGACGCTTATCGGGCCGGGCATCTTGAGTAGGTTGTAAGCATAATGAGAGGCGGCCATGAACTTGGCGAGTGCCGGACGGCCAAGTATGCCATTGTAGGGCAATGGGAAATCGGCGACGAACGTGACCTCCTCTCGCCTTGAAGTTGAGCTCGCTGTCGAATGTTACCGCAACGTGATCTTCCCTTTGGGCTTGCTCCTTCCTCGCTTGATTCCTTGAAAGTGCCGTTTCTTCGAGCTCGCTGTCAGGATTTGAAGTTTCGAGCACCGCAGAGGAGATCAATCCAGGCCGCCTCGCCACAACTAACATCTTGTGACCTTGAGGTTGCGGATGGTTGGTGAGACCAATATCGGCAAACACCGACCGCAGTGATGCGATCAGGGTGATCCTCAATGTCAAAGATGATGGGCGTGTTGGACCACTTCAGAGGTTTGCGGACTCTATGGATGGTTCTGCTGCATTGACCTCACGATCCATTGCTTGAGTTGGCGGTGCGAGGTATGCGAGACGCACCACCGCCGACGCAAAGGACCTCTGCTGCCTTTTGAAACTCATGCTCATCAGCTTCGCCATCCTCATCGCCCTCGCCATCTTCATCTTCGCTCTTCTTCCTTGTCGCGCACGGGAGGTTCTGCCTCTTGCCGCTGCTTGGCCTTGCCGCGCCCCTCCCCGACCGGTCTCTTTCATTTGCTGCACCTGCGACCTTCTTGGCCTTCTCCTTGTCTCGCCGCCGATTCAGCTCAGAGCTCAACAAGCTGCTCGACTTTCTTGCAGCTCGAGATCGTGGGCTTTGGTGCGTGGGTTTTACAAGATCGCTTGTTGAGCTGCTGTGTTTGTCGGCGTCGCCACAGTTTTGGCGGTCGGGCGCTAACGGCAACCTCTCTTGCCGTGAGCCACCGCCTTGGCTTTGTTGGCGCACCATCCTTACCGACTGCTCGACAACTAGTACTTCTTGGTTTTCTTCCTCTCTGTTGTTCCGCCACCAAGGCTATTTCTTGTCGGGCGATCCCTCACCGCCGACTCTGCTCCCACATTCTCTCCTCGAGTCTTCCTTCTTCAGCTGCGGCACACTTGTCGGCCAGGGCGAGAGTCATTCGACGCCTTTCACTTTGCACATCGCCATCTCCTCCTCATCCCGCGATTTCAGACATTCTGATGGAATGCATCGATCATCGCAGCAGGTGGACGCCCGGGATGTTGTAGCACTCGACTGAATCTCTGGATGAATTTGCGAGAGACTCTCCTTCCGGGCAAGCAGGTGGAGATCACTTCCCAGCTGATGAGGCTTGTGGCCTCCCGTGAAGGCGCCAACAAACCGGTGGCACAAATCTGCCCAAGAAGAAATAGAGCTATCCGCAAGTGCATAAGCCAAGATCTGATGTTTGGCTTGAGCACCAAGGGAAAGTAGTTGGCAGATCTTGTCGCCTCATCCCCGCAGCTTGCACCGCGATGGTGTAGATATCGAGGAACTCCGATGGATGTGTCCTGCCGCTGCATTTCTCCGCACATCTGGTTTGAAGTTTTTCTTGTCGGGCCACCGGACTTGTCACAGCCACGAAAGTGAACGCAGGGCAACCTATCGCAGACGGTAAGTCGCTCGTTCTTTCGGCGCATGCATGTCGACTAGGGGCCCGCGCGCTGGTCGGATTGACGGCGCGCTTTCTTCGGGCGCCAATACGGGTTCGAAGCGTTTTCCTCTTGCCGCTCAAGAACTTGGCGTTGTCGCGACGAGCCCGCGATCCGGCTAACGCTGTGGAGTCGCCGCCGAGGTGGATCCGGCGCAGTCGGGCGATCTTGGCCTTTGGGAAGGGGAGGTACGGCGGCACCTCGCGTTCTTTGCCGCCATCGCTCGCGTTTTGTCGCCGCCGCTGCCGCGGTTACCGTTGCCGCGACGCCGCTTGGCGGCCGGAGACTTGAATTGTGGCCTTCATTCGTCGACTTTATCGGCCGTTGAGGGTAATCTAGAGTAATCGAGCTTTGCCAAGGCTTCCGCTGGTGTGGTTGGCGCAACGGGCAGACGGAGCGAAGAACGATGTTTCGGACTCCTAACCAAGTTAGGAGGAGCAGATCCCCGCCTAAGCAAACCGACATTCACTCGTGCCGGGCATGCCGAGGTGCATGCGGTCTCGAGGGCCTCGGGATCCTCCAGCTT